>CAJQZJ010034075.1:7235619-7279409 GCA_907164525.1 Lophiomys imhausi | reverse complement strand
TATATTTATCCCTCTCAAGTCTCTGAGGTGGTTGAAGAATAGATAGCTAGAGTCTCATAGTTAAATTTTGAGTTGTTTAGGAATCAAGAGGGTGTTCTGGATCTAAGAAGATATTTTTAAAATTATGAGGCAAGTTAGTATGAAAGCTGAGTTAGATATAGAACTTTAAACTCATGGAGATGGTTAGATAGTAGAATGTTAAAGTCAGGTGCCAAATACCTATGGACTGGACATTGGGAATGTATGCTAAGCCATATAACTCTTATAATTGTGGCCTATTTATTTCTGTTGTTTTGTATTGTATTTATAGTTATAAGAAAAAGAACCATTTTTTGAACTGAAAGGGAGAGCTGTTGGGGGAAAAAAGAAATACCTTAAACTAAAAAAAAAAAAAAAAAAAGGAAGGGAAGAGGATGGGGGGTTGAGGGGGAGGAGGGTGGAAGGGTGAGACTGGAGGGGGGAGTAGGGAGGGGATTGTGATTGAGATGTAACTTGAAGAAATAAAAAATAAATTATTAAAAAAAAAGAATAAAAAAAGCCTCAGATTATGGCTGTAAAGATGCATATAGCTATAAGTCACTTATTCCCACCCCTGGAAATGTCATCTCAATAAAAAATTAATAAAAGTTAAAGAATTTTGTGCATGCCTTCAGAACATTGCTTATATTTTTTTAATTCTGTTAACCTACATGTCCAGGAATAGGAATGATTACAATTATATTTAGTCAAATTAATTTTCCCCAGTATATTTTAGCATGTTGTATATGTCAAGCACTGTATTCATGTTTGTGTGTGGATGATAAATGAGAAGCCCTTGGTACTTGGGATCTCACCCTGACAGAAGTGAGAATGCCAGGGCTGGTTCTGAAGAGGAGTTGGACCATTGGCTTACTCGGTCGCAAAGTCTCTGACTGACTGCAATGCACAAGTTGACTCAGATGGGATAGGGGCTGGTGGGAAAGGATGGGTTCAGAATAGAGATGGCAGTTCCTTGGACCACACTGAAAGTAGTTAGAAACACTTGGATTCTGGATCCGTTCAGCGATGGGGTCTATAACATTTGAAGCTGGGTAGAATTTGGATTTACTGGATGCTGATGGACTCTCTAAGTTTACCCAGCTGGAGAATGAAATTTCTCAGGCCACAACTTTGGAGTCAGTAAAGTTCGTTGTCACTGTGTCACATGCACCTGGGCTGGCTTGATTCCTCCTCATTCATTCACTTTCCAGAAACATACTTATAGTATAGCCCTTCTCGGTGTCCCTCGCCCACCTCGTCTCCTTTTTGGAACTCTGGTTTTATGTTCGATACCACTTACGCTTTTGTTTTCTCTGTGCTGGCATGTACATACCTCTGGCCAGTAACTTTATTTTATCTTTTCATTACAACCAGTAATTTTTTTTATAGAATTGTCATGAAGAATGCAGAAGCATCTGTTAGACAACCATGAGCTGTAGAATTTAGATGGATCCCATCGTGACCTCTGGCTCAGATGTATAGCGTTGCTTCTACACTGAATAACGCAGTAACAACCCTCACTACATGGCAACCTAACTCTTCAGTATGGGGTGGATATGATTTGAGTGTTGTCCTCCCCAAAAAATGTTCTCATGTTAGAAGCTTCATTGTCAGATGGCAAATTTGTTTAGTACAGGACCATTGAGAAGTAGGGCCAAGTGGGCTGTCTTTGGGTCAATTAGGGACATGTCCTTGCAGGGGTTGAAAGAACTCATTGGTTCCAGCCTCCCGTCTGCAATGGGATCTTTTCCCTTTGCTTGTGTTGCTGTTGTGCTAATAATCACACAGGGCCTTCACCAGACCCTGCCTGTCCTGGTGCTATGCCCATAAACGTCCAGAGCTATGAGCTAAATAAACTTCTTTTCTTTATGAAGTTACCTGGTTCACACTTTCTGTTACAGTAAGCAAACTAGTAATACACTCCATGCAAGAAAATCGGTAAAGGCCACATGTCTGAACCTAAGCGTCAGTAGGATGTAAGACTTCACTCAAAGGTCAAGAGACACTTAAAGACTCAGAACTACATGCACCAGCGAAATCATGCTGAAGTGTTTGTTTGCCACATACATTCTAGACAATATTATATAAGACACACAAAAGGCCTGAGTTCAAGTCCCATCTATGCTTGCTAGCCCTGTGACTGTTAAGATCACATAGACGTTACACAAGTGTGTATATGTGTATGTACTAAGTAAATTAATCATTGTACGTTATTGAGGGAAATATATGTGCAAACTATTGCATCAAAAAACAAGCAAGAAAACAAAAAGACTGAGAATGTCTAAGATAGAAATATTCACATTGTTTAGCATCCTACCTTGAGCACTAACCCCTTTGGGAATGAGTCTTGCTGCCCTAGACTAGCTCTCTGGAAAGAGGAGGAGCCCAGGATCCCTAAATTTAAAGCAACACCTATGGCCTATAAAGTGGCCTTTTCTGCTTTTGGGCTTTTATCTCTCTACAACTCCAGGCTACTTTCCCCCAGGACCTTTCTCTAGAACCCCAACGTTTCAGACCCAGGGCCTGGCCATGGCTCACCCAATCTGGGGAGAGGGACACTCCTACATTCTGATTTTATCAGATCTCAAATGAAACCTGCAGCAAGGGTACAGAATGGCACCTGATGCCATGTGTCTGAAACCCTGAACCAAAGCCAGAGACCCTGCTTCTGATGTCTGCTCCATTGGCCCAGCCCTGAAGCCAGTACAAGCTGCTTCTCCACCTTGCCAACCCTCCTTAGTCCTCTGGCTGTGGTTACAGCATGCAAGTAGACCTTCCCAGCCCTACCGTCCTATACCTCACAGCCAGGCCTTCGGGATCCCTGGCGGTCACATTGCCCACTTCAGTGCCTATAGCAGCATCCTCACTGATTTTTGCTTGGAATATTTGTAGGGGAAATGTAGGTGCTTCGTTCACGTCCGTCACAATCAGCTTGAATGAGGCAAAAGAACTAGCATTGTACTGTACGTTGGCCACCAGTGGCTCAGGGTTTTCCGCTTGGAACACAATGTTGGCAACTGGTTCAGTTTCAAAGTCAAGAGGCTGTGGAGGGAGAGAAAAAGAGGGGAAATTAATCATGGAGTGAATAGCTCCCTTAAATGATTTATTTCTTTAAAAACTCATACAGTCTTAACTGAAACCTGCTTCTCAAAAAAAAAAAAAAACAAACACAGCTTTACTTCAGGTGCTACCAGGGTGCTGAGTGTTTTCATGTGCATGGACTGTCCTGGCAGAGAGATTCTAGCACAGCCCTCCTCCTCGGATTCACTTAACCCTTGAGTATCCTACTCATCTACTCAGCCAAATCTTGACTCTCCTCAGGGAGTGACAACTAGGAAAATATCCATACTGCAGAGATGTCCATATAGTATGGGAGATGACTTCCCAGTGTTTCAGAACTGGAGACCCAAAATGAGAGAGTCTAGGAGATGTGAGCAGAGGCCATGCCAGGAGCATGTGTTCCCACTCCACCTGGCCAGACAGGACAAGGAATAAGAACAGGATGCTGCTTCTGGCTCTGTGTGAGGGAGAATTTAACAAGCAGGCTACCTAAGATGGAAAGGCTTGATACAGAAAATAGTCCATTCCCAACTCTATATGTTCTCACAAATAGACTTAACTACATGTGCCAGCGCAGAAATATTTATCTATTGTGGTAGAAGTTAGGTCTATTTAGTAAACTAGCATGCAGTTCAGCTTGGCATCTGGAAACACAAAAATCTTGGTGTCCCTTTAGTTGCTGAAATGGACAGAGCGCAGTTGAGACCATAGTTCTAAGAATTGTCCTATTGGGTCTTGGCTAAGAACTGCCTTGTTGAAGGGGCATGGCTAAGAAACTGGAAAAACTGCAAGAGGAAGTCAGTTAGAAAAAAGGAGAAACTGGACAAGCTGCGAGAGGAAGTCAGTTGAAGAAAAAGAAAAAACTGGAGGGCTGGAGGGATGGCTCTGAGGTTAAGAGCAGTGATTATTCTTCCAGAGGTCCTGAGTTCAATTCCCAGCAACCGCAATTAGTTCATGACCATCTATAATGAGGTCTGGGTGCCCTTTTCTTGCATTCAAGCATACATGCAGGCAGAACACTGTATACATAATAAATAATAAATAAATCTTAAAAAAATAAAAGAAGAAGAAACTGGCAAAGCTGCTAGAGGGTGTTGGTTGCAAAAAGAACAACAGGACTGCTGGAGAGAGAGTTCCTTAAAGGCTCCATAGCACCAGAAGAATGAGCGAGGCGAACAGAGTTTGAAAGCTGTTTGAGCAGCCCTCAGTTTGGCAGTTGGAACAGACTGTCTTTATAAACTGGCCATTATCTGGTGGTTGAAACAAGTTTGCCTTGTGAACTGGCCATATTAGGCCCAATGGACACCAAGGTTAAAAGGAACTGCCTGCTGGGACTGCCATAAATTAGGTTATCCTGCATGGATTTACGCTAAGAATATTAATATCATTTTAAGAATATTAATAAATTAAAATAGGGTTAGTTATGTATTAGGTGTTAGTAGACAGGTGTTTTATAGGTAACCATAAATATAAACATAGGAAGTGTTTGTAAATAAAAAAATATTTCAGTTACAATCTATCCTATGAGCAATTGGCCCTATGGAACTTCATGTTTCCCTCTAAGCAGAAGTTTATTTTCTATCAGAGAAAGGTCAAGAAGGAATGATAGCCCCTGCTGTAAGCCACCTCAAGGATACTATAGGAGTCTAAAGCCATGGAAACTAAAAATCTACATATTACATATGTGTGTGTATATTATTCTTATTTTAGGATGGGGGCATATGAACTTTTAAAATTCCATTATTTATTTGTATGCACGTGTATATGCAGGTTGGTATATACATGCCATAGTACATGTACCAAGATCAGAGGACAAGTTATGGAGGTGAGTTCTCTCCTTTTGTCATGTGGGTCTCAAGGAGTAAGTGCCTTTATCCACCAAGCCATCTTGTATTCCCATGTCAGGTATTCAGGTAGGGTGTGTTGTTGTTTTCGTTTGGTTTGGTTTGGGTTTTTTTTTTTTTGTTTGTTTGTTTTGTTTTTTTGTCAGATTCTCAAAAGGACCTAAAACTTCAAATACTAAAGAGAACCGATGCAAAGCCCAAAGAAATGTTGTGGTGGTTTGAACGGGTTTTGCCCCTTTCGACTCATGTGTGTGAATGCTTGGGCTATAAGGAGTGACACTGTTAGGAAGTATGGCCCTGATAGAGTAGGCATGGCCTTCTTTAAGGAAATGTCACTCTGGAGGCGGGCTTTGAGGTCTCCTATGATAAAACTATGCCCAATGTGGCACACATTCTCCTCCTGTTGCCTGCCAGTCAGGATGTAGAACTCAAAGCTCCTTCACCAGCACCATATCTGGCTCCATGTTGTTGCCGTGCTTCCCACCGTGACAATAATGGATTAAAGCTCTGACACTGTAAGCCAGCCCTAATTAAATGTTGTCTTTATAAGAGTTGCCTTGGTCATGTGTCTCTTCACAGCAATAAAACCCTAACTAAGATGGATGTTATAAGTTAAGGAAGCAGCACTCGTGATTTTATACAGGTGCATAGTTCTGAAGGACTCAAGGCATCTGGGCCTTGCCTCATATCATCCTCTCATCAGTACACAGTGGTGGTGATCTCCACTCATGAGGTGCAAGACAGATACTCATTGCATTGGCTCAGCCTCTGCTTCTGACATCCGAAGGAACTCTTTTCCTCCAGGAGCTGATCAATACTGTTCTCCTTACCAGTCTTCCTCCTCCCAATTCAAAATATAAACAGACGAGCCACATCTCCTCTGCAAATGCACAACACCCAAGCCAGGCCTTTAGTTACACTGTCATCAATTTGTCTCCTCAGTGGTCATCAGCTCTGTGAGGGGAAGAACTCTGGCAGATTCTTCTCACTTCTCATCTCCTTCCTGACACAGAGTACCCACAGTACATCCATCAGACAATACACCAATAAAAGGCTTGATCCTTGAGAGTTTCAGTGGAAAGAAAATTGTAATACAACAGGATACCCAACACCCTTCTCTGGCCTCCTATATGCACCCACACATGTGTATACACCACACACTTATGCCAAATCCATACTCAAACATTAAAATTATGAATATATGTGTTTGCCACATCTTTTTCTACATCCAATGGGCTAAAAGTTGGTGCATCCTAAACAAAAATTCACCCCTGAGGGTTGGTTGTTGCTTAGCACTTCAAATACCCTAATCTGAGGTTCATACTCCAGAGGAAGCCACTGAAGTCTCCTGCTACACTGTCCATCAACATTGTGTCTGTCCATTAGCAAAATGCTCTCACAGAAATATGATTGGCATTATGGGAGAAGAGGGCATTTAAGAACTTAGTTTTGCTGAAAATGCAGTATCTGTCTGCATCATTCTCAACAGGAGTATGAGCTGCTGGTATAGCATGTGCTCTTCAGAGTTCCAGGACTCTAGCTGTGTTCTATAATTATCTTCTGATGGTCAGCCTGCCAAATTTTGTCACTCAAGTTCTATTGTCACAGAGCCTGGGGAACAGAGAGCTGAAACTTCTGGACCCTAACACACAGGGTCTATGATTGCTTATGTGACTACCAGTAATTGTACATGAAACAAATTTCAATTATTCACACAGTCAAGCAATACTTAATACCTTCATCTAATATGTGTCAAGCAATATTCTAGGCACAGGAAATATAGCAGCATACAAAATAAAGATGGCAAAAGTATGGTGAGTAGCCCCATTCCACTATAATTGTACCTCACGTAAGGTTTATATGGAAAGACAGCCATCACTCTCCCAGACCATCATCTCCCTAAAGGACCCAATCATCACACATGGTCAAGTTAGCTGGGGAAGGTACATGATAAGATACCACAAAGAAAAACGGCATATGGCAATTGTTTACTGGGACAGACATCCACCTGTCTTCCCCTAGTCCCCAGAATGGTGAGAGGAGAAAGATGATCTAGCCCTGCGTCAAAGAATCATACCACCATGCTTTGCAGGCTACCCACTCCCAACTCTGAAGACCATCCCTTTGTTCATCCTTCCCAGGTTCTCTCTCCACATGGTTCTACGGGAATGGAAGGTGGAAACTGTGATGGTATCTTCTCTAAATGTCAGACTTCCACGGAAGGATATTGGTGTTATAGACTCAGGTCTCTGCTGAACCCACGAGGCACCTTTGTCAGGTGGGTTATCTATCTTTTCTTGTTGACCAAATGCCTGACAAGACACAACTTAAGAGAGGAAGAGGGGTTTTTGGCTCACAGCTAAAGAGACTCAGCCCATCAGAGCAAGGACGGTGTGGCTGGTCACATTGCGTCTGGAGTCAGAAAGCAAATAAAAGTAGAGGAAGTAAGGCTGCTCTACAAAACTTCCCGGGTCTGGCTCTAGTTTCTGGAGCAATACTTCACCTCCTGGAGGATCCACAACCTTACAAAACAGTGCCGCCATCTTGAGAGCAAGTGTCCAAACATACAAGACTATGGGCAACATCTCACATTCAAATAGCAAATGTGATCCTGTGGCTTGGTTCAGGGCTGGCATTGTTTTTTCCTTTTCTCTTTTTTATTTTCTATGCAACTACTCTACTTGGCCTTTGTTTTTAGCCTTTACTTTCAGCTTTCCATTACTCTAGTTCAAAACTTTCCTCAGCCTTTCTTTTGCAGCTCTAACAATCAAGCAATATTCCAGCAGATTCTCTGTTGCGCCTCTCCCTGTTTAACTGGAAAACTTCACGCTCTGCCCATACAAAGTGATTTAGCTCAACATTTATTAGATAACCATTATGGGTTGGTTCCAAATGAGTCATCTGGTAAACCCCTTATGAGCTCTAACATAAATTAAGCAGCTACAGAAGAAAGAATTGAGACTCGGGTACACGGTAAGGGACAGGATTATGCTAAGGCAAAGTTGGAGGAATCCTGGAGAAAGAAGTGGGAATATGAGTTAATGCTTTATCCCCAAACTCTCTAGTATTTATAGAAAGGGAAAAATCAAGAGCCACGAAGGCACCAGAAAGGAAAGAGTTAAAGCTCTTAAAATCACTAGCCCCTCACTTGGACTCACAAGCTAACTAAAAGCAGAATAAAACTCTGTCACACTCATCCTCTATCTCCTTAGTCTTAATACTTTAGATCACCTTCCTGCTTAGCTCTGTGCATAGGCATATTAATCACATAGGGAGCTTCAATCCACAATGTCATCCCTGGAGCTAGAGTGGTGGCTTAGCAGTTAAGCTTTTGCAGAGAGCTTAACATGGTTCCAGAAACTCACATCAGATGACCTTGGTGCTCATGTGCACAAACACATACACACACACACACACACACACACACACACACACACACACTGAAAAATTAAAAAATGAATCTAAAATCTCATCCTCATTCAAGGTACAAATATAAGAGTAACTAAGGCATCTTCATGCCAGGTTTTTACAGCAACCTGTTCCAGTTCATCCCAAAAGGCATCTGAAAGAGTCGGTCATTGTCCTAACCCAACATATACCTTGGCATCTAGAACAAGAGACCTTGCAGACAGATCAGCCCCAAGTAGGAGATATCATCAAGTAGATACCAGATAGTCCCTTTAGGTTACCAGGACCACTTAATTATGCATGCCTCTCACCCCTGCCACTTCCTCTGTGCAAACCTAGCTTGATGTTGATACCTCAAAGATGGGCTGAATGTCTAACCTCATTTGTCTTCCCAATAAAACTATTGGTTAAAATTATTTCCTCTTATCTCTTCCCATTACTATTATTTGTTTTTATATGGGGGTGGCACTCTGGGGACCTAGCAAATGAGATCTGGCCACCCCCAGCTTAAGACTCCACTTGTAAAAATGAGGGTAGATCAGGAGTTTAAAAGTGAACTTGTCCATGAAACCCTGAAAGGAACCCCCACAACCCTCACATCTTATTCAACAGGAGTCTGTGCTAGGTACACCTGTATAAGAGTTTTCTACCTAAAGGGGGAGGTGACCCACATGCTATGTCTACCCCTATTTTCGCGGGTCTGCCAGACTAAGAAAGTAAAATATATAGAGTCCCTTAATTTCAGATAAAGAAGTTTTAATATGTACCTCATGAGACATGCTTTTATTTAAAGCTTGTTCAAACTGTATTTTATGAATCCCAACTGGCAATATTAGATTCTTGCTCAGTTAATGACAAATTCCAACAAGTTACCTTGACTTTCTTTTGGGGGAAAAATGTGCCAGGAATCCACTGCCATAACTGAGCAGTTCCTATAACCATGTCCCCTCTGCCTATTGGTCCTGACATAATCATGAATAGATTCATCTACTTTTCTCAAAATCATTAAGTGGTCTTTCTACCTTTTTGATCTTGACATATCCTGTATTGGTCTTGGGATCTGTGACAACTTCCAGTCTTCCCTCGGTGTCTCCCTGTACAATCTTGTACATGATGTGAGAGCTCCCTGTGAAGGGCTCATCTCCATCTGTAGCTTGGATGATTAAGATCGTGGATCCAATGGCTGTGTCTTCAGGGAGGGTCTTGTTTCCATACTGAGGAAGAAACAGGAAAGGAAGTAGAATGTCCACTGTCATTGAGTTTACTTGCCAAAGGCCACATGTCTCTGGGTTCAGGACAGAGGCCACAGCAGACTCTCATTCCCACTTAGCCCTCTAGGGTATTTTGTGGCTCATCTTTCATAAGCAGTGTGTACCAGCCATTCGGAGACTTCACATTTATCCTTCCCCTAATGAGCACAGTCAAAAGTAGGCTGCATCCTCCCATTAGACAAGCGATCAAGCCCATGTTTAAAGAAGTGAGATCACTGGATTCAGTGATTCAATGAACAAGTAGCACATTTAGGATGTGAGGCCAACTCATGATGAACATGTTACAGTTGGTTTCAACATCATTTGTACTCCATACCAAGGAACATAACATCTCAGACATTCTAGAAGGATTCTAAAATATATTTCCCCTCTACAACATCCAACATGCTTAATAACCATAATTATTTGAGTGATAATAATATAAATAGCCATAATACATGAAATGCCTATGGTGTGACAGATACTTCTAATTCTTGAATCAACCAAGGAATAGACATTAGGAGCTCAAAAAAATTGAAGTCAGAGTTGGCCTCACATCCTAAACGTGCTACTTGTTCATTGAATCGCTGAATCCAGTGATCTCACTTCTTTAAACATGGTCTTGATCGCTTGTCTAATAGGAGGATGCAGCCTACTTTTGGCTGTGCTCATTAGGGGAAGGATGCATGTGAAGTCTCCGAATGGCTGGTACACACTACTTATGAAAGATGAGCCACAAAATACCCTAGAGGGCAGCAAACTTAACTGTGACAATTGACAGGGGACCCAAAGGCTAGCATGGTCACCCCCACCCAGACTGACACAGCCGGTAGGATAGAACCCAGACCTCCTAAGGCTGTGTTCCCCACACTCCGATAAAGCATTCTGACTCCCTTGAAGCCCCAAGATCCACTCTTCCCCACATCATGATTTCAAAAATGGTAACAGCCAGAAAAGATGCAGACAAAGGATAAAGAAGCCCACTTTCTCTCCCGCCATGTTTGCATCTCCAAGTTTTTAAACTCCCCACAGCAGAATTCTTCTGCTCAATCTACTTGACCACTGTCTGGTGAAATGCAGGGAACTCACAACACTAGAAAGGGGGGGAGGGGAATGCCCTAGAGGATAGAAGCTGAGGAAAAAAATGAGTTCTTTATTTCATGCTTGCTTAACCTCAGTGGCTGTTAGACAGGATTTGTTCCATCACACTTCTTACAGCTTTGAGCTCTACCATAAATTAATTCCCTTCTTTGTTACAGCCTTGTCCCTGTTTTGATTTATGGGTGTCATCAGAAGGATCTGGGCTTCCTCAAAACTGACTTCTCACATAACAGCCTAGTCAAATGGGCTTCTCTCTCCCTTGAGCTAAATAAATCGAGACATCCCTTTTAAGGGAGAATGATAACGCCACACCAAGACTACAGCCATTTGCCCTGATGTCCTTTCAGTATTGACACTTCTTATTCTGTGCCCTGTTCTGATTCTTGTAAACACAGGAAGTACGTTCTTCCTTAGGCTTAACCCAGAGGTGGCTTTTTTCCTTTTTTTTTTCCTCTTGCCTGGTTAAATACAAAATGAGTTAAAGTTTCCAGCATTTCTGATGTGATTTCTTTTTTAATCCCAAATGTTTAGCATAGATCTTGTAGTTCTATCTACTGTCTATTGTATGCAAAATCTACAACAAGCCACAAGCAGCCATTGAATTTTCAATCTGAAAAAGATCATGGTTATAGCTTTTAATCAGTCTTTAGAATAAATGAGCTGCAGGCAGGAGTTTATAAATAGGTATTCCCAGATACCATCAGTACATCTTAGTGTACTGAGGACTCATGTTGAAAATGGTATCTGGTTTTTGATGGTGCATTGACCAGGCTACCTGGCACTTTGTCTATGTTTTGATTTAAATTAAGCGTTCAGTAATATGATCAAAATAACGGTAAAATGAATAGTGACATCTACTCACGTCTGATACTTCAAAGATGGGAATCTGATCATTGATATCAATAATGTTGACTTGCATCAAACAGAGGGTCTTGAAATCTGAAAACCAAAGTCATACAACAGAATTCTCACTGGAAATCACACAATTGTATCAGGACTTGGTAAGGAGACACTGGCAAACCATGTGAAAGCTACTGCCACAATTTCACAGTTCATGTGAATGGAGGCTGCTGTGTACCCCACCTCACCCTCAAGCAGGTCATCAAGGGGAGGTGGAAGCCAGACTGGGCCCTGATGCTCTCCCAAGCTTCCCACTACCTTATCCTAGAGAAGACTTTTTTTTTTTTTTTTACCAAGCAGGATGGCTGCTTTTCTCCGAAGCAGCTACCTTACCTAACAGGTAAATGTTATGTAATGTCTGATTCCCAGAGCAATCCTGCTGAGCATTCCAAAGCTGCCATTCCCTCTCTGGGTGTATCTGCCCAGCATCCGTTCTACCCAGCACAGTGGGGGACGATGAAGGTCACCTGCTTCCTTCCATCCAAATAAGGGGTAAACCTTATGATTCACCTCCCAGGGAGGCTAAGAGGTAGCTCCCAGAACCCTGGGAAATGGCACAAGCTTTGAGGGTGGTTTGACAAGTCAAAGGCTAGTTGGAACCAGCAGGTGGATCCTAGCTCCAAGATGAGAGTGGCCTGCGGGTGTTGAGGGGGAGTGTAGGAAGAAAGCCAGATGACTGCAGATAGTAAGTTCCTGGGGAGGAGGGCACTGCCATCTTTTGAACTATAATACAGTGTTCTGACTCTGAGACCCCAGTATTTAAATTCTGACTCTTCCATATGCCAGAGGTGTGTGAACATGGGAGTATCACTATATGGCTCTGTGTCCCATCAACATATCTACACAATGTGGAGAACAAAACCAAAGCCCTCATCCTCATACAAACGTTAGTGGTCTGTGTGTACTGATTCATTTATGACAGGCCCTACCTACGTCACTCATCTCATGGCCATAATTACTTCACTGTGTAGGTACTATTATCATCCTCATTTATTTTTTTAAAAAGCAGAAGCCAGGAAATAGAGACGTTAGAAAACCTGCTTAAGAGTACACAGCTGATCGTAGGGTCAGTGTTCCCATTGTCTTCTCCACTCCCTGCTGGCCTTTTATTCTGCTCTGTGCTCAGCTCTAAACTGTACCAGCCTCACCAATGATGTCCCTGCCCTCCCAATAACAGCTGGGTTCTGTCAATGGGAGGCTTGGCAGGAGACTGGAGGAAGGGCAGGACGAAAGGGGTGGAATGTCCCTCTTCCCTGTCTATGAGCACACATCTTCCTGTCTCTGGAAGTCCCTTCAGGCTTCAAGGTAGTGAAGGGCCCCTCCCCCACCATTCCCCCCATGTCACATCTCTAGTTAGCTTTCTTTAACTGTGCCCCCTTTAAATGATTTCGGACACCCCTTTAGAAAAAGCCTTCCACTTCCGGCTGCTATTCTCACTGATCTGCCCACATAATCACCCTGAGAGCTTCTACTCAGTGCATTGGCTATGATGCTGAATAAAGTTTCTAATCTGAATATAAACAAACAGATATTGATGAAAGTTGGAACTCATCCCCAGAACACTTGCAAGCAGAAATGTGTTGGTACAAATCACTGGACTCATTGGCTGTATGTTCTACAAAAGCCTTCTTTGCAGTGATGGATTTCCCGCATACCATGCTCTTCTTCCCTGTACTCGTGTGTGTGTGTGTGTGTGTGTGTGTGTGTGTGTGTGTGTGTGTGTGCGTGTATGCCAGAAGACAACTTCATGTGTCATTCCTTGAGTGCTGTTCACTCTTTTCCTTTTCATATGAGGTCTCTCACTAGCCTGGAACTTGACAAATAGTCTAGACTGGCTGGGCATGAGGAGGAAATACTTGCTGTCTCTGACTCCCTAGTCCTGGGATTTTAGATGCATATAACAAATCCCTGCTCATTTGGCATATGCCTGTAGAGACAAGAGGATGTTAGATCCTCTGGAACTAGTTTCAGGCAGTTATGAGCCATCTACCATGGGTCATAGGAACCAAATGGGGGTCCCTCCGGAAGTGCAGCAAGAGCTCTTAACCACTGAGCCAGCTGTCTCTCACATATTCTTTACTCTATACTCTCACAATTTCAAACTATTTCAGGTTCTGTTGCCTTACCACATGGAATCCCCTAAACTTTGGGGGGTTAGGTAAACTAACCTTCCAGAGAGCCTTATGCTCTCTCTATCTATCTCTCTATCTCTCTCTCTCTCTCTTTTTCATGGGCTCCCTTCTATGTGTCCCTACCCACTGTTGACTTGTGTGTCCACCTTTCTTGACAAAAGGAGTAATCCCTTAGGGACAGACCCTGGGCCTGGCTCATCTGGGCATCCCTATTACTTTGTCTGGTACCTTGGCAAGGCAAATGATCAGATACAGGAAGCATGGATGTGAATTCACCAGTGTGTGAATCTGCCGCTTCACCAGGGACAGAGTGATTTTTTTTACACCTACCTCACTGTCCCTCCTCACATAGTACTAAACAGTGTCAGACCCTCGTTATGTGTCAAGTGTCCACACCTATGTAAACTGTGCTCCTCAGAAAACAATTCCAGAATTATTTCATGAGCCAGTTACCTCCTAAGTGTGCAAGTGCTCCAGAGATAGCAGCATTTGTCTGTGGATGTGGAGATGTGTTTGAGAATGGGAAGTTTCCATGAGAGTCTTAAAGACTCTCTGCCCCAAGGGAGGTTAAGAAGAACCTGCTTTGATGTTATACAAGGATTAAGGGAAAACATCTCCTGGTGTTGTCCACTGGGCAATTAGAAGCTGGAAAGAAAAAAACAGAACTCTCTCCATAGACGCATTTCTCCACTACTTTCAAACACATGTATTTTAAGTCTGAAAGCAAGGATAAGGAAAGAGAATTTGTTTTCTTGTTTTGTGATTACGGTAGTCGTGAGGCTGTGCCTGGCAGACTTTAACACCTAGACTAATAACCTGGAGGCCGAGATCTTATGCTATGACCAACATTGCATTTGTACCTCATCTTCCATTGGCTGCCCCCAGACAATTACCTAGCAAGTGTGGTGCAAAGACAGGCCTATTCCCAGAGATAATGCCCTGTAGAATTCCAGATAGCCATTTGGAATTCTCCTTAGACTGCACAGTGTTCTAGAACAGTCCTATCAGCACTCCTTCCATCACAATCAAGCTGGTATTGCAGCCTGGTGATGCCCTAGACTTAGCATTTTCCATTCCATTCTTCTCAAAGTTATCCCCTTTGAGATGTTCACTGAATCCCTCTTGATCCCTGGTTCTCAGAAGACCAAAGATGACCCTGTGTTCCCTGATCTGCCCCTTTACCTCTTGAGAAAACAGCTACACATGGCTTTCCCTAATTCACAATGATAGCAGAGAATGTTCCTGACATGAGAACAGCCTCACGGATCGTAAGCAAAAGGAAAACAACTATGTATACTCACCACGGCACATTTAGTAACTAACCTTTGTCAGACACTTCTACTGTTAAGTTGTAGTGGGGATTGTCTTTCTTCTTCAAGGAGTGTTTAGCTAACTGCACCTTTCCCTCATATTCTTGAATGAGAAAGAGTCCATCTGACGGAATTTTGGGGGTTTGGTCTACAAGTTTGTACTTCAAAATACTGTTGACAGTGTTTGCTTCATCCATATCATGAGCAGTAAAGATCCCGATGCTGTTACCTATGGAGAGAGAAGGACAACTACTGTTGCTAGCTCCTTGTGTTCATAGAGAAGCTTCCTAGAAACACGGGGAAAATTTTTAGATAGTGAACAAAGACATTTTGGCTCCTTGCATTTTTCCATGGTATGTTTTGTTGAACATTGTGGCAGATCAGTTACCCAAGACTGCCATAAAGTATCATTGATTGAGAGGTTTAAACAAAAATCTGCTTTCTCAGAGTCCTAGAGGCTCTGAGAAATGTGTGTGTGTGTGTGTGTGTGTGTGTGTGTGTAATAATATCATATATATATTATATAATAATATATATAATATGTATAATATTATATATGTAATATATAATATTACATATACATATAATTTCTCCAAAATCTTGCCCAGTATGTTTAAGTTGTCTGGCCAGTGAACCCCAGAAATCTCCCTGTCTCTGCCTCCCCAGCACTAGAATTACAAGTATGTACTACCATTCCTGGCTTTGTGTGTATGTGTTAGGAGATCTAACTCAGATCCTATGGTTTCAAAGCATGAAATGTACAGACTAAGCTATCTTCTGCCCCCTCATCCTACCTGATTTCCTCTTTTAAAAGTCTACATCCATATAGCCATGTTCTGAAGTTCTAGGACTTAGGCTTAGAACTTTATCCTATGAACTGGGGTGGGGGAACAATCTAACCCAGGCAGGGAATTAGCATATCAGCTTATAGATCTGGTGTGGTGTGAGAGTTCACCATGGTGTACTTTCTGTTCCTTACCTACCCTCCAAAAATCTATATCCACCCAAAACCTCAGTGTAGGACCCTACTTGAAAATAGGGACATAAGAGATACAACTAGCTAGGTTACTGCATTGAAATCCTCCCTTGCAAGAAGGGAGGGTGGGGAGGAAACAGATCTGCAGGCTGCTGTCAGCAGCGAAGTCAGAGTCAGAGGCAACGGGCTCTCCCACAAGATATGTCACCATGATTTCAGACTCCCCACCGCCAGAACTGAGAGATTCAAATTTGTGGTGCTTTATTACCATAGCCCTAAGACTTTAGCACACTGGAAATGGCACAGCTAAACTGAAGAAGCCAGTCCTGGGATACTTCTGAGAGCTTTATGAACAGCTACAGAGACTGATTCCACTTCAAAGATAACACACAAAGATTAGTCACAGACTCACACATACACACCTGCTATCACACACACACACATACACACATACACACACCTGCCATCACACAAACACACACACACACACGTACCACATGCCATAGCCATATGTATTCTATGCCTCTGAGTGTTGCCCCAGGGACTCCAGAGGTCTGTGTTCTATCAGCTTTGGGCAAGTTCTTATAGATGCTGGGGTCATCCAGATCTATAAAATGGGAAATGTGGGTTTCCTTGCATACAGTAAGGATCCCATCTGAGCTTTATTTGGATAGAATGCCAATATTTGAATTGGATTACACCCTTCACTTACATCAGGTTGCATCCACTGGCTCATATAGACTCTTTCTGGGGTTGGGTTACAGAGGATAGAAAAGGGAAGTACATCCTATAACTACAGCAGAGCTCGGGACCCACAGGGCATATGGACTAGGCTCAGGGGCCATTTGGAATTTGTGTTCATGTAGCAGCAGCTGCTTCTTCTTTCTAAATGCATCACAAGTGAGGGAACTTTGTGGCGACACATGCCCTCTCAAGAAAGGTATTTTGAACATTTCCTTTAGGCTTATACATGTGCTGCTAAGAATGGGATGCTATTCTCTCCACATAAAGCTTCCAGCTGTCAGGAGCATAGTTGTTGGCATTACAAACATCCCTCAGTGAGAGCCAGAGGGCTCTAGATCTCTGAGTGATTGAAGCTGGGACAAGCAGCCAGCCAAGCTGATTCAGGGACATACAAAGCAACACTTGAGAGCATCTAGAAACATATCAAGGAGGGAAGGACTTCATGAGAAGCTGGTCTTGATCACAGATGGGATTCATGAATTACATTCGCTTCTGCTAGACAGAGAATACAAGTTTTCCTACAAGATGCTGACTGTACATGGACAGCAAAGAGGACAGGAGAAACTTAAAAGGAGCGAGTCAGTGTTTTGTGTGTTAATGTTTCTACCTGAGCATATCTTGCTAGCTGACTACGTAGCAAGCCCTGAAGGGAGAGGGACACTGTCACAAGCTGTGCATGGAAACATATCCAGTTGACTTACAATAGAATTGTTTCCTTTAAAGACCCCGTGAAGTATTTTTACAAAGCAAATTCTCACTTCTTAAGAAACAGGTAGCATACTGAGCCCCTGAGCTATTTATTTTACTAACAATGACTTCACCAATCTAAGAAAACCGCACTATCCTCTTCCCAAGTGAGGTAGGCAGCCTGCAAATGACCCCTGACACTCCTCATCTCCTGGTCCCCAAGCTCCATGACTTCTGCCTTTCAATTGTGAGTGGAGCCTAGTGACTTGACCCTGATGAGATGAAGGAGGCACACATGTTGGGATATCACTTCAGAGGTCAGGTTATAGAAACACTCCTCCTCTCCTTCCTTCTCCCTGTCCCTCTGAATCAGAGACCCAAACTGAACTGCAGTCAGATTTATGACTCACAGAAACTGAAGAGTGTTTGTCATTTTAAATGGCTAAATTTGAGGGCAATTTGTCATGTAGCAATAGATAACAAATGTAGAATGTATACAGCCCAATATGAAGAGACTTTCAGTATCATCTAGAAGGGTCTAGAAAGGTTTCTCCTTCATTCAGCACCATGGGTCATGCCCAATTTCATTAAAGCACAAGGCCACAAGGGTTTATTGGCTGTAATGTGATTCCTCCATTATATAATTATCACTGTCACATTATTCCTTGTGTCTACTGAAATCTTTCAAGCTATGATTTAACCCTTCCTTGTTGCAGCAAGAATTGCAGTAAATGAAACAAAGAACACCTCCACAGGACACACAGATAGCACGTAACCTATGTAACACTTAATACCATGAAGGAAAGAATGATCACAAGGGAGGAAAACCCACCAAGCCACCAGGAAATCAGTAGCTGTGTCAAAGCTGTGTTACAGTCAGAGCAGAAGGATCAAAGAAAACTGACAAGAATGTCCATCCCTAGACAGGTAGGCCCCTCTCACGAGGATTGCAAAGTTGCTAATTTCACAAGCTTAAAAAGCACAAACTTCAATCATGAAAGAAAAGCCAGACTACTGAATGGATTCAACTCCAAGAAGGAAGTAGACAAAAGTCTCAAATCCAGGGAAGAAACAACAAACCCTCAGAAATCATTAACATCCTTACAGTGTTATTCCTATACAAACGTAAAGCTACCAGGAGATACAGTTTTCTCAAGGGTAGAAAGATCAAAAGGACAAGCATTCCTGGGGCTTAACTTCACTTGTCAGCTTCCTCAATTATCATTGGCTTCCTAGAAAAGGAAACACGGGGTCAAGTTGAACTTGGTATTGTCTACTCATTGTGGGGTGTCTGACTGTGGATGTAAATGATCAAGTTCCTTAGCAAGTTGAATGAGGCTTTATTTCTTGGCAGTGAGTTGTTGAGAAGTCAAGTAAGATAACTGAAAGGACAGTCTTCCAAGGGGGACTCTCCTGGCTGTGTACACAGGATGCTGCTGTACAGTGATGGCATTATTGGGAGTAGTAAGGGTAACTGTCATTAAAACAGTGACCATGATGGCAGTTACAAAAGCACCACCTTAAGGACCAGAGATACTGTTCATTGCAAAGCATTGTACCTATGCAACTCTCATGATACCTTCAATCTCTGTGCTGCGCTAGATGTGAACAATGGGCTGCAGAATAGGGCTGCCCCATACTCCAGAGGCTAGAAAGGGACCACAGAAGCAATAAGGAAGACAGGCACATGGCATCAAGCAGCTTTCATTTCTTACCCATTGGTTCACTCTCCTGGACTTCAAATACAGTCACTGTAGACATACACGTTGGTGGGTTGTCATTAATGTCAATAACTTTCACATGGATTTCCAGTGGGAATGCAAGTAGTTTTCCATTCTCATCCTTCGCACTTGCAAAGAAAACATGCTGCAATACCAAGGTCAGAGTTAAGACTCCTTTGCTGTCCACTTTAACAGGTACAGAAAAATAACTGCTTCATTTACCATCTCACACCTTAGTGTCAGCATACTTAGAGCTGAGAAATGAGGGAGGAAATGAAACTGGTTGGGCTTGGGGGAACTTATCAAATTATCATGTCTTTGAGATTGCATGAACTTCTAGGACCTGGATCACAGTTTTTTGTTTGTTTGTTTGTTTTTAGTGTAGAGTTAATTTTGTCCTCAACTGTAAGTAGACTTAGGATTTGTCTTCTCACTTGTGAAAATCCCCATTGTACTCACCGAGTCCTTTTCCTCTCGGTCCAAGGGCTGAGTCACATAAATATTTCCTTCTTGGTCAATTGAGAATGGGAATCGTGGCAGCTTCTCCTTGTTGACTAAGAAATATTGGGCACCTGGGTCATTCCACTGCACCTGCGGGGCCAAAGCGAGCAGTGAGCAAAGCTGTGTGGACAAACAGACTGAAAAGATAATAAACAGCTTCTTGGTTCCCATGTCAGAATTCCTCACAACTGTGTCTGCGTATAACTGAGTTACATTTTTAGAATGTTCTAACCTAAGCTAATTTTAAAAGCAAGCAGATAAGGGAATTCTTCCTTCCCTAACGCAATCTTTGTAAACATACAGAAGAGTCTGTGGGCTGTTTTCTTCTAGAACTCTGACTGGGTTGTAACCTCCATTTATGAAACTAAATGTACTTTCTACCTGGCTGGCATCCTCTAAAACTCAATCATGATGTATAATGAGCTTCTAGAATCTTTAATTAGTTAAGATGAATTAAGGGCAATAGAAAATGTCTTAGAGTGGTGGTTCTCAGCCTTCCTAATGATGTGACCCTTCAATACAGTTCCTTGTGTTGTGGTGACCCCCAACCATGAATTAATTTTGTTGCTACTTCATAACTGTAATTTTGCAACTGTTAGAAGTCATAATGTAAATATCTAATATGCAGAATATCTGATATGAAACCCCTGTGAATACACATACTCATATACAGGCATATATATATGTGTGTGTGTGTGTGTGTGTGTGTGTATGCAAGTTTTCTGCTAGTGGTGATAAACTCTGGAGATGTAGGGCCTTGGTTACTTAATTTGCTTTGTAATTACATGATGCAAAATGTAACCAGCAAAACAATCAGTGAAGACCACAAGGACATGTCTCTATACCTCAGGGTATGGATCTTAGCTAGCTGTAGAAGTCACCTGGATGCTACCTGAGTGATTTTGATGGGGTGAGGGTCAGTGGAGTTTTCCACAACCTCCACAAGCTCTGGCGCTTTCCAGATGTTCTCTCTCACAGTAATATCCACCGATGTGGTGTCGCTGAAGGAATTCTCATTCTGGCCCCCCATGTCCTCCACTGACACCACCAGGTTGTAGGAAGGATTCTTAACTGGATCCAACTCCTGGGATCCTAAATAAGTAGGGGAAAAGAAGAGGAAAGGGCGTGTCTCCAGAGGTGACAGGCGTTCCTCTAACTAGGATTCGCGAGGGCTTGCCTTGACTTACCTTCTGGGGTAAGCGATATGCCCCCTGTTTTGCTGTCGATCTGAAAGTACATAACATTGTTGATTTTTGGAAGCTGGATGACAATTTGATAAAAAAGCTGGCCACTGAGGGTAGCTGGATCATCAAGGTCTGTGGCATTGACGTACATGAAAGGCTTTCCTGGTGACAGAGCACACACAGAAGAAAGCTGAAACTTAAGCCGTCTATCTATATCCGCGTCCTCCCTCCTGAGATGCAGCGAAAGCGAGAGAAAGTGACCGAGGACCAACTAGTGGGAAGATGACTCTTTAGTTGGTTCTCTCTCCTTACAATAGGGTTTCTTCAAAGTATGGCCCAGAAGCCTATGGGAGTCCCTGGGCATATTTCAAGAAGTTTATGGTGTTAGAAATCATATGTGGAAAAGATCCACTTAAGAACAAGATAACAGATTATCTATCTGATAGGTTTTAATGTAAAGTAGTACAAAGTATACCATTAATGCTTTGCTATTCATCTGTAAGAAACATCCACTTTTCAAGTTTTGGTATTATATCAAAGAATACCACAATATCCAAAAATACTATTAAAATATTTCTCTTTTCCTCAACTATACATCTCTGTAAGGATAATTTTTATCATGCACTACTTCAACCAAAATAGCATGTGGTAACAGCATGAACGCAAAAACTTACCATTAACCCAATTGTTTTTTATATATCCAGACATTAAACAAACTTGCAAAGATCCAAAAAATGTCATTTTTCTCATTAAATTATTTGTGTCTCAAAAAATACACTTTTCAATAAATTCTCTTTGCTCTTTTAAATCATTTAATAAACAAGTGTTTTAATTTCTAATAATGATAGGTACTTATAGAGATTAGCCAGTGCTGTACTAGACTCATCTTGTGAGAGCACAATTTTGAATTTTCAGAAATTTTTGAAACAATTATTTTTAATTTTTAATAAACTTGATTATATAAAAACACAGATAATTAAAACTAACCAGACTCAAAGTTTATAAACTCATTTATTAATAGCACTGATAATTTGAAATGGGCTATGGTAGAGTATTTATACCATAAAACCTTGCAAATACCACAAATCCCTCTCCTCATTCACCCTGGGAGAATCAGCTATTAAATACTGTCCAGGCTACCACTGGAATAATTCACAGATTTAAATTTTTTGCATAAGTTCCCCTCAACTTGTAAGATAACACAGGAGTCTGGAGTCCCCAAAGTCTTCTTCTCTAGAAGATTTGATGCATGGAGAGAAAACATATTACTGTCTGGAAGATTCTGAAGTAGCAAAGTCTACATAAGTGAGTCTTTGGTATTCCACCCCAGGGACAAAGGACAGGGAAGGTGCAGCTGTCCCTGAATGGTTACTTATGGGTACTGAAGACTGAAGAAAGGAAAAGGTTGAGTAACAGAGGTGGTTACTTGATGGAAATACCAAGGGTCTAGACATAAAGGGTAGTGCAGCATAGAGAAGGGGTGGCCCCAGCTGGGGAGCAGCCATCAGAAAAGGAACCAACAGTGACTATAAGCATCCCACGAGGATATAAGAGCAAGCTAATCTTCCCAGACAATCTTGGGTGTTCTTGAGCTATATGCTGTTTAAAACTTCACTTAAAAAAAAAGCATAGTTTTGACTTTCACAGTATATGCTACATTTGGGAAGACAGAGATTCTTTTAAATATTTACTTTGTTTTTCTTTCTTTTTTTTTTTTTTTTTGGTTTTTCGAGACAGGGCTGTGTATCTCTGGCTGTCCTAGACTCGCTTTGTAGACCAGGTTGGCCTCAAACTCACAGAGATCTGCCTGCCTCTGCCTCCCAAGTGCTGAGATTAAAGGCGTGCGCCACCACCGCCCGGCCTTACTTTGTTTTTTAATTATTCGAGGAGGGTATGTGCACACAAATGCGGGTGCCCACAGAAGCCAAAAGAAGGCATTGAGCCCCCAGGAGCTAAAGTTACAGGCGATTTATGAGCCACCCAGCATGAATGCCTGAAACTGAACTTGGGGTCCTCTGAGGAACAGAAAAGGCTCTTGCTGAGTCATCTCTCTAGCCCTCCTAGAGACATTTTTATTGTCACAGCTTAGAGAGGGGAGTGTTTCTGGCATCTCATAGATAGAGGTCAGAGATACTTCCAAGCATCCTATGGTACCCAAGACTAAACAAAGCCAAAGATGGGAGACTCTGGTTCAGAGCAATAGGTACTCGGAAAACTGGGAAAATTATAGAAGAAAGTAGATTCTTGAGGAACCATAGCAACAACTGTCAGCCACACAATTCCACTTTTCCATCGTACACTCTTCCACGATTCCACAGACACAGTCAGGCTCCCGCCTCTTTTACCTGGGCGAGAGTTCTGTCTCACTGAGCCTTCAAATTTTGGCTGGAGAAATGCAGGTCGGTTGTCATTGATGTCCTTGACCTCTATGGTGATGGGGACCGGGCCCTCCACTATAGCTCCGTGAGAATCCAGAGCTGCAAGCTGTTGTTGAAGAAAAGACAACCTTGTGACCTTGGACTTCAGCTCGCATGCCCAAAAGTCACTTATAGGAACTTAAAACTCAAAAGACCAATGGCCTGGTAACTGCAGAAGATAAAGAACCCACAAAAGCCCAAATTGTGTGCTGCTAAAATAGGGGGTCTAGTCATTAAGCCAGCCTGATGACAGCAGAAGCTTTCTAGCCATGCAGGGTACTAGGCCCAGAGCACATCCTGCTATAGATGATAGGGTCCTAGGACTCCTCAGAGCTGGCACAGTGGTCAGTCTACAGAGCCCATGACAGAAGGCTACAGACAAGATGCTGTTTTTCAGTTAGCTCTCTGTCATCCTAGCTATTCAAACACCCGTTAGGAAGCTATGAGGGGGGAAAGAAGGACATTTCTAGTAGGCCTCTGGCCATCAGTTCTTTCTGCATTATGGGGCCCCAGTGGCTCTGCCTAGAGTTGATGCTGCCTTCCTTGTGAGTGTGGATACTGTATAACAGCCACAGACCAAGTACCAGTGCATATCGGAGGCACACTGCTGGGTCTTATCCCCAGTACCTGAATGAGTGTGGTGGCCATCTGAGGACTCTGATCATGACAAATGGATTACTCTGGTCACAAAGTCATATCCTCTGAAGTTGGCTTCAAAGTGGGGAGAAGTAGGGAAGAAGGAAGAAAGGAATAGAGGGAGTGGGGGGGGAAGGGAAAGAGAAAATGAGGGAGGGAAGGAAGGAGAGAGGGAGGGAGGGAGGGAAGGAAGTCATATGAGGATTGCAGTTTTGCCTCTAATGTCAGGAGAGCTGAACAAGAGGCAGGGATGAAGGTGCTAGGGGATTAGAGGAACAAGGGAGCTACTAAGGCTGGAGTTCCATCCCACTGGTCTTTACTCACTTGGAGATGATGAACTGCTCTTGTCTCTCTGTCCAGGGCTCTTGTGTGATAAAGAAGTCCATCCTTTTCTATCATAAATATACCATCTGTCTCCCCTGATAGTTGAAAAGTCACAGCTGGGGGGTTGGCCTTAAACTGAGGAAAAAAAAAAAGATTAGGCTCTCAGGAAACACAAGCTTGTAGAATCTATAGAAAGTTACCGACTTCAGCTTTTTTTTTTTTTTTTTTTTTTGTACAAGCTCAGAATAAGAAATCCTGAGCTCCTACCTCAAGACCCAGCCATACCACTTCTGGGTATCCACCCAAAGGATTCTTCACCAAACCACGAGGACATCTCCTCATCTATGTTCATAGCAGCTTTATTTGTAATAGCTAGAAACTGGAAACAACCCAGATGTCCCTCAACCAATGAATAAATTTAAAAAAAAAACCTGTGGTACATTTACACAATGGAATACTACTCAGCTATCAGAAACAAGGAAATCATCCAATTTGCAGCCAAATGGATGGAACTAGAGAAGTTCATCCTGAGTGAGCTAACCCAGATTCAGAAGGATGCACATGGCATCTACTCACTTATAATTGGATTTTGGCCATATAGTACAGGATAACTATCCTACAACCAACACCCCAAAAAGATCAGGAACATAGACTTTGTTACCTATCAAGGAGACAATTTGCCCTCGGGGTGCTACCGTGTAGGCTCCCAGTGCAAGAGGAAGCTCTGAGCCCTCATAAAACTGTTGAACTGAGAGGGGCTGATATGTAGGAACACTCCAAGTCAGAGGAGTGGGATGGGTGGGAGAGGGAGGAGAGGATGGGAGGGTGGAACTGGGATGGGTGGAAAGAGGGCACTATGATGGAGATGTAACTTATAAATAAACATTATAATAAAAAAATAAATAAACAAATAGATAAATATTAGGCTGCAGCAAAATACATATATTGCTGATGGGATTTAATTTATATGACCAATCTGGAAATGAATTGAGGCAGAAAGTATAGTCTTTAATAGCAAACAATTATATATAAAATTTGTCTTGGAATTGTTAAACATGAATTACATGCTTAGAGTATAAGAGGAACTATTATGCTAGCAAAGTTGAAAACTAAGGGATCTATGAATTTCTTAATTATTGAAGCATACAACATGACAAATATTGATCAATCCAAGTTTCATTTTAAAGGACAAAAGACACCATACTGTGTAAAGTGGAGAAAGTAGAGAAGAGTAAAGCCAGGCTGTGGCTGTCACAGAACCAGAAGTGTGCATAACAGCAGTGATGTGCAAACCAAATGAGAAAACCATGCATAAACAGGGCTCTACAAATGTGCTTGTTGATATTACCTGGTCATTAATAAATGGAAGTGTAGCTGTTAGTGTTTTAGGACGAGTCTCATGTCAATGGGAAAGATGGACTGAGGCTGTTGTTCCTCCATCAAAGCAATGAAAATGTTGGTAGAAATTTGTAAACACCAACTTAGCAGCTTTGTTAGTGCATCAGGAATTGACCAAAACCCTACTGGATGTCAATGAGCACCAAACTGTGCTGTTTTAACTTGCCTTATCCCATTGGTCTTCCTAAAAGCAGAGGCAGGCCTGGAAACCAGCAGCCTCACTAGTGCAGTGTGACGGGGGGAGGGGGGGCCGCTTCCAAAGTCACTGCCAGAGGACCAGCATTGTCTAGCCTCCCGGTGTCTTTATTTAATCTGAGACAGTGCTCATTCACTATTAGCATCCCCGGACATTTATTTAAAAGAGTCATCAGCAACTGGTGGCCTTAGTACTTCACATTTGCCATCTCAGCCCTCAGGAGGTTAAGGCAGGAGGGTTGCTGCAAGTTTGAGGCGAGCTCAGGCCATATAGTGAGCACCAGGCCAACCAAGGTCTACACACTAAGTCTCTGTCATGTATAAACAAATACCCTGCAAAGGCTTAGGGAACATCACTCAAGAGAAATGTAACTCACTGAAAAATCGCAAGTCCTGAGTAATGAAAGGAAAATGCTATCTTCTGGACATGACAGGGTTGTTGTACACAGGAACTAAGTTAAAATTCCACCGTGGGTGGGGGAAGGGCTAGTAAGACCCACCCTGACTTAGGAAATATTGGCCATTGGTGACTGTTGTGGAGAGGGAGACACTATTCTTAGGAGAGGGGTGGCCACTGGTAGATTGTCCACACTGCAATGGATGACCTCATACTATACACAAGCATGTAGACAGCTAAAATTGTATTCAGGAGATAAAAAATAATATTAATAAAAATAAGCATTTAAGCATTTAAGAGCTGGAGAGATGGCTCAGGGGTTAAGAGCACTGCTTTTCCAGAGGGTCCAGGTTCAATTCCCAGCACCCACATGGCAACTCACAACTGTCTGTAACTCCAGTTCCAGGGGATCTGACACCTTCATACCAATGCACATGGAATAAAATAAAATAGAAAAAATATTTAAAAAGAGGACATTAAATTGTTTGGGATAAGTGTTGGGGAGAACCTGGGATGGGGGGGTTGAAGTGGGGAGTGGGGGCTAGATATGATTAAGATACATTGTATACAAGATACATTGTACATGTAAAATTTTCCAAGAATAAATTTAAAAATTTTAAAGATACATAATTTGAAGAACTGTCAGCAATGGCTACCATTGAAGCTGAGGAAGTAACAATTGCTGAAGCAAATGAGAAACCGAATACCTAAAACTTCCCAAATGTGAAGAAAACACACATAGACACATCTAAGCAGCCCAGTGAACTCTGTAAGGATGAAAACCACACCCACATGATCCTAGATGCACCACAATCAAACATTTGAAAGACAGAGGATCTTGAAAACACCAGGAAGGACTCTAGTAAATCTAAGAAGATTTAGAACTTAACACAAGAACTTCTCATAAAAAGGGAATTTCTCAGTAAGGCCAAAGGCAGTGAAATAACACATCCCAAGTGCTTTGACTGATGAGAAAGGTTTCTAATCTAATAAAACAATTCTTCACGATGAAGGTGAAGTTAAGCTATGCAACCAGACAAAATAGAGCTTAAGGCAAACTTGTTATAGATCAAAAGTGAGAGCTAGACAGAGTAACTTGTACCTATAATCTCAGCATTTGGGAAGCTAAGGCAAAAAAAGATTTCCATGAACTTGCTAGCCTGGGCTACATAATAAGTTAAGAATAGCCTGCATTACAGAATGAGATCCTGTTCAAAAGGAAGGACAAGATACAGAGTTAATATACCAGTGAACTATAGCTATAGACAAGATACAAGGTTAATATACTGGGGAACCATAGCTATAGACAAGATACAGGGTTAATATACCAGGGAACCATAGCTATAGACAAGATACAGGGTTAATATACCAGGGAACTATAGCTATACACAAGATTCAGGGTTAATATACCAGGGAACCAAAGCTATGGACAAGATACAGGGTTAATATACCAGGGAACTATAGCTATTGTAAACATTTACATTCCTGATGACACTCCCTAAAAAGCATCAAAGATTGAGTAGACAGAAATATCACAGATAATGAGACTATCATTACTGACAATTTCACAGCTTCACTTTCAATAATTTATAGAACAAATAGAGAACCAACAAGGAAAAAAAGACTTGAATAATACCACCGACAAACTTGAGGCTAACAGACACCAACAGAGTATGCCATCCAACAGAGGCAAATGATACAAAATATTCTCCAGGAGAAATCTATACCAGGTGATAAAATCATTAAAAGAATTTAAAGGATACAAGTCATACAAAAAAATGTTTTCACTTATACTATGGGATAAAATTAGAAATCAATAAGACAGAGTTAGGGGTTTTTACAAATATGTGAAGTAACAACATGCTCTCATAACCAGCAGGTTAAAGGTTAATTCTAAGTGGAAACAGACCTGGCCTAGATGCACATTTCCTTGCCATTTCAAATAAAACAATATAAACATGGATACACAAATATCTCCTATAGGTCACAGATTCCTTTGGAAATATGTTCAGGAGCAGCATAACTGTACAACATGGTAATTCTATCTGATAAAGTAATAGTGTTTGCCACTCCTACCCCTAAGGCTCAGGAAACACTGTGGGTGAGCAGATGAAAAGATTATAAGAACCAGAGGATCAGGGAGTTTACTGTGCAATTGTGTCTTCCAGTAACACCAACATACTGAATAGATTATATTTAAGAATGTATATGTGCGTATATACATGTACATATATACATGGGATAACAATTAGTGAAAAAAAAGCCATGGATTTGAAGGAGAATGGGGGAGGGATACGTGGAAGGGTTTGGAGGGAAGAAAAGGAAGGGATAAATGATGTAGTTATAATCTCAAAAAAAGTCAGAGAATCCATGCGAATGGTTGAGCTGCACAAAAAGATGATTAATAGGAATCTGGGTCTGTGGGAGGATAAAAGTAAGACATAATTGTTTTTGTAATCAATTAAAATTATTTAAAAGGTGCCTGTTAAATTATTTCCTACTTTGAATTATTTAAAGATTAAGTGTATAATGCAGTTACTAATAATAATACCTAGTGGAGGTTTTCAAAATGAACTTTAAAGGGGTCATAAGTGATGTGACTCTTCTGTTTTACGGGTACTTTTTTTTTTTTTACACTAGAATAAATGTCATTTAACTAAGGGGGAAAAAAGGAAAAAAAGAACAGTGTTCTCAAAAAGTTGCGCTATAGTGACTGGGCTATCCAGATGCTGAATGAGGAAATTGGGCCTCAACCTCACAACCAAAGCAAACCAGTCACTGTGCATCAAAGTCTTGAATGTGGGAAGTAAAACTAGCCTACTGAAAAATTACACTGAGCCTCCTTGCCCTGAGGGAGGAAGTAGGTTCTGAGACGTGACAGCAAAAGCATGAACAGAAGAAAAAAACAAACTAGAGCACATCAAAGCCACAGACTTATGGTGCTGCCAGGAGTGGTGGCGCACGCCTTTAATTCCAGCACTCAGGAGGCAGAGGCAGGAGGATCTCTGTGAGTTCGAGGTCAAACTGGTCTACAAAGCGAGTCCAGGACAGTTAAGGATATACAGAGAAACCCTGTCTCGAAAAACCTTTGAGACAGAGAGAGAGAGAGACTGACTTATGTTATAAGGGCACAACCCCGAAAATGAAATGAGAACCTATAGTCTGTAGAGAGCAGCAGAAATGCATGAATAGCACAGTGCTATTTTAAAAAGGACCAAAGCATTTGAATAGACATTTCACCAAAGAAAACAAAAAGCCAAAAGCAGGAAAGACATATTCAGTCACCAGTAGTCATTAGATGTCTTAGTTTCTGTTGCTGTGATAAAGCACCAGGACCAAAAGCAACAACCTTCGTTGGAAAGGGTTTATTTCGTCTGTACTTCCTATCACAGTTCACCATCAAAGGAAGTCCAGCGGGAACTCAAGGCTGAAACCTGGAAAGAGGAGCTGATGCAGAAGCCACGGAGGGGTGCTGCTTACTGGTTTGTTCCCCCACAGCTTGCTCAGCCTGCTTTCTTATACCTCCCAGGACGTCTTGGCCAGGAGTGGTACTGACCAGAGGAGCTGGGCCCTCCCACATCAGTCATTAATCAGGAAAATGCCCCCACACACCTGCCTACTTCCTCCTTCCTAAATGACCCTAGCTTGGGTAAAACTAACATTTAAAATAATAATAATACTAAAATAGAAAAAAAAACCTAGCCAGCACAGTGGGGAAATCAAACCTTCCCTACAAAGAAATAAGACATCAAAAACGCCTGGAAGGTTATAACACCTGAAAGTTCTAACACCTTGGAAGCCTAGTTTTTTTTTTTTTTTCTAATGACAGACAGAAATAGTGTAGATGTGGTTGGGAAGGGAGGACAGGTGGGAAGGAACTTGGAGGAGTAGAGAGAGGGGAAATTCTAATCAGTATAGATTATGTGAGAAAAATCTATTTTTAATAAAAGGAAAAATGACCCTGCAATTTCATCTTTCCCCAAATGGACCAAAAACGTGTTCTCACAAAAAAACTGTACATGAATGAATGCCCTTAGCAGCTTGTCCTTTACAGTTATAAGTACAAAGATCCAAATGTTCACTAACTGATATATAAATATCCAAAATGTGGTATAGCCATGCAATATTCAGTTATTCAAAAGAGTGAAATCCAGATCCATGCCATAACTTGAACAAGCATTGAAAACATTATGGTATATAAGAGAAGCCATAGGTAGCATAGTTTCATTCACATGAAAGGCCCCAAATGAGCAAATCAATAGAGATCAAAAGCCAATTCATGGTTTCAGGAGCTGATACAGGGAGGGCTGAAGGAGGTTTGTTCATGGGCACAAGGTTTTTCCTAGTGTTGGTGCAACACTCTGAAATTAGATGTGTGATAGTAGCACAGCTTTGTGATACATTGAAAACCATGGAATTTATACATTTTATTTTTAATTTATTTAGTGTGTGCATGCATGAGAGAGAGAGAGAGAGAGATGAGGTGGGCAATATGTGTGCAACAGCATGCATGTGTTGGTCAGACGACAACTTTGTGGAACTGATTCTCTCCTTCCACCTTTCCATGGGTACCAGGAATCAACTTGGCTCATGATGCCTCCCAAAAATAAACACCAAAAACATCTAACGGTAAACTAATCCTCGATGGTATCCCACAGGAATTGAATTTCGTCGTATGGATTTGAAGAGGCATCAACATTCTTGCACTTGCTTAAGCTGTGTACCCTGTTGTCTCCCATTGGACTATTTCTTGCAAATAGTCACCCAAGATCCTCCACTCATCGCCTTCAGGCTGGGTTCTTCAGGATTGCCAAGTTAGCTTCTACAATCACAAGTCTATGTAGGGTATGTCACTGAAAGCCAGTGGTACCTAGTGGCAAACACAGAATGAAGGGCCAATCTAGTCCATGCTGAGCTCAGCCGCATGCAGATTTTTGATGTTCACCAGCTCCTACCCTCAACTCTGGAATGTCTACCACCTTCTGACTAAACAATCACTTCTGCCCTCTGCCCCCTGCTGATCCAGTGACTGTTTCCTTCCATACACACCATCTCACTTTCCAATACTCAGTTCAGAGAGCCTGAAACTTGTCTGTTCACCCACTACCATTTCTCTTGAAAATCACTTCTACTTTTATAACTCTTAATTGCAAAAATGATATTTGAGCTAATATGGTAATCGATTCAATGTGTGTGTATGTGTATATACATGTATTTTATATATTCATATATATGTATTTATATATATACATTATATATAAACTTGTACATGACAAATATATAAAAGTTGTTTGTCAATTTCAAAACTAAATAAAACTCATCACTCTTTCTTCTACTGCCCTTCGACTACCAGACACTCGTCAGACTCTTCCATGCATGGCTTTGTTTTTTAGTTCCTCTTCTAAGCACTAAGCTCGCAGGGTAGGAGATTACTGATGTTCTCATCACCGAGAACAGTGCTTTGTATGCAGTAGTCATTCTGTTTATGCTTAATGAAGAAAACTAAATGTGATCCCTAGTGTGGAAACCTCCTATCAGAGTGTAAAGTATAATATGCAAAGGAAATGAATAAAGAATCTTAGAGAGACTCTCTAGCCTGTGCTCCTTGGCTGGGCAGAAAATGAGGAAGACTTGTACTGCAGACTGTCCTTGCTATTTGGGATAGGCTGACCCTGTCCAGCTTGCAGCCAGAGGGCAGATCTTTCTGACCAGAAACTTAAGTCAAGCCCATTTGTGATGTACCGTATACTGGTGGATTGTCATATGCTGTCTAAGCTTGCTGAACATGGGCTCTGGGAGCAAGGAGGGTTCCTGCCCCAGTTTCCAGCTTATTTCAAGTGTCCTCTAAGGCTTCTTATCCAGAAATGAGATGGCCTCTCTGACTCTGTAACAAAGAGGTGGAATGAGGGAAAAATAGCACAAGAGTAAAAACACTGTGTCCTTGAGAGCCGTAAAGACCCAAAGTGTTCCCAGCCAAGGTCACTACTGTTTATCCCTTGTTATAAAGATGCCTCCAGTGGGAAGAGAAGGCATAAGCACATATGTCAAGACAGGGGGTGCATCCCCTCTAATGCATTTCAGAGCCCTGGGGAGCCAGGGTTCTTCACTCTAACCTCAGGCCAATCCTCAATCTGATGCTGTGTGCACACATGGTGTACAAATGTGTACATGTTCTTGTGTATGTGTCCGTGTCTGTGTGTGTGTATATGTGTGTGTGTACATGCACACATGAATGTGTGCTAAGAGTTCAACATCTGAAGTCTCTATTATTCTCCATGATGTTTCATGTGATGCATGTTATACGTGGTACGTATACGAGTGTGTGAGTGCACATGCCTGCACATACACAAGGAAGCTAGAGCAGAACATTGAGTATCTTTGCCTATTGCTCTCTGCCTTGTAGCCTTGGGGTGGAGTCTCTCTCTGATCCAGAGCTTGCTATTTGGGACAGGCTGGCCAGCCAGTGAGACCTCGGGGTCTGACTAACTTTTCCCCAGTGCCAGGGTTACAAGCACAAGCAACCATGTCCAGCTTTTTATGTTCGTGCTAGGGATTCAAACTCGGGTTTTTGCACAAACTCAGCTTGCATGGCAAGTGCCTTTAACCACTGAGTCACCTTCCTAGGCCCTCTCCCCTCTATTTTACAAGACAGAGTCTCTCGCTGAACCTAGAACTCACTGACATGGCAAGACTACCTGGGCCAGCAAGCTCGTGGGATCCTCTTACCTCTCTCTCTCTCTCTCTCTCTCTCTCTCTCTCTCTCTCTCTCCTCTCTTCTCTCTCTTCTCTCTCTCTCTCGTGATGGCATTATATCTCTCTCTCTAGTGAGCCATTTTATATGTGTGGCTGAGGATCCAAACCTAGGTCCTCATGCTTGTGTGGCAAGCCCTTTATATTACCCACTGAGCCATCCCCCCAGCCCCTGCTCCTTTCCTTGGGTACCTAACTACCTTCCAGGATTATGGCTCAGATATGAATCACTGTCCCCCCAAGGTCACATGTGCTGAAGGCTTGGTCCCCAGCTGGTGATGATATTGAGGGGATTGGATTGTAATGGTGTGAACAACATCAGTACACTAATGCATTTATGACTTCATTTGCTAAATGGGCTTGAAGGGAATGGAAAATTATTAAAAGACCCCCTAAGTTGGCAGTAGAGCCAGGCCAGCTGCCAGGTTCCAGGAACTTAGCTGACCATAAAAAGGATGGAACCAAGAATGTAGGTCATACGGGTCATGAGCCCTGGGTTCTAGGAACTAGCTGGCCACAAAGCAGATGACTATCATGGGCCCCCAGGGTTTCAGGAACTGGCTGACCACAAAGTAGATGGTAAAATAAGATAGGATTCTTTTCTGAGAAAAATAAGTATAGGGTGTGATTTCTGCTGACTAACTAAATGATGGGTTAATGCTTTACGCTTATGATTACCTTGTGATTACCCCCCTTGTGATGTTTCTCTATAAAATCTTTACTCTCAGGCAACTGGGGGTCATGGCTCCTCTACCCCTGCATGGGATATGAGTTGCGCCCTCAGTGCACTGATCCCCCCGAAATAAACCTCTTGCGATTGCATCAAGAAGGTCTCTTGCGAGTTTTTGGGTGGCCGTGATATCCTGAGTGTCAGGAGAGGGACTTCCATCTCTCAGGTCTTTCAGGCTCTTAGGAAGTGGGGACTTCTTAGAGCAGTGGTTCTCTGCCTTCACCCCTTCATGTTGTGGTGATCCACAACCATAAAAATTATTTTTGCTGCTACTTCATAACTGTAATTTTGCTGCTGTTATAAAGCATATTGTGAATATCTGTTTTCCAATAATCTTAGGCAATCCTTGTGAAAGGGTTGTTTGACCCCAAAGTTTTCACAAACCACAGGTTGAGAGGAATGGGTCGCTGGGGGAGGACCTATAGGGTATATAGCTTATCTCTGGGCCCTTCCTGCTCTCCCTGCTTCCTGCTACCACAGGCCAAGCAGCTTTCCTCCAGTGTGCCCTACCTTGCCACAAACCCAGAAAATGGAGCCAAGTTACCATGGATTGAAACCACAAGTCAAATTCTTTTCTCCTTTAAATCGTTTGCCCTCCACCCTAGTAGTTTGTCATTTGAATGTAAAATACCATCCATAGGCTTGTGTGCTTGAGCATTTGGGCCCCCGCGGGCGGCTGTTTTGGAAGGGTATGGAACTTTTAGGAGGCGGAGCTCACTAGAGAAAGCACATCCCTAGATCACTAGAATGAGGCTTTGTGGCCTGACCTCACTTCCTGTTACCTCTCTGCTTAGAGAGTGCTTGTGAAATTTGATCAGCTTGTCGTTCATCCCTCCTGCCATGTCTTCCGTACCTTGATGGACTGTATCCTCTCTTGCACTTTGAGCCAAAAGAAACCCTTCCTCCCTTAAGTTGATTTTGACAGGGCGTTTGTCATCGCAACAGAAAATGAAACTAAAACCATCACTATGAGATGATTAACATGCCCAGCATGCCTTGGGCAGCCCTCAGGCAAGGACATCAACCTGTATTCAGAAAAGGCAGGGAGGACGTCAGGCTGTGGCCACATAGAGAAGCCCCCCTCCAAACACCTCTCACGCCAAGCTCAGTGAGATGTCCCAATGATCAGAAAGCCAGCATCTCCTGAAATCAGTACCTTTTCTGCTCAGAGCAGGAGTCTATAATGCTGACTGCCTGTGAGAGGAACCGAAGTATTGGCCACAGACGGAATTAAGGGAGCCTGTGTGAGGATGTCAGCTCCAATTCATATCCTACACCCACCCACCTCTGCAACTCAGGTTCCAAAGTCATAGCTGATAAGAGCTGCCAGCCTCCATGTTACTCTCTGCTGTTTGGTAGACTTAGAGCAAAGGTCCACTTTGAGCAGGAGACATCAAGATGACAAAGATCAGCCTTTACCTGGAATATGATTTGACTTGGTTCTTGACCTTCAAAAATAGAGAATGTCATGGGCTTCAGGGGACCGCTGAATTTCCCATCTTGGCTGTATCCATTTGTCTGTTCATAAAGAAAGAGAACATGAATGTATGGGTGTCACTTGCTGGTTTTATTTTACTTTCCAGAAACAGTGTAGGGAGCCTTCTGTAGTGGCCCAGAACAGTGTAAACCTGGTCAGAATGCAAAGTGGTCCCGTGCTTATTAAGGGGCTCTCCTACCCAGTCAAATCAGTCTGTCATGAGTGTCCATTGGGTTTTTTGTTTGGTTGGTTATTTTGGTTTTGGGGTTTTAGGTTTTTTTCCTCATAAAACCATGAGAACCACCACCCCACGGGAAGAATATTAACTCCCATGTTACAAAGGAGACTTCCAAGAGTGAAGCCCAGAGTGAGACATGGGTGTGACGGGCAGGGACAGAAGATGCTTGAACCTAACTAAAACAAAAGTTTGTGTCCTCCCAGGAGCCACTCTGCCTTCTAAATTACACATGGCTACACCAGCTTTTTGAAGCACCTCTCACCACTTACAATATTCTATGACACTTGTGGAACACCCAGCATCCTGGAGTCTAGGTCACCTCAAAGGCAGTTAAATTTATAAGGGGGGGGGGAACATGTATATAGTTTAGCACAATTGCTTACTTTCCACAGTCACACGGTAAATTCTAGTCAAGCTGGAACTGTGCTGTACCTTACCACTGACCGGCACTTTATATTCATTTGGAAATAATAAAATCATAAAGCATTTGCTTCAAGAAGTGGGCCCAACATGGTTCTGAAGTCTAAAACCCTTAGAAATCTATGCAGCTCTGCAGTCAGTCAAATGCAGGCCAGGATAGTAAGGAAAGTTAATAACTGCTAATCAGGTATTTATGGGAGTTTGTCCTAAGGATATTTAATCCTGGTGATAACTCTACCTACTGGGGAAGTATAGCCCTGTTGAGACTAAGGCATAGAAAGTTATTTTCCCACAGGGTAACTAGAAGCAGGATTTGAACCTGCAACTCTGGATCCAGTCTTCCCAACCCATAGGCACTATTGTCCACCAGGGCGTGCAAAGGTGATGGCAGGGAAGTTGGCTGTTATAAGGATGTGCTGGAAGGTGTGGCTCCCACCATCCCAACCCCTGGAGACTACTCGATAGCCAGTGGCTGCCATCACTACTGTTCCTTAATACCACTCCTGAAGGGAGATGGGGGCAGAGTAGAGCAGGTGGACAGGCATCCACTCCCAGGACCAGAATTCAGTGTCATATTCTGGACACTGGCCTCTCCTCTTTCCTAGTTGCTCTTTGGGCCTCCAGTTTGTGGTGGAGTGAGGTGGGTTAGGTTAGAGTGGTTAGACAAATTAATGGCAAGTCAGTGTTTTTGAAGTGAAGACTAAGTGTTTCCCCATCTTCAGGGAGAACAAGTGGATTCTTGCCACCAAGATGCTTCCTACTGGGAATAACCCAAACAGTCAGTGCCTAAGGGGCAGGGAAAAGTCCTAAACTGCATCTCAGATACTGGATCTTGACTGAGTCAAGATTTTAAAAGACAACAGCATACAAAAACAGAGGGCCTTGGATTTTGGTCTTCTCTCCCCTCAGTTGTGAGAATACAGCCATTCCACAGACAAACTGCCCTTAGCCAGGACCAGCCTCTTTGCTGCCTCCCACCACAGAGGTAGAAAAGCCAAGGGATTCCTCCCAGGCTCCCTTGCAGACAGAACGCTATCTGAGTCACATACTTCTTATTCATGACATGAATGTGGAGGTAGGGAGGGAGTTGAGGAAGCCAGTTTCCTAATGGGAAAGGACAGATATGGCTGGCATTTCTACCCTTCTCTGTGGTTCACAGGAAGGCAATTAGCATTGTATCTGCAACTGGAGCTGTCATCTTGAGCTATGGGGAGCAAACCAGCTAACATGATAGTGGCCCAAAGAGAAAAGCATTCTCCCCTCTAAGGTATCACAGAATGGTTAACCTTGCCCCGAATTCATCACCTGGGCTTCCTGTTGTCTGTGAGAAATAACCCTCCATTTATTTAAGTTGTTCCAAATGCCAATTTCCTGCTATTTGCAGCTAAAAGCACTTTTAATTTCCACAATAATTTTCCAGTCTTCTAGCCACTGCCTCTCTAAGCTTGCCTTCCTTCAGGAGTCTTTCCTTCCTTCTCACATCTCCTCCAGCTCCATTACTTATGGAAAGTGAGTCAGAGAACTGGACACAGGCATCCAGTGTCACTATGGTGGGTCTAAGACAAGGGCAGCATTTTCTTCAGCACTACCAGCGAGCTCTGAGGCTTGACTCTGAGATCACCCAGCAAGCCTCGCAATTGCCCACACCAATAGAAACTCTCTTAGCCCAAAGACCTCACAAGCAAAGCTATGTTTTCGATATACAGACAAGCTAACACACTGCACGGAGGGGGAGTCAGTTCCAGGGTTCAAAGTTGCATCCTCATATCAGGGCAGCAAACCTTCCTTCCCTCCCATTAATATGACTATTGGGGCTATAAAGATTTCAAAATGAATGTGTACAATATGAGTCACGGAACCACACCACCAGAGCTGAGATAGATTGCGTGGTGGAAGTGGCAAAAAGACAGGTTTCTTCTAGAGAAAGTCAAATCACCTTCTCAGACAAGAAGAAAATGAGCCCACCACCAGCAAGGCATCACAGTCCAATGTTCATTCTCTGATGTCAATGCTGCTTCCTCATTCATAATCACAGAATTAATTTCTACCCCATCTCCTATCTCTGCACTAGGCACTGAGGAAAGCCTGCTAAGATGACCTTATTCATTATAGAGGTTGGGGTCTATATGGATATAGGTGTTGAACATTTAAAATGCCCTGACACTAATGACTCTGATCTATTCAGGGCTTAGGCTGTGTGGCTCCTTGATTCAAAAGCCCCTCCAAGTCAAATGCTAGGATTAAACCCCCCCCAAAGGACAGAAAACTGAGGTCTAAAGCTTAAAGTAACTCTTTCCATTTCCTAGATGGGCAAATGGCAGCCACAAATTAGAACGTGGCTCTGACTTTACTGTCCTCCTATGATAACGCAGGCAGATAGGGACATTTGTAAATACAGGAAGATCTGTGGTCCTCATACAGACCCAGGCTGTGAGAATTCTCCTGTGAGAACAGCAGTCCCCATCTTAGCCTTGAAGGAGGTTCCAGTTGGTTTGTTCTATGGAATGGGTGTGTGTGATATAAATGCATTGGGTACATGTGTTAAAATGTACATATGTATTACTTATAATGTGTGTTAAAAATTAAAAATTAAACTTTTAAACTGTGCAGGCCCTTGGAGGCTTTTGAGGACTTAAAATTTGATTTGTTGTTTTGGGGTACAAGAAAAAAAAAGCAAGATTTTAGGTGCAGCAATCTAAAAACTTCCTTTTATGGAAAAAAAAGCAAAACTATACATGAAATCTTGAATCAAAAGACTGTGAAACTTTGGACATCCTTCTGTAGCTCAGGAACCATGTGAGTAAAACAGGGATGGTACCCCACTATCTACTCAATAGCTGGAGCCCAATGTCCATTTAGATTCATGCTGAATGCCTGTCGGACAATAGCAACAACAGAGAACATGGCTGAAGACAAGTTTAACCAGGAACCTCCAAGCCATTTGGGAAAATAAAAATGCAAAGCATAGAAGGGTGAAAACAGGAAAAAAAAAATAGTTTCTTGATGTGATTTTGTGAGTGCTTTTCATAATATTTAAAGTTGAGTTATAGAGAGAATAGATGCATTACTATAATTCCTTTCAACAGCCAGAAACTACAGTGAAGGGCAGGTTTAGTTTAGACTCCAGGGGATAGTTCAGTGTAGAATGCTTGGCCTCAAGTACAAAGTATCAGTAGCATAAAAATAAATAAACAAAGATACAAACATAGAGGGAACACTTGCCATTACATAGCTTATGGGCTTCTAAGAGCTGAGGATATAGCATCCTCTTCAGCTGATGGCCAACCATGGGGCTTGTAGTCACTTCATTAGATACATCCCATGAGAACACATCACATCCGTTCTCTACAACAACTTAATTTTTATAGGCCACCTTAAAAAAAAAGTGGTGATAACCATTCTTTTCATGGTATGGAGTAGAAGGATGTCAGGAAATAAAGTACAAATACCTCTATGCTTACCAAATAAAGTGTGAGAAGACACAGGGAGTAAAACTGGGTGGCGGCCATCTTGCTCTCTTCACTTGGACACCTGTGAGTGAACCAGAGATAAAGGATTGTTGGTTACCAGTCTGTTAGATAACATCTTTCCAACTGTCAGAATCTTTGGACAATATCCTGTCACAAACCTAGCAAAATAGGGTCCTTAGAGGCCAACTCTCTCCTGTGCAGAATGACTAAGCTTCCAGAAGCTTCTTGATCCCCATTTACAGCAATGCACCAGCAAACGTCTCCAAATAAGCTCTGTAATTTCATTTCTGTAATTGCCTCACTTCACTTAAGAGGCTTAAACCATATGCAAAGCATATCTTTTTCACTCGTTTTTGCACCACGTTTTGTTTTATCATCCATTTGTTCCCATAGATGAGGAGATGCCAGGCTAGGTCAGATAATTTCAATGGTTCTGACTCAAAGCTGCAAATACATGAGATTCCTCAAGTTCAGGGAAGCCAAAAACGTCTGCAGCCCTCAGAGACCTCACCAGCTGCCTCCTGGGTCTTCTGAATATTATTCCAGTCTGTGCTTTTCATTGCTCTAAAAGAACTCACATTGCTTTCCCACCCCTCCTTAAGGCTTTGTATTTCACAGACATTTTAACTTTCATCCTGACATGTGTCATGACTAACTGATTCCAGCATGTAAATAAAATTCCCACTTGGCCTATAAGGCGGCATGGCTGCCTATTACAATACCACACTGCCAAAGTCAAAATAAGTACAATTTAAAAAGAGCAAGCAGTGAATCAAAGCACGTATTCATTTCACTAAAATTCCAAGCCAGTTTATTATTATACTTAGGGATTATGGATGCTCTTGGCTTAGTTCACTCTTTGATTTGTTTAAAGTTTTCTACATTGAATATGTATCTCTAATATCAATAGCACAGAAAAATGATTAGAACTTTAATTGTGATAAAAACTTCTAAATGCCCTGAGGAAGAGGAACATGCTATCCCACTCTAACTTCACTAAATTCCTAAGAGGTAAAAACATGTGTCACCTTCAGACCTCCTGGTTGAAAAGTCCTTAAAGTGACATAATGGTGTGGGACAGACAGTGGCACAGAGCCAGGCAGCCCAGGCAGCCGCCCAGCCCTATTTCAATCATAAGTGAATGATTTCACTCCTCTGCACCCCAATTTCCTCATGCGGAAAACGCCTGGTGATTAGAAGTATGCAGTAAGACTTCATCAGGAATTGTTGGGAGGTTATAGATGAGGAAATTGGATTCAAAGTTGAGCAAATTGCTTAAAGCCCCTTGGCTAAGAAGTGGCATGGTCAGACATCTCACACCGTAAGTGGCTCCAAGGTCCATGACTTCTTTCAGTTCTTTCTTTTCTATGTGATGACAAGATGGTAGCAGGGATGCACCCATAGCCACATAGGTGGAGACATGTATACCATGTACAGTTCTCGCATGCCACCTAAATTAAACTCACGCTGAGGTTCCATGGCTGTTTTAAGGAAAAGCTAGACTTAAAGCCCTTCTGGACTCTTAGATTCATTATTTCATTGACTGTTTAAAATTTAGTTTTTGTAAAAGAGTACATTTGGTAGACATGTCAAATATTTTAGATTCAACTAATCCTAATTAAATATAAATGAGACAACGCTTTTACTATTGAGGACTGCTCACTTGATTTAGGAAAATGTTGAACAAGTTGCAAGTTATCCCATATTCTAGAATATTGTGAGAGACAATACAAGCAACCCCATGGAGCCACAAACTCCTAATCTGCAGATTTAACTTAGCCATAGATAAAAAATACTGGGGGAGACAGGGCACATGTGTCAGCCCTAAACACATGGGAAATTTGTTTCTAATTACTCCCCAAACAAGCAAAGATGGTAATGAGTCCTATGGCATTTGTGATGAACTGGGTATGTAGGCTGGTGATACAGCTCAGGAGGAAAGTGTGGTACTGAAAAGTAAGATTGGGATGACTGGGTGACTAGAAATCATTATGTAAACCATAGAAATCATTATGTAAAGCCAAGTACAGCAGACTTGGAAGACAAATGCTGCATGTTTTCTCTTATATTACAGAATCTAGCTATAGTTTTCAATGCATGTGTATGTGCTTAACTATGTGTGTCTATAAGTTATGATATTAGAAAGACAATTATGAGAGGGAAAGAAGCGATTTTAAGGGATGTGGGCAATAGAGCAAAGTAATACATGTAATGGGAAAGCAGAGGAGACTGACAGGAAGGAGAAGGGAAGCCAGCTGGAGCTAACCTTAAAAGTTAATTATTTTAAATTAAAACTAATTATGCATTTAGGCAATCTAGAACAAGTTTGGGTTGTACAGGAGGAGGTGGGTGGTTATTCCCTTTTACCTAAGGGCCTTGAGCAGCATACATATGATGTTAGATGTCCTAGATACAGAAGGGATTTTCATGGGTACTGAGGGATGTGCATTCTTAAGCGTAACTACCTTTTTGGTTTTGTTTTGTTTTTGTTTTTGTTTTTGGAGACGGAGTTTCTCTGTGTAGCCCTGGATATCTTGGAACTCACTTTGTAGACCAGACTGTCCTCCAACTCACAGATATCCACCTGCCTCTGCCTCCCAAGTGCTGGGATTAAAGGGATGCACCATCACATCCGGCCATTACAGTCAGTTACGAACTGCCTTGTGGGGGCTGGAATTTGAACCGGGGTCCTTTGGAGGAGCAGTCAATGCTCTTAACCACTGATCCATCTCTCCAGCCCAATTAACTACCTTTTTAACAGGTGCAAAATCTGCATGATCAGTTATCAACCTGCAGTTTCTTTTTTTTTTAAATACTTTATTTTTTTTCTTCAAGTTACATCTCAGTAACAAACCCCTCCCTATTCCCCCTTCCTATCCCGCCCTTCCACCCTCTTCCCCCCAGTAGTTTCCCCTTTCAGTCCAACAGATGGTTCCTTCTCTTATAACAGTAAGTATTATACAAAACAACAGATATAAATATGCCACATTTATGAGAGTTAAATGGCCCAGTATACCTTCCCAATGTCCAGTTTATACATATTTGGCCCCTGACTTTAACATTCTACTATCTAACCATCTCCATGAGTTTAAAGGTCTATATCTGACTCAACATTCATACTAACTTGCAACACACTTTTAAGAGTATCTTCTTAGATCTATAACACCCTCTTGATTCCTAAACAACTCAAAATTTAACTATGAGACTCTAGCTGTCTATTCTTCAACCACCTCAGAGACCTGAGAGGGATAAATATATTTGCTTATATAGGAAGTGCAGGGCCTGCAGCTTCCAAAACTAAGAAAGGACATACCAATGACTGCCTGGACAGTTCCCATTTTCTCTCCATACATTCCAGCATCAGTCTTCAGCCTTTGGGTCCTGTTTCTCTGACAGACATTTGTTGTAGAGCAGGGATTATGAAGGACTTACCTACCCTGTCTTGGCAGAGTTAGGCTGTCGACTTCCCTGCTACCAAGTTTTGTCCTTTTTGGACAGCAGTCTGTCTGCAGTTGGTGCAAGGGGTTTTTTCATGCCAAAAGATAGGCTTGCTACTAATTCAACCATCTTACAGTGGAGGTTCTTCGATGCTTATCTTCTACTTGGAGTAGAATAGGGGGTGCTGTCAGGCGCTGATATGTCTCGATATCAAAAAAAAATCTTGATTTAAGATAACATCTTTGAATGCCATATTCTGCAGATCTCTTGGGGTTTTTGAAGATGCCCTATCCATCTCTTGTATTTAGATAAGCAAATGTTGCTTGTCTCTTAGCAACTTGATTACTGGGTAGTTTAGAGAATATCTGTGATAGACTGTCATAGTAGCTAACAAAATGACATGTTTGCATGACTAGGAGTTTGTTTTACTTAACTATTGTCGAGAGCGCGGTTTGGTCATCCAAATCCCGACACCTCCTTCTCTATGGAAGGGAGTCGTGTGACCAGGTGACAGCACTCGCCACCCAATAAGGTCAAATGGAATACAATTAGGCAGGCTGGTCTTTATGATATTTATTATTAACAACTTATACTAGATGGAATATTTCAACTTCTATAGGATCAGGATAGCTGCATCAATCAAACAGAAACACTTAATGGTCATTAAAGCTAGAACAACATATAACCACCACATCCTATAATTATATTAATATTCCCACATCACACATCATACGACCTGTCCGAAGACCTTGGCTCTCCTGTTCCCCTGCGTCAATGTTTGGGACAAAGCCCCATTTCTAGTCTCAGTTCAAGGCCTGAGTGAATGGGCAAGGGACAGAGAGAGAGGTCTCAGCACAAGGTCTGAGGAAGGGGCATAGACCTAAGATAGAGACAGAGGCAGGACGTCAGTGACAAGACTGATCGCCACTTACTGCTTGTCTCCTTTGGTTTCTTATACTTTCATTTCAGCTTAATTAACATATTTCTGTGTCACCCGCATATGGCGGCACTTACTAGCTTCTTATCTAGCTCCTACAGCTGGGCCTCAGCTGGGCTGTGGCTGA
>CAJQZJ010034075.1:7191015-7227075 GCA_907164525.1 Lophiomys imhausi | reverse complement strand
CACACACACACACACACACACACACACACACACACACACACACACACTATCTAAGTCATCATTCTTCAAACGAATTACTAAGACAACGGCTGAGGACAATCCACCCTTACCTTTCTGTAAGTAAGAAAACGCTGCTTAAAAGTTGTCGTCTTCCATTCAGCTGTGGAGACACTTGCTGTGGCTGGAGAACCCTGGTAGACACTTCCTCTACCTGCACTGCTCCTGTAGCCTCTCCCTTCACCTGTAGTCAAACATTAACCACAAACATTTTTATTGATCTGTGAGAGACACTGGGTATCATAAAAGGTATCGTTACATTCAGTCCAGGAAAGAAGTTACTTTAATACCTCTTCACACTGAACATGTTTTCAAATTGGTTGCTGGGTTGGTGGTGGTGGTGGTGGTTTTAATATATGAGCAAATTAGAAGTTAAAAATGATGCAGTTGACTATGTATTCAGCTGTCTCTGCAGTGTGAGCTCTATAGCATCAAAGAGAGTTGTTAACTTTTTACACAAACACTTAGTGAGGTATCGGCAAAGGAGACTCAGTCAGCAAGTATGTGTATAGGTTTCATGCCAGTATAAAGGACAGGGCACCAAGTCTGGTGACAATCCAGTCCACTGACAGCCACTGATCCAGATGGTATGCTGAAAGACACAGCAGGGGTACCGACTTCTGAAAGCCAAGGCTTCCATTCAAACACTACATGAAACAACTAAAACTTTCCCCAAACACAAGTTAACCCAACATACACAATTCAGGGAACTCTTACTTTCCATTCTTAGCAAGTTTTCCAGCTTTTGATTTTTTGTTTGTTTTGGGGTTTGTTTGTTTAAGATAATACCACAGACATCTTAAGTCAAGGCTTCCTTCTGACTGATGACTAATTCCCACTCTTCAATGGCTCTGGGAAGCCATCTTGAAAATGTGAAGCCATGTCAATCAGAAGTCACATATGTCAAACTTTACCTTGTTTCTGGGGACCTTTTGAAGTGTGTCTGGCTGTCTCCTGAGCTTCTGTTACCTGTTCCTTCCATTACTGGGTTCAGGACACTGGTGTTGGGAGTGCCCTCTCACCAAGATCGCCTGAACAACAACTTTCCTGGATGCTCTCCACCACTAATGGAGAGACCCTACATATTGAGTAGTCTAAAAGTGAGACTACTCCCTTGCACATTGCTGGCAGGGCTCGTGGAGGAGCAGAGGGTGCAGGAACAGCCCTCCTCCCTCAGTGTCATGGCCAGTCTCCCTGTGTTTAGAGAAATGAGATTAGCAAGGTCAAGAACTTCTCAAATTTTGACCATCTCTACTCTCTCATCAGCTGGAAAAAATGACCTTGGGCCACAAAAATCAAATAGCTTCTGCCCTGCCTGATGTTTCACTTCCTGGAATCAATCAATCCATCTCACCTCACAGGACTACTCTAAAAGGAACCAGCTTCTTGCCTAGTAGTCTTTTAATAATATGTGCAAAAAGTAATTTTTAAATCTATAAAGGTTTTTTGGGGAGGGGGGTTTGTGGGGTTGTTGTTGTTGCTGCTGTTTTAAAACAATTCCCAACTGGATAACTTTTTTATATTGTTTCTGTTTTCAGTCATAATACCATGCTACCATGCCCATGGGGTGTGGGCATATCAGTTAAAGATATCTTCTCAGCTAGTCTTCTCAAGACTATGAATAGATTCCAGCTTACACTCAGAGAACAGAGTAAGGAGAGATTTGTATCTGGGTGGAGTCACATAGCCTATGACAACACATTCAGGTCTCTGTCCTACTTAGTGGGTCTGATTTAAAACTAAGGCAGCATTCGTACTCAGACACTTTTCTTCCAGCTCTTTCTGAATAACAAAGTAAAAATCCCCCCCTTCCCCACCATGGGCCCATTCTTATTGGGGGATGATCATGATCCCTCTCATGTGTCCCTGTTTTATGCTACTTCTGTCCTTGGCTTCCAACTCAGAATTGGTTGATTAAACTCTGAAAAGTCTAAAAACCAGCCATCCAAGTCCAATGTGACTGAGTTTCTGAATTGTTGTTGCCTGTGTTCTCTGGAGTAACAGGCTCACACGGTCCTGAGAGCAGTGTCGCTATTCATCAGAGCAATATTCTTCCAGACTAACTCCAAAGACTGATGTTTCATGCTAACTGACACATGGGTCAGGGTAGGTACCACTTTGTTTTAGAACTCCATTTGATTGCAGTGACAATAGGCATTTAATACCTTCTTGATAATAACAAGATAATGTGGGTAATAAAAATTAGTGATTCCCTCTTTGAAAATAAAGGACATATTTTTTATAACAATAACAATTGAAGAAGTAGTAGAGAAATGCTTCAGTCAGTAAGTGCCTGTTGTTCAAGCTTGAGGACCAGAGTTTGTCCTCTAATCCCCGTGTAAAAAGCCAAACATGGCAGCACATACTTGTAATCTCAGAACTGAGGAAGTAGAGACAGGAGCATCTCTGGACATTGCTGGCCAACCAGCCTTGCCTAATCAGTTAGCCCTTTGTCCCATTTGGGAAAGTCTATCCCAAATAGACAAACTCCTGAGGTACATGCATACATACAGATCCACACAAACATAGCATGCATGCACACATGAAGAAGTAATATTCATATAAAAGAGTTTAATTGTAGCTGCCCTTTATAGGGGCTAATGTTCCTTCCATAAGCCACAGGTTGCCAAACCAAAAGCCCAATGTCAAGTGTAGGGTAAGCTCTTGGTCAGGGGTGTCCTACAGACTTCCTCAAACAATACAGGCTATTTCTATTACTCTTAGTTGCCCACCAGAACTTTATACTAAGACCCTCTTACTGAAGACTCTACATACTTTGATCATAGGGCATAGAGAAAATAAACTAGGCATTGGCCAGAAAACTTTCTCTCTCCTGGCTAGCTTCCATAGTACCAGAAGATGCTGTGTAGGCTTCTGGGGTAGAAAAGTCACCCAGCTGTGGACCCTGAGAGGTTACAATAACAACCGGCATGTCAAGATATGCCCATGGGTACAATAGTGGCACAAATGTCATGGAGGTAACCAACCATGCTCTGGTTGTATTTAAAACCTGTTCCATGGGAGGAAACACATAACTGGTACTGTATATCAGGCCAAGAGTCCAAGGTTAGGAAACTCACAGGTCCAGGTACAAATTTACTACTACTATTCTGCTAAATAAACACAGTATCAAACTGCCCTCTAATTTTTAATCTCTTTAGCCATAGATTAGTGCAGCTCTCAGATCTCCTCAGAGAAGTTTATTCGTGCAGCAGACAGAGACTAACACAGAAACTAACAACTGGCAAAGTCAGACACCAAGTACAGACTTCTCAGCCCCAAATAGGATATCTATATCATTCCCCAACTCCTAAGGCCCAGAGACCATAGCGGGAAGGGGGTGGACAGATTTTGAGAGTCAGAGGTCTGGAGTAAAACAGTGTCTTCTAGACAGGAGAGGAATATTCCACTCGTGAAATCACAGCCCCAGTGATCGCCTACCCAGGATCAAGCCAGGCAACATACCAGCATGGAGGGGGCATGGCATAGAAGCCCAACTCTAATCTAGGACTTGTGGACAGTTGATGGTTTCTGGAGAAGGAAGAGTCTCTCCCAGGATGTGGTCCCTGGGAGGCTGACCAATGCTCCAATGGATGACTCCACAACCATGAGTATATGAGCAGAACAAACTGTGGTACATTTACATAATGGAATAGTACTCAGCCATCAGAAACAAGGAAATCATGCAATTTGCTGCCAAATAGATGGAACTAGAGAAGCTCATCCTGAGTGAGCTAACCCAGACTCAGAAAGATGCACATGGTATCTATTCACTTATAACTGGATTTTAGCTATATAGTACAGGATAACTATCCTACAACCAACAGACTGGCCACACGAGCCCTCCCATGAGCAGCAGTAGCTTAGTTCTCTGACCATCAGGAAATACTCTACAGCAAGGCCTGAGTTTATTGAGATTATGTTTTCCCATGTGGAAGACCCATTTCTGCAGACAACAGCAATACCACCAGGCTGGACCTGGCAGACGCAACATGCCCATCTTCCCACAAACATTTGTTTCTCACAGTCAGCTAAACTCTTGACCTGACCTTGCATGTTCATTAAATTCCAAGGGCTGATGGTGAGCCTGTTGGTTTTCTGAGACTACCATTGGATTTCACCAAACAAGCTTTTGCTTACATCTGGCTGGCTCACATATCAGCATGTGATATCCTCTTCCATCACCATGCAGAACCAGCACAGGCCAAGGTGACCAACCACTGTCTCATGAACTATCAGAGTGGCACCCTCCAGGCTGTGCCTTTGTGACCTCCCATACCATTCGACACCATCCCTAACTCTGAGTCACCTTTTACCCAGGGGTCCTCATCGGAACTGTCTTGGGTTTCCTTCTACCTTTTGATACAACCTCTTGCAACCAAATATGTGGGACTCCTTGGGTCCAGGTCCAGATTATCTTGCCTTATACCTCACCCTGGGAGATTGGATGTGTCATGTTTTCTCTCCAGCTCAGGACTCTCCTCTTGTCAGAGGTATGACCATCTTTTTACCCACACTCCATAATCACAACAAACTCCACAATCCATGGGTAACACTTTCTTTTTTTTAAGATTCATTTTTATTTAGTGCCTGTGTGTGGGTGCCTACAGAGACCAGAAAGGAGCATCAAGTTCCCCAGAGCTGGAGTTATAGGCAATTTTGAACTTTCCCATGTAAGCGCTGGGAACCAAACCCTAGTCCACTGCAAGAGCAGAAGCTCTCATACCCAGAGTCATCTCTCTAGCCCCGACCTTACTGTTCTAGTTCCTCTAAAGCATGTCCCTTCTTGTATGCTACCCTGTCCTGATAATTCTGGCAGCCCTCATGCTTTGTGGTAGCCTGACCATATGTTGTAACTGGCTCATTACTCTTGCCCCTAACATGGCTGTTTCTCTGCTGTGTCACTAAGCCTAATGACCCAGGAGACCAAGAAGACAAACTGTCCTCTCCTTTGCCTTCCAGTTCAGGAAAATGTTAAGTCTCATCCTAGCATCGATGCAGGAGAACGTGGGAAGAGTTCACGCTGTCTTAGAACTGGAATTTTCCAGGTGCCACAGGATAGCACACAGGAACCAAAACATCACAATGCTCACCAACTCAATGCCCTGGGTAAAGGAGGTCCACCAGCCCTCCATTGTGGGAAGGAGGAGGCACGTTGCTGAGCCAGAGTTCTCTAACACCACCTGGGGAGAGAAACTTCCCATGTACATGCTCAGTCCCAGTAAGCCCCACCCTCTGGTTTAATCTTGATTGGCCAGGCATACTTCTGAGAAAGGCCTTTGGTTCTGGGATGTTCCAAGTTAGTTCCTCCAGTCATGGAAACACAATTCCATAGAACTAGGATTGTATCCAACCAGATCTACAAGACAGAGGCAGCTGCCCTTGTCATTTTAATTTTTTAAATAACCAAGGTAGACCAAAGAAACACAACAGCAGTTAACATAACATAGACAAAATGCCACGTGCCTTTCCTGCGCCCATGAGGAGTTTGCTTCATAGAAATATGACTTTTACTCAAGGTTTCTGAACCTGGGCTACATGCAATCATGGAGATTCTGGCTGTTCTGGGTTTTGAGGAAACTTGCAAGAATTTTCTTTTGAAGTCTCCTTGATTCTAATACATGGGGCATAGATAGTAGAATGTTAAAGTCAGGTGCCAAATACGTATAGACTGGACATTGGGAATGTATGCTAAGCCATATAACTCTCATAATTGTGGCCTAATTACTTCTGTTGTTTTGTATTTATTTATTTTTATAAGAGAAAGAGCCATTTGTTGGACTGAAAGGGGGAGCTGTTGGGGGAGGAAAAGATATACCTTAAACTAAAAAAAAAAAAAAAAAGAGGGAGGGGGGGGGGGGGGGGGGGGGGGAAGGGGGGGGGGGGGGGGGACTGGAGGGGGAGAGTAGGGAGGCAATTGAGATGTAACTTGAAGAAATAAAAAATAAATTAAAAAAATACTGAATTGAAATAGATATGCTTACAATTAAAAAAAATAATCTTTGGTAACCAAAAAAAATAATTAGCAGATTAAATACTTACCCTCTACTGTGTATGGGTGATTTGCCTACATGGGTGTCTGTGAACCATGTGCATGCCTGGTATCCACAGAGATTAAAAGAGGTCATCTGACCCTCTGGGACTAGTCACAGGTACTTATGAGCTGCTGTATTGGTGCTAGGAATTGGACTCAGGTGGTCCTCTGGAAGAGTAGCCAGTGCTGTTAACTGCTGAGCCATCTTTCTAGTCCCTAGGTCCAATTTAAAGAGAAAAATTGGTTTTTGACAATATATAAAGTGTTATCTTTCAATCTGGTTTAAAGAAGAAATTATTTTGTTATTTTGGAGCTAAACCAGCTTTAGTGTATATATTTTGAGGTCTCGAAGGACAATTTGTTTGTGTTGTGTGGGCCTTTTGTAAGTAGCTTTTAAACTTAGGTCCTTCCAAATCCTATGTGTGTGTCTCTGCATTCTAAATATTGGGATCCAAGACCTGTGGTTCCCATCTAAGGGGATTAAAGATGTGTTCCACCACTCCTGGATCAAAGTTTTTCTTTATTTAGAGTTTGTTTTGTATCAGGCTGACCTTGAGCTCTGAGATCTGCCTGTTTCTGTCTCTAGTGTGTTGAGGTTAAGGGTGTACTCTTCTTGAATGATGGGATTAAGGGTGTGTACCCTCACCACCCTTTTCCGTGTAACTCTAGAATTTATAAGTCCACTAACACTTTGGTGCTCCTCCCGTCTCTGCTGAAGTTAAAGGCATGGGTTAACACCACATTTCTCCTGTATTTTACCTTAGCTCTACGTTTTTTCGACACTTGGAGGTTCATAAAACCAGGTTGAACAGCTGTGTCCTTTAATTTATTTACAGTGTATTAACGTTGTTATCTGCTTTTTTTTTAATTAGTAAATTTATTTGTTTGTTGCTACAGGTTACATCCTTGACATATTGTCCTCTTTTCCTGCTTCCCAGGCCCACTCTCCCATGCTCTACTCCCTGACCCTTCCATCTTGATCCTCTGGGGTGGAGTGTCCCTGCATACCAGTCTCTCACCACAGATCAGGAGTCATATGAGGGCTGAGGGCCTCTTCATACACCGGGGGTCTACGAGGCAGTACTGCCAGTGAAAGGTGTCTCCTTGCTACGGGGGGGGGGGGGGGGACTAAAAACGCCCTGCACTTCCTATACAATCAGATATATTTATCCTTCTCAGCTCTCTGAGGTGGTTGAAGAATAGACAGCTTGAGTCTCATAGCTAAATTTTGAGTTGTTTAGGAATCAAGAGGGCGTTCTAGATCTAAGAAGATGGTTATAATAGTGATGCAAGTTAGTATGAAAACTAAGTCAGTTATAGAACTTTAAACTCATGGAGATGGTTAGAAGGTAGAAGGTTAAAGTCAGGGGCCAAATATGTATAAACTGGACATTGGGAAGGTACACCGGGCCATTTAACTCTCATAAATGTGGCATATTTAATTCTGCTGTTTTGTATAGAATTTACTGTTATAAGAGAAAGAACCATTTGTTGGAATGAAAAGAGAAGCTGTTGTGGGGGGGAAGAGGGTGGAAGGGTGGGACAAGAAGGGGGAATAGGGAAGGGTTTGCGACTGAGATGTAACTTGAAAAAAAAATAAAGTACTTATTAAAAAAATAAATAAATAAAGAGAAAAATTGGAACAAGGTGATTCTGGTTAAGAGTATGAGGACCCACGTTTGGTTCCCAGCACCTGCCTCTGATCAGCCCACTGTTAACATCAGCTGCCAGGGCACCTGTCACACTCTCCTCTGGCCTTCGTGGGCAACACAGACATAGGACAGGTGCGTAAACATACACTTAAAAATACTTTTTTCTGGTTTTTTGAGACAGGTTTTCTCTGTATAGTCCTAGCTATCTTGGAACTCACTTTGCAGACCAGGCTGGCCTCAAAGTCAGAGAGATCTTCCTGCCTCTGCTTCCGAATATCAGGATTAAAGGCGTGCACTACCACTACCCACCTTTTAAAAATATTTTTTTAATCTTTTTAAAGTATCAAAGTGTATAGTTGCTACCTTCTACAGCGTCACAATGATAGGCCCTTAAATGACCCACATCCCATTCTACCTTCCTACAGAAAAGGGAGCTCCCCAACCCCACAAAAAGACCGATCAACTTAAAGATCATAAGAATATCAATGTGGGGGCTGGAGAGGACTCAGTAGTTAAGAGCACTTGGCGCTCTTGTGGAAGTCCCAGATTCAATTACCAGTATACACATAGCACCTAACAACCATCTGTAAGTCCAGTTCCAGGGGATCCAATGCCTGGCCTCTGTGGGCACCAGGAACTCATGTGGTACCCAGGCATACATGTAGGCAAAACACCTAAACACAGAAAATGATAAAACAATAATTATAAAGAATATCAATGTATCTACTCCAGTAACATTCCCCCACCTGCCCCTCCTAGTTTGTTCTGTTCTAAGAGTTCCACAGCTACCTACTTGGCTCTTGCACACAGAGGTGGCCCAGCCACTGTGGCCTGAGGTGTGTAGGGCAGGGCTCTCCTTCATCTTCTCTCTAGCTGACATCTTCTGTCTTTCCTTTAGACCTCCCTGAAGCCATAGCCATCACCCGAGCATCTGATTGTTATGAACACCCTCAGCTGGAAGGGAAGAAGGTTCCGCCCCACCACAAGGAAGAAGTGGCTGGCCTCCTCCCTGCAGCTGAGCTATCTCAGGCATTGGCATGCAACCTGACTTAGAGCTGCACATAGTATCAGGAGCACTCCATCCCCAGGAATAACTGGATTACAACTGAGTCCGTGGGTCTCCTAAAATATATTCTTCTCCCAACATGGAAGAGCCTCTCTAGGCCTGGAGCAGGTATGGCTCCTGACACAGTTGTTCTGGGACCTCAAACTGCACGATATTTCAAACAGAAATAGAAAATATCCTGAGTCCTACGTACAATCAATCATCCAGGGTCAACCAGGCGCAGCTCATTCCCCATTTTAGCCACACACACCCAAAGCAGCCAAATGGGCCTCTTCGAAGAAAACAAAGAGCAGCGGAAGCCCTGTCTGGAAGCTTTATGGGGAGAATAATCCAGTGCTGGTGAGGCAGTGGAGAAATAAAGGTCTGGTGTTGGGAGTGCTGAGTGGAGCAGCCATGACAGGAAGAACAGATCGACCATGTGACCTAACAATCCACTGCTGAGCTTATAACCAAAGAAAAAGAGATAGATATGCTGAAACCATACCTATATCCTATATTACTGCAATATTCTTCACAATAGTCAAGATATGAAACCAACCTAATTTTCCATTCAGACAGATGAAAAAAGAAAATGTGACTTATGCATGCAGTTGAGTATCATTTGGTTATTAAGAAGATTGAAATCCTGTCATTTATGGCAACTTAGATGGAACTATGCTAAGTGAAATAATGCAGACACAGAAAGATTAACACTACATGTTCTCACTTATATATGAAAGATAAAAATACTTATCAAATAGATGTAGCAGGTAAAATAGGGGGACCAGAAGCTGGGAGCAGTTGGGGATAGGGAATAAAGGGGATGCTTAGTAGGTGTGTTTCAATAGAAAGAGTAGACTCTAGCATTCTACAACACAGTAGAGTATGAGAGTAGAAAGTGAAAAGGATCTGTAAAACTGTCAGCACAAAGAAAGGAGAATTTGAGGCAAAGGATGTTCGACTGTACACTTTAAACATGGGCTGATGTGGATATGATCATTACATGATCATTATATGCATGGATTAAAACACCACACTAAAGCCAAGCTTATAATTCCAGCAGAACAAAACCTGAGGCAGGAGGACTGCCATATGTGTGAGGCCAACTTGAGCTGTATAGTCAAGATGATCTCTATTCTACAATTATAGACCAACTTCTAGGATATACTGTTAAGTGAGAAACACAACAGCAAAATTATACGACCCAGTAGCTTGCCTGTGCTTAGCAAGGGTGGGGCCCAGAGTTTGATCCCTAACACTTCCTAAGAAATATACGTAATATGCTATCACCTACAAAGGGTAAGATCCAAAGTATCAATAGTACACGTATGCATGCTCATGTATGTGCCTATGCACTGACTTCTACCTTAAGAGACTTAAAGATAACCTGTGTTGGATTACCACAGCAAGAGACAGACCAAGTTGAAAAAGCTAGAAGCTGGACTTTCTCTTGATATAATAATATAGAGCATGGATTTCCCACAAGACCGGTGCCAGTGACTTATAAAATGTTAAGTCAACGCGGAAAGAAGCAGTTCTTAAGAATCGAAGAAAAAGTGAGATAAATGAGCTTCAGCATGTGAGCTGGAAGTGTAATTGCCCAAGAATTAACTTAAATGAAATATAAAATGATTATTTGACGGAATCCCCAGTGAGGCAGATCTTAAGGACAAAATATAATAACTTTAACAAGCTCTTAAGCAGTTTCCAGAAACCATACTGTCACCACAGAACTGATGTTACCATTCTGAAACACATGACAGTAAAACAGGTAAATAACTGTTGCTCTTGTTGAGAACAAAGATTTTAGGTAAAAAGAGATTATAAAATCGAACAGGAAAAATAAAAGGAATGCAATACCAAATTCAAAATGCTCGTATGAACTCATGATATATTTATCTTAATTCTTCTGTTACTAATTCTTCCCACCAAAAAAGACTAGAAATGATCACCATGGGCTGGGGCGATGGCTCAGCCGAAGTGCCTGCCACGAGGATCTGAGCATGGATCCCAGCTGTCATGTATCAGCCAAGCATGGTCGTGTATGTCTACAGCTCTAGCCCTGGCTGGGTAGAGACAGGGAGCATGTCCACAGCTTGCTAGTAGACCAGCTAGCCAACTGGTGAGCAAGGAGTTCATTGAGAGTCCATGTCCAAAAAAGAGAGAAAGGAAGACACCCAACATTGACTTCTGACCTCCACGTGCACACATGGGAACACACAGAAAGAAGGGAGGGAGAGAGGGAGGGAGGGAGGGTTGGAGGGAGGAAGACAACTCTTCAGCAATGAGCTGTCCTTCCACCAGCTAGAGATTTTTAAATTTCATTTTTAAAAGATACTTTTAAAAAAATCAACCTTCTAGAGAGTCTGATAGCTCCTGGTCTGGGGTGGGAAGCGTACAAGATGTGCTGTGGCATTTGTCAACACCACACCGAGAGAAAGCTCCAAACCTGAGAGCATCAGTCATTCAGGAGCCAGCCAGAAGAGGAACTTGCTGGCAAAGCATACGGGGAAGTTAGAGAAGCAGGAAAAACAATGGTTCCTAGCCAGGCATGATGGCCCACACAAGCCCAGCTTTCAGGCAACAAATCAGGAAAATCTAGAGTTCTAGGTCAGCCTAGGCTACATAGAAAGGTCTTGTCTCAAGAAAATGGGAGTTTGGAGTAGAAGTAATGACATCAATGAATTTTAACACACTGAATATGTTAAAAGTCCATGAGATCACAACTCTATTCAATCATATATACCCCTTAAACCTCACCGGGAAATGCCAGGCAACCCACTTACTCTAAAAGCATAAACACAGGGCAGGAATCAAGGATGGAAGTATGCGGGCTATTGTAACTGTCTCAGGATAACCAGACAGTTTTTATTTGAGCCTGTGACACTGCAGATGGAACGGAGAGCCTTGCATGTGCTAAACCAGCTCTTGACCACGGATGCACTCACTCAATCACCAAACAGTGCTCAATGAAAAGCTATTCTTCACGGACTCTTCCAACTAACAAATGAAGAAATTATATTGTTTTGTAGCCAGTGCTGAAATAATGGATTATACTGGTCCATCTTTGTGTTATGTAACTAAATGTCTTCCACCAGTTGCTTTATAAACTAAGGAGTCTATTTGGTACAGAATTCTGGTGACTAGAGGATGACCTCATCCTGGCAAGAGCCCCTGGATGTGTCACCTCACAGCAGAGGAAAAGAAAAGAAAAAAGGAAAGGAAAGGAAAGAAAAGAAAAGGTAGCCTTAGGAGGAAAGAGAGCCTGCTGCCAAAACTAATGACTCCGGTTCAACCTCCAGAACCTACATAGTGGAGAGAGAGATCTGATTCTCATAGATTATCCTCTGGCTCTACACATGTTCTATGGCCCAGACAGGCATGTGTGTACACACAGGGAGAGAGAGACTGAGACAGATACAGGGAGACAGGGGAGAGACAAGGGAGAGAGAGATCTGTTTAAAATGTTTAAGAACAAGTGTCTTATGTAAAAGGGACCAAAATCTTAAGGTGGTCCCTCCATGGAACATCCTGCTCCTGTGGCGATTCCCTGGAAAAACCAAAATTCATCCTTTCCAAAGGGAATCATGGCCCAATTACACAATTGGCCCAATTACTCCCTTCCACGAATCCCACCTCTAAATGCCCCCCACTTTGACCCCACAACACTGAGGCTCATATTCACCAACCCTTGGAGAACAAGCAGACCCAAGCCACAGCCAATCAGTCTCCTGTGTCTCAGAAAACTGTGGTTATAGGTGGGGTTTTGAAATACTTTGATTTCCAAGTAGACATGGGAATGGTTATGGATGAAATGGATTACAGTCTTGGTGGATACAGTGGGGGAGGGCAAGCAGAGGTGAAAGGTCAGGCACAAACAGATGATGCCCAAAGCCAGGGTGGATGAGGATACACTAGAACATGCTACCTTGGATTTCAGATCATTTAAAAATAAGAACACTGAAACATACAAAATTCGAACTCATCCCTCCCACCTCCTTCACTCCTCAATTCACAGTAGGCTAGGGGTGAGTTTTTCTTTTTATAACACTATTAGCATAGCCAGGCATGGCAGCACACGCCTTTAATCCCAGCACTTGGGAGGCAGAGGAAGGCAGATCTCTGTGATTTCAAGGCCAGCCTGGTCTACAGAGTGAGTTCACAACATCCAGGGCTGTTACACACACACACATACAAAAACCCTGTCTTGAAAAGATAGATAGATAGATAGATAGATAGATAGATAGATAGATAGATAGATAGGTAGATAGGTAGGTAGATGATAGATAGATAGATAGATAGATAGATAGATAGATAGATAGATAGATGATAGACAGACAGACAGATAGGTAGGTAGATGATAGACAGACAGATAGATAGATAGGTAGGTAGTTCGGTAGGTAGATGATAGATAGATAGATAGACAGACAGACAGATAGATGATAGAAACACCACCACTAACTTCTTCTTTGGTGAGTGAGTGCGGAGGGATTGTTCAATACCTGTCATGTATCATGTACTTATCTGCATCTCCAGAAAGCTGGAATACCGATTCCTGAACTAGAAGGGAAATCTGGAACCAAGAGTACCATCCTAGAGAGCTGGAACACTGAAACATGAGGCCGATTCTTCGGCCATCCTGTCACTGTGGGGTCCCTCCGCTAACCTGCTCCTGCCCCATCAGTCAGTGTGAAGCAGAGACAGAAGCCGGAAGCTGGTCATTCAGAGGAGAATGGATGCTCAAGGTGACTGTCCCCTTCAAGCTAGGCACAGGGATTTGTCTCAAGGCTACAGAAAGGTGTGTCTGGATATCTACTGTAGAAAATGGCTAATTAAATTATTTAATAGTATTTAGATTATCATTAATTGGATCAGCAGTTGTTAATCCTTAACCCACCATTATAAATGAGCACACAGAGACACTTGATGGATTTTAACAAGCCTTGGCCTGGATTGTGCAATTTTAGCCCATCTAAGCTAGCCCTTAATTCTATTCCCCAACTATGACCCCATGTAATATACATATGTCCCCTTGGCTGTTATTCTCCATGCTATGCTGTTCCAGACCATATGGCATGATCTTTTTTCATCTGCCCCATGTTGTGTGTTCCTCCTCCCATCTTCTGGCTTCTTCTCCTTCCTCTACTGGAGGTCTTTCCTACCCATGAACCCCTCTGTCTGCCCCAGAAGTCCATCAACCTTTGCCCTCCCTACCTTTCTCTTTGCCCAATCTCAGGCCTCAGCATTTATTTAACCAATCAGAGACAATGGTTAACAAGAAAGGCAGCATAGTTTCACTTAGTGTACCATAAGCAGGCTTCTGGGAGCAGGTTAATTAACAGTTAGAATGCATAACATCACCCGATCAATCTACATAGGAAATATAACCTGACAGCAGAAATACAAGTCATTCCACTAACTACAGCCGGTGAGTTAGCTCTGAAGACCATGTGACCATCTCCTCTTCCATGATAGAGGTAGAAAGTGCAGTGGGGTTTTTCTTTGTTTTTTGTTTTTGTTTGTTTGTTTGTTTGTTTGTTTGTTTTTGTTTGTTTTTGAGATAGAGTTTCTCTGTGTAACAGAGCACTGGCTATCTTGGACTCACTTTGTAGACCAGGCTGGCTGGCCTTGAACTCAAAGAGATCCCCCTGCCTCTGACTTCCAAGTGCTGGGATTAAAGGCGTGCAACACCATACCTGGTGAAAGTGCAGTTTTCTAAATAAGAAAGAGGTTAATTCAGGAGGTTAGACACACAAGAAGTCAGTAACGTGTGCGCACTCATGCATCCCAGGTAGATGACCTGCCCTGGAAATTCCCATCTCTGCTGTCTGGATCTGATGAGCAATGGGACAGTGTTCTGTAGTCATGACTGGTTGGTGTCTCTGCACAAAGGCCACACACAGACTTCCTGGTAAACATTCTAATCCTTGAAAGCAAAGGCAGCCTCACCATCTGGAAAGGCCAGTGAGTCAGAAGTGCAAGAGCAGATGAGAGCATTCAGGGAGCTGGGCAGAGGCAGGTAGATGAGGAAAGAGATAGTACTCTTCCCAGCTCCTTTCCTTGTATCACTTTTAAACAGATCGTGAGCAATATTCTAGACAAATGTAGCCTCCTTTCCTCCGGTGGTAAGTAATTCGATAATAGGTAATGCACTCAGCACCCTATCTATGAGAAAGTAGTGGCAGCATACAATGGGAACTGATGACTGTAAAAATGACTCAGAGGCATCATGGTGTCTTCAGGGGCTTATGACTCATCATCAAAATGCAATTATATCCAAAGAGACAGAACGCTAAACACATCTCACTGGATTAATCCAGCAAATGGTTTAGCAGCGATGGCTACGTGATGGACACAGAAACAGAATATCTGAGCACCCAGAATGCCATACTCCTTGACCATGCTGACTTTTCTGACACTGGATCTAAAAATGGTCATACCCATTTACCATCTCATGGGTTGTGGAGAATCAGACTTGCAGCTGGACTGGAAAGAATGTGCTATTAAATGCGCGGGAGTCAGACTTTCCACATCACTATACTGTTTCCAGGAGGAAGGACAGAAGTACAGGTTAAAACCCCAGCAAGGCTCACTGAGCCAGTGAGGACTCAGCATCTAGTTTTCATGGTTACACCATCATTCATGCAGGGCTAAGAAGGTAGCTCACCTGGTAAACTGTTTGCCTTGCAGGCATGAGGACCTGACTTCAATCTTCAGAACCCACATAATGAACTTAGCATGGTGGCCCATGTGTGTAAGTCCAGCATTGGAAGGCAAGGCAAGCGTATCCCTGGGGCTCACAGGCCAGCCAGCCTAACCTACTTGGTGATCCACAGGGCAGAGAGAGACCCCGTCTAAATAAAAACAAATGGCGGACAGCTCCTGAGGAACAACAACCAAGGTTGATCTCTGGCCATCCCCCTACCCCACACATACATGCATGCACACACTCATGCAGTGAAGCAGCATTTAGCAGGCTTGATTATACATTGGTAACTACAGTTGTGACCAATAGATCTATTATAGAACTAGACTGGGGAGAACTGGCATGTGTCATCTTTTGTCTTCAAAGGTAGAGTGGGAATGTGATAGTCTAGAGATACAAGATTTCACCTCTGGGTGAGCTTGCTGTGAGGAGGAATACTCAGCTGGATGTACACCCAAGCCTGTGCAAGCCAGAGCAACCCTTAGAAAGAGTCTTGAGGATGCCTTGGGTAGGAAGGCATGCTCACAGGTCCCAACCCACTCTCTTGACGGTTGTGGTCTCTTGGGATTTTTTACTGAAGCCTTGGAAAGGTCATCATACAGCCAGGTACAAGGCTCTTGTTTCTGTCCATCTGAGCTTAGGTAGTGGCTGCTGCCATCAACAGCTGAACTGTTTGCAAAGAGCTGCTGAGATACAGCCAGTTAAGAGCATGGCAGCTCTATGGCCACCAGATGGTCCTGGCAGTGGAACAGTGGCAGTACCCCTTAGAAGCCTGTGTCCTTGGGTCTGGTTCAGATGTGCCCCCTTTCCTATTGGTTCTCAGAAGTGGAAACATCAAGGGGCTGATTGTCATGTAAGCACTCTTATTGTCTGCCTTGAAGGCTCCTGCTGGGATCTGGGCTGGGAAGACCATCTCCCTACAGGTCTGTCACCTGTCACTAACCTAGTATATCAAGAAGTGAGGCACATCTTTTCCCTCCTCTATTCTGTGGTGGATCTTCAGTAGGCAGGGGGTTGACAGCATACAGGAGAAGCTGAGCATCTGGCAGAGTACCCAGGTACTATGACAGGCAACCCTTGGCCCAGGGTATGGGATTCAACCAGGGTGGGTAAGGGATGACTGATTCCATACAGTATCCCCTAGGGAGAGTAGGATCGGAGACTGCCTGCCTGCCTGTCTGCCTGTCTGCTTTCCTCAGCCAGCCAGTGAATAGTTTCCAACAATCTAGACAGCCCAGTTAAGCTGAGATCAGTGTGGGAGCTAAGCCTTTGCCAGGACAGCTGTTCAGGTACTACCTCAGAGCCACAGGGAAGGACCCCAGGTCCTGAAATGCAAAAGTAATGAATAAAAAGCAGAGAAGTGGCACTTCAGTTCTAAAAAACACATCAGCAATAAAGCAATAATTACACAGGGACTCATGGGAAGAGAATCTTGTGCCAGGAAAAAGTAATGATGCATTAACTTATTAGGGTCTGAAAACAACAGGTTCTGAGGTACATCCTATCACCCTCACAATCTTCCAGATAAGGAGCTGGAATAAACTCACACCAAGTAATTCACCCAGTAACGTGCTATAGTCAGGAAATCTGACTCTCAAATCAAAACCTTAACTACTTTGCTGTGTTGTATTCTAATTATGTAACTACTTTGAGATTATGGGATGTCTACTGAGAAACTGAACTGAGATTCAGACACACTAGTTGTCATACAGGGGAGATTTCCTTCTAACACAGCTCTTCCTTAAGTTTTAGATCTTTAACCACACCACAGAGATGGTCTTTCTCAGCACTGTGGACAGTGAGCCATCTGCTCAGAGGTCAATGGATATGTTAGCTTTTAAATGTATTGTTTGAGAGTGTCACAGGGAAGTCCCAGCCAGATTAGCACATACATGGCCCACTGTTAACTAAAGACCCATGGGAACTCTCAGATGAAAGCAGAGTCCCACCTAGATGACTACAAATGGCTAATGCCCAGAGCTGTGACGGTGGAATCTGGGGATGATTTGTGATCAAAACAGACTGACAGGGATGGCTGGAGGTAGTGTCTAATGTTGAGTTTTAGAATGTCATCTGGTCTGTGCCATGAACCGGTTGAGCCATCCCCAAAGAGTCTCAGCTCTTTAGTAAACACCTTGGTTGCTGATACTTGCCTTGCTGAAGAAAGCAAAAAGCAGGGGGGGGGGTGCTTAGGAAATGGGGCAGGGACAGAATAGACGGTCCAGAGAGGTCCGCAGAAGCAACCAAGAAAAAGACTCCCCTCTCCCACAAGAGACTGAAGGAGTGGAATTGCAGGCCACAGTACTTAGAAGAGGCCTTTGGTAGGATGTAGAGAGATATTAAAGGCAAGGATTCTGATAGGTTCAGAGGTTCAGAAACCTGCCTGCAGCTGCTCCAGAAAATCCAGTCGTATTTTATCTGGTCCTCAAACCAACCCCAATGGAGATGCCCATCACTCTGGTAGTAGAGAGCTGGGGTGGTTGAGCAGCTGCCCCAAGACCACTGGCCAGGCAAAGTCAGGCTAGTGTCTCACTCAAGCTGCAGCAGTATGCAGATCTTGCTCAGCCTAGGAACCTTATTCTCAAAACTCCATGCTCCAGGATGGCCTGCACCCTGAATAGTATGACCCCAAACCCCTGGAATGGATCTTCCCATCCCAGCATGCCCTCTATGAAAGATGTCAGTGGCTTCCTAGGTTCCTTCTACACCACCTGTGACAAGAACCTGGGCTTCACCTTCTCTGTCATTCAGCTAGTCTGTTCTGCCCTTACTTGGAGTGGCTACTCCTCAGCTCAGAAGCAATGGAATGGCAAGGACGCACCATCCCCTACTCAGCACCATTCTCCTCATTCAGAGCAAGCCTCCATGAGGTAAGAGATTACTGGTCCTCTCTGAGTAAAGAAGAGAACTCGAGGCATGTGGTGGCCACAGCCAACCTCAGGAAACACGTCCTTGTCCCTCTCTCCTGCTGGAAATTCTTCCTCAAAATATGTTTCTTGGGGTGGAAAAAGAAAGTCACCTGAGTTTTCATGTTTCAAGAAAATAGACTTGATTTGGACTCCCTGGGTCTCCAGGGACAGAATGGCACTCACTGCTCCCCACCTGATTGGGCTTTGCCATTTATTTTATTTCCGTTTTTACAAAGCTCTCAAATCCGTTCTTCTGAGGCATGAAGGCTTCAGGATGGAGCTGCAGTTCCCAGAGGCCCTGGCAGAGTTTAATTGTCACAGTGGTGCAGGGGCCTTGCCCTCAGCACAGCAGGCTAAGCTGGTAAAGTTTAATTGTATGCGCTGTGGCCGCCTCAGCTCCAGGCTGACAGCAGGGCTGCTGTACAGCCCCCATGTGTGAGAATTAGTCTTGCCTTTGTGGGAAGCTGGCCAGCAGTGGGGACAGCTTGGTTCCTGTCCCCAGGTTTTAGAGTATGACTGAGTCCCTTCCCTGATGACTCACAGATACAAGCCTCACAGGAGTGACCGCTCTTGGCTTCTGAAACTGACTTTACAGCCATCAAAGCCACCTCCTCAGGGCAAAGCAAATTCATGTTCGGGCAGGTCTGTTTACTCCACAGTAGCTGCTGGCTACCTTAAAAGGTTCCTTCTGAAGGAAGGACTCTGTATCATACACATTTCCTGTGCCTAACATCCAGTCTTATCTCAACAGCTTGGGAACTGATGAAAACCCAGGTTCAACTTCCAATAAAGTTAGGACTCATCTACCAGTCACCCATCTCCTGGAAGAACCACCTTCTGGGCTTCCCTCGCTTCCAATGCATAGGCAGCCAGACTTTAAACCCGATGATTCTAGAAAGATTCAGAGTTGGGGAAGTGAGACAAGACAGTGTGGCATCATAAAAGAGCTCTGGCTTAGGACCCAGAACCATCTAAGGGTCTTACTTGTTCATCTATGTCTGAGTTGATGCACTACTCCAAGCCTGAGGTGCTCCCATTTGTGCAACAGAGACTCTTCTGCCTGCCTCACTGTGTGCTGCTGACAAAACAGTGTCTCATAACACAAGACGGGGTGAGCCACATGGGGCCCTGTAGACTGCCTGTCTCTCAAGAATGAGGTACAGTACACAGGGAACTGAGCTATTTCTACCCACTTCCGGCCTGTGCTACTTGTAAGCTGGGGTGCACCCTTGTCTTTCAGGGGCTTATGTGTGATGGTGTAAAGGCGAGCCCAAGCCCTTCATTGAGGGAGCTATGCTGGAGTCAGCTATATGCTCAGAGGTCTGAGAAGAGGCAAAGCAAGAACCCAAAGCTTTGGAAGGAAGAAAGGCCTTCCAGGTCCTGAAGGTGGAGGAGCCACATAGCTCTGCGGATAGGAAGAGATTCACAGTTGTGCCCTGGGAGTGCAAGTTCCTGCCTAGCCCTACCCTTATACCTTCAACCCCTTCTAGTCAGGTACAGCTCCAGACCTAAGCATACCAGGTGTCTAGCCATAGTCAGGCTGATACCTGGCAGGCCACACCTTCTAGACTCTCTGCTCTGAACACAGTTCTATGAGGCTGAATGTGATGTTTCATCAAGTGAAAAATGGGCTGGATTGGGTGCATGTTCTTGACATCTATTGGGAGATGGAGGATCGGCTGTTAACACACTGAGATGGAGTTCTTCCTACCTCCAAAGTCAAATCAGGCCTTTGTCCCAAAGCTTAGACCAATTCACCCAAGTGGAGTTAGGAGACGGACTCTACCGGAATCTCTCTAAACGGGTGCTTTCATTTTGTTTTCTGTTGGTGTGATAAACACCATTACCAGAAGCAACTTGGAGATGAGAACGCTTATTTTGTCCTACAACTTGTAGTCCATCTTGAAGGAACATCAGGGTAGGAACCTGAAGACTGGTGCAGAGGCCATGAAGGAGTGTTTCTCTCTGGCTTACTCTCCATTGACTCACTCTGCCTTCTTTCTTAAAAGTTAAAATATGTTCATATCTGAGTGTATGAGTTCTATTCAGAACCACCGTGAACTATAAAGATGTATACTAGAATTATATAGAGTACCAGGAACTCTACATGGATGCACTATGGTACAGGGCTCTATGGTTTCTGAGCAGGGCACTCTGAACTTTACATGGCCTTACAAACTCTATACAAGTGAATTATAAGCCCCATGAAGGGATAATATGAACTCAGCACAGGGTACTATGAGCTCAATGGAAGTGTGCTGTGAGTTCTATACAGGATACTATGGGCTCTATACAGAATACCTGATCTCTGTGTGCTGCGCACAGGACTAGGAGCTGCATGTATGTGTAGAGTGAATTTGATACACAGTACTATGACTCAGTGGAGTTGCATGATGGGTTATATACAGGGCACTGCACACACATAGTCAAGGCACTGTGAACTGTGTAGCAGGAACTACAAGCTCTACATAGGTGAACTGTGAGCGCCATGTGGCTGTGGGTATAAGCTGAAAAGGAGCCACTATTAGATCATCAGCGGTGGACCACGAACTCTGTCCACAGTACTGTAAGCTCTGTAAAGAGGTTACAGGTGTACTGTGAGTGTGGACGGGGTGTTTTGAGGTCTCTAAGGGGCACTGTGCTTTATGGATCCTAATGAGCTCTGTCCAGGGCACTACGGGCTCCACAAAGTTTGCTTTGACCTCTATACATCTCACCATGAGCTCTGTGCAAAACACTAGGAGAGATACACCATCACACTACTGTCTGTGTGTGGCTGCACTACAAGCTGTGAGCTGGCATGCTGTGGCATGAACAGAGGGAACTAGGAATACAGACAGGAGGCTGTGAGCTCTGTGCAAAGGCACTGTGACATGGGATAGGGCACAGGGCACTGTGATGTACAGACAGGGTTCTGTGTGCTCTACCTAAGGGTACTACAACAGGAACAGAGGACACTGTGGTGTCTGAATGGGGTGCTCTGAGCTTTCTGTAGATGTACTGCGACATGACCACAGGGCACTGTGGTGGCTACATGGAGGTACCATGTGCAGGTAGGTGTTCGGTAACATGAACACAGGGCACTATGACGCACTGTAAAGTTTCACTGTGGCATGGGCTCGAAGCTCCATGTTCTCTAGATGTTACTGGGGGCTACGCCCAGGTGCCCAGTGACCTGATGGCTGAGCAATGTGATGTCAAAATGAGATACTGTGAGCCGTCTGCAGGTACACTGTGACATGAAGGCAGGTTGCTGTAATGTCCAGACAGAACCCTGTGATGTAAAGACACTGTGACGTCTAGAGAGTGCACTGTGACAGGAAGACAAAGTACTCTGGCGTCATTCGTCTCCCAGTGTGCTTTGGGACGACACACTGTGAGGTGAATGTGGAACAGTGTGATTGGACAGTGTCCTCTGAGCAGGTGACAATGAAATGAACGCATGGTGCTGTCCGCCCACATGGGACACTCTGAGATATGTACAAGCGCACTAGGACAAGGACACAGGGCACTCTGATGTCTACACTGAACTGCAGACCTGTAACTGCCCTGTGACATGAACACTGTGAGTACAGATGGCACTGTGAGCTCTGTGTAGGTGACCTGTGTGTCACATGATTGCAGGGAACTAGAAAATCTAGACAGAACACTGCTGTTAGGTCTCAAACCAGGAGCAAATGGTCAAGGTACCTATTTAACGCATCAAAGCAGACCTGGCCTCCAGTTCTCCCAGCATCCTTTAGTCCCTGTTGTTACAGGGTCCCCTGCTTGGCATGCCCCATCCCCTACCCAAATCTTCTCCATCCCTGCAGCTGCTCTTCCCTATAGCATCCAACCATTTTGGTTCCCTGCACTTTCTCATCTACCGTTTACCTTCCTGACCTCTTAGTCTGGCTCTCCCCTCTCCCTTCCCCATCTCCTCACATGGTCTAATCAGTCTTGTAATGTCCACTCTGGACTCTCCCAGATGTCCCTGCCTCTGGCCATGCTCTCTCCCTTTTAACTACAATAAACTTTCTCCTCCACCATACCTAGGAGCAGTCATGTCTTTCCTTTTTTTATTTCTTTTTTCAACTGTGAGCTCAGTACCCATGTCCTGTGACATGACGCAGATCAATGTGATGTTTGTTTGTGGCACTGTGAGCTCTGTGCGGGTCCGTTATGACATGAACACGGGGCCTTGTGATGTGCAGACAGGGTGCTGCGCCCTGTACAGACGCACTTTGACAGGAATGCTGGCTATCTAGAATGGGCACTGTCAACTCAGTACAGATGAAGTGGGATAATAACATAGGACACTCAGTTTGCTCAGTAAAGATGAACTGTGACATGAACACAGGGTGCTCTCATGTCTAGTTGTTATACTGTAAAGGTGCAGTGTGAAATGAACACGGGTGTCTAGATGGGACACTCTGTCTGTCCTCTGGGCAGGTGATGATGGAATGCAGGCATGGCTCTCTGATGTCTAGATGGGACACTGTGAGATTTAATGTGACTGCTGTGGAGAACTGTCTGGGAGAGAACATTTCCAAAGCTTGGTGACAGTTGACTTACTTGGCTGGCTTCGCATTCTCTGTACAATAACTATTTTCTGTCAGCTTGTCTTCTTTAGACCCTTGCTGTTAGTGCATTTCACTTGCCAAGTTCCTTGTTTCTATTGTATCACAGGTTACAGAGTTTTCTAGTAACAGGGGGAAGGATATTATATTATTCTATTATATATAATAGTATATATTATAATATGTAACTACCTTCTGCTACCTGTACACAAATCAGACTGCTCTGCCTGTGTGACTTTGTTATGGAAACTGAATCAAACTTCTCTGTACTGATCATAACCTGTTTGCTGGACTTATAAAAGCTGCTGCAAAATAAAGTGGGACTACTCCATTAGTGAATGGTAGTCCTCCCGATCCCATGCTGTGTCTATCAATGTATTAATTCTTATCTCAGCCTTAATTTCTTAATTATTCTCTTAGCTTTTGTTTCTTAATTCTTCTCAATCCTCACACTCCCAATCAACAACCCGACCTACTGTGTGCTCTGTAGAGGTGCCTGGCATGACCACAGTGCACTGTGACTATTGGATGGGTACTGTGAACTCTGCACATGTGCTCTACGGTTTGTATACCCTTACAGTATGTCTACTCCTGTGCACTCAGACCTTTTTATGGGATGCTCTGACATCTACGCAGTACACCCTGCACTCTGGCCTAGGTAGGAACTTTGTGCTAGGTTCAGAGCACTGTGAGTTCTCAGCAAGGAACTACAAGTTTTGTACAGGCCTCTGTGAACTCTCTCCATCTTACTTTGATTTCTACACTACTGCACTATGAGTTCTGAACCATGCTCTGTGGAAATCAGTGCAGTGGTTCTCAGAAAGCTGAAAATCAATCTACTGCAAGACCCAGCTATACCTCCTCTTGGGCATATACCCAAAGGACTACATATCTTACTACAGAGTTACTTATTCATCCATGTTCACTGTTGCTCCTATTCATAATAGCCAGAAATTGGAAACAGTGTAGATGTCCACCAGTTGATGAATGGTTTATGAAATGTGCTATACTTGTACAATAGAATATTTTTCAGCTGTTAATATATAGGAAATTCTGACCCAGGCAGTGGTGTCACAAACCTTTAATCCCAGTGCTTGGGAGGCAGAGGCAGGTGGATCTCTGTGAATTCAAGTGCAGCCTGGTCTACAAGAATGAGTTAGAGGACAGCCATGGCTACACAGAGAAACCCTGTCTCAAAAAAAAAATAAAAAAGAAAGAAAAATATGAAATTTACAGGTAAATGGATGAAGCTAGAAACCGTCATCATGAGTGAGGTGACCCAGACTCAAAACTATAAATGTATGTTTTTTATATGTGGATGTTAGCTGTTAAGCTTTAGATGTGTGTTTTTCAATATGAATAACCACAGAGGTTAGGTAGCTAGTAAGGGACCAGAGGGAGAAGGAGATCTTCCACGGAAGATGACCAGGATATGCTGTTATAAATACATAAAGGGGGAACTAGAACAGGATGATTAAGTGTGGGGGGGATGAGAAGGAGGGAATACAGGAAGGGACAACTAACACTAAAGGATCTTTGAAAATCATATGAAAACCCACTACCGGAGTCACCAAATAGGGGTACATTGCCCCACCTATACATCTTATGCCATCAAATAAAACCCCCAGGGACAGGAATGGGTTTTATCTTGCTGGGCTGTTGGCCAAAAGGGGTCCCAAAGATCCCTCTAATATCACAGGCCACTCACTACTCTCCATTAGCTGATGGTAAGGCTGTATGCTGAAGACGAAACTTACTATGTCATCAAACAGGGAGAAGTTTCTAGATGGTGCTAAACTAGAAACTTCATGTTAGTGTTCATGGTGCTGGGAGGTTCTTTACATACTACGAGAGGAGAAATGTTATCATCAGTATCACCCAGCTACAAACCCTGAGACTTACAACAATGGCATCCCTGTAAGATATATTGGTACAATTATGGAACAAATATTATGAGAGTAATCAAGTACATTTTGATTGGACTTCAGGTCCACTCCATCAGATGGAATCCGTACCTGACACTGCTAAGGTAATTAAGAGTTAAGACTGGGTAGGTCATGACCCTAATTTACTATTATTATTATTCTGCTAAAGGAACATAGGAATAAAATCAGTCATAATGACATATTGCTATGCCTATGGACCAGTGCCTTGCTCAACCCACATCAGGGGAACTCCTCCTTGTAGTAGATGGAAATTAACACAGAGACTTACAACAATGTACAGAGAGCGAGCAACTTTGGATCACTTAGCACTAAATGGAATGTCCTCACCAAACCTTTTTCCTCAGGGCTCAAGGATCCATATGGAAGAGGAGGTGGAATGATTCCGATAGCCAGAATGGCATATGACTCCAAGGAAATAGCATCATCTATGAACTCACAGACTTGACAGCATGCACAAGACTGGCATAGTTTCAACCCAGAGAAAATTCCAGCACCAACAAAGAGAACTAGACACAAAGTCCCAACCCTAACCAAGAAGCTATTTGCAACTTACACCTGCTGGGAAAGAGAAAACCAGTTTTCTTCAGTGGAATATCACTGAGTGTATCAACCACACTCCAGGAAAGGCCCCATGCCCAGAATCCATGGGTTTTGGGGGTGGGGGGGAAGTTAACCTGCTTTTGTTTTGTTTTGGTATCTTTTTGTCTTATTGGTTGTTTCTTTGTTTTGATTTTTTTTGAGAGGGGTGAGGAGATAAGTGAATTGGATTGGAAGGGAAGAGGAATTGGGAGGAGTTGAAGGAGGGGAAAGTATATGATCAAAATATATTATGCAAAAATTTTAATAAGAAACAACCACAATGAGATACCACTTCACACTCTGTATGAATGGTTATTAAATATTTCAAGCAGAAAATAGAAGTGTTGGTGAGGAGATGAGAGATTAAAATCCTTCTACATGCTAGTGGGAATGGAAAACGAAGCAGCCACTGAGAAAAGCAAATGACAGTTCCTCAAAAAATTAAAAGAAAAACAATTATCATTTAGTCCAGCAACTCCATTTTTTTAGTATATGCTCAAAAGAACTGAAATTAGAAGCCTAGGATATTGCTCAGTGTTTGAGCACTTGTCTAGCACATAAGACTCTGGGTTCAATGACCAGTACCACAAAAATAAAAAAAGAATTGTAAGTAGAAACACAAACATATTTTTACATACATGTTCCCAGCAACACTATTCATAATAGCCCAAAACAGGAAGCAACCCAAGAATCCATTACCAGTCAATAGACAAACAAAATATAGTGTAAAAATTCAGTGGCATATTGCTCACCCTTAAAAAAAAAAAAAAAAAGAAGGCTATCTCATCTGGGCTGACAGTGCTCCCTCCACAAGTCAAAGACCACCTAAAAAAAAAAATACCAGACATGAGAAGCCCTCTTTTGAGTTGCTGGCCAGTGTTGGCTGAGAGATTCCCAAAACAAACAGCTGTTGCATTTGGTTACATTCCAGGGATGGAAAGTAAGACCCTATTGGTGAGGATATTGTGTACTTCAGAAGCAGGACCTAGGGACCCCTGAGTGGGAACAGGCCTGAATGCCCACTCCCTATAGGCAAGCTTTCATGGTCCTAGAAGGCAGAATTCAAGTTTCCGAAGGAGAGAGCCAACCAACCTATGAACCACATCAATGACCAGCATGGAATGATAACCCTCTGGTGCAATAGTGGCACATATACCTTGATAGTAACCAGCATCTTGCTAATTGGACTTAGGGCCATGCAACAAGAGAAATACCATCCCTTATACTGGAAACCTAGCTAACTACTCAGTGCTAGTGAATGTACAACTTCTAATTTACTAAACCAGAATAATCCCTAACAACACTCAATAAACATTTGTCCTTATACCCATAGATAAGTCTTCACCCCTCCTCAAGGAAACTTTTCTTTGCAACAGATAGAGACCATTACAGAAAACCACAGCCAATCAAAATGCATTATTGTGGAGCCCAGTTTCAATGTATACATGTACAAAATACTCCCCCATTTAAGGCTCAAGGAACATTGCTGAAGAAGGGGTGGAAAGACTGTAAGAGACAGAAGATCGGGGACTTTTCTGTGAGATTGTGTCTTCTAGTAACATTAGAAGCTATAACCATAAACTCTCACTAACCTGACTGTCCAAATATGAGCTGAATAAGGCTGACAGCAATGGACCTTCCAAACTGGGCGGGGGTGCGGGGGGACCCATTAGGCCTCAACCATACACAAAGAATGACGGATAACTGAGGAAAGCTAGGATCAAGACAGGCGGTCCTCCATAGGAAAAAGCACACCAATTGGTCATAGTGCTAAAAGGTCAGCCCTGAAAACATACATAAAAGCAGCATTATATGGACTCAACACATTATATTTAGGAGTATATATGTATAAACAAATACATACATGCATGCAATAGCAGTTAATGAAAAAGAGGCCATGAATTTAAAGACAATTGGGGATGGACATATGGGAGTGTTTGGAAGAAGGAAAGGGAAGGGGAAAATGCAATTTAATTACAATCTCAAAAATAAACAAAAAAAGGAATTAAGGAATTGTCTTAGTTAAGGTTTCCATTGCTGTGAAGAGACACCATGACCAAGTCAACTCTTATAAAGGAAAACATTTAATTGGGGCTGATTACAGTTTCAGAGGTTTAGTCCATTATCATCATGGTGGGAAGCATGGCAGCATACAGCCAGACATGGTGCTGAAGGAGTCAAGAATTCTACATATTGGTCCAAAGGCAGCCAGGAGGAGATTATTCCACACTGGGCAGAGCTTGAGCACTAGAAAACCTCAAAGTCCACCCCTGTTGGCATACCTTTAAACTATTTATTAATATCTCTAAACACCTTCCAACCCACCAACCTGAAGCAGGGTAGAAAGGATACCAAGATGAAGATGTCCTCAGGTGCAAGTCCTTGGGGCAATTAGTCAGCAGTCCATCCAAATACCCAGGAATAGTTGCAATCTGCCAATGGAAACACCACAGCAGCTACAGTGGTTACCCAGCTCTAATACTGTGATGGCTGTTGTCGCATCCTCACTTGGGGCTGTGGTCTCTTTGCTGAACCTTTATAGGACAGGTACTGCCCTTCTGAGAAAGACTTGGTGCAGCAGCTTTTATGGCTCCTAACGAGGCTTCACCTGGGGCTCAGCCCAACCTGGGCTTTGCCCAGCCTAGACCACAATCTTCAGCAACCCTCAGCAGCCACAACCTTTGGCAAAACATTGTCTTGAGACTTTCGAAGTGAAGCAGTATGAGCAGCAATGAACAGCAATCCCAAGCCGAAAAAAAATCACCTCGAGTTTCTGGACCTTCCTTTTTATACTCCCTCTAATTATGCACCAGGATGTTTTCTCATTGGCCAACCTTATGCCCTCCTCCTGAGGTACTTCCTGTTGACCAAGATCCCGAGCTCTCCCAGGTGTCTGTCCATCAAAGGATGTAAATATATTCCTCACAGGTGACATTCATCAGGATGATTTGCATGCCCCCTTTCATGAGTCTGTTTTTCAGCAGTATAAAAAGCACTCCCACTTAACAGCTTGTAGTCTTTTCCCCTAAATAACAAAATTTTCTATTATGGGTTTTGGAGGTTAGACCCAGGGACTTCTCTCTTTTGCTTTTCTGTATCCTCCTTTCTCTCCTATATAGGAGTGAACAGACTTGAAAAAAATGGGACATAGACATAGTATAGGAAAGAACAAGAAAAAAGGACAGATAATTGAATATAGCCTTATACCTTTGTATACTGATACAAAATTAATATTATATTTGGCTAAATTGGTATTGATCATTGTATATTAATGCAAAATTAAGATTGTATAGGGCTACATCGGTATTGATCTTTGTATATTGATACAAAATTAAGATTATATTTGGCCACAATGGTATTGACCCTAGTATATTAATGTAAAATTAAGATTGTATTGGGCTACATCGGTACTGATCTTTGTATATTGATACAAAATTAAGATTATATTTGGCCACATTGGTATTGATCTTTGTATATTGATACAAAATTAAGGGTAACGCTTCTTAAAGGTATTGTTTGTAGTAATACTTAAAAATGAAATGTCAAGTTTTGACCTCTCGCTACCAACCGACATAAACTGTTTAGGATAATTAAGAAACGGAAACTAATAGTCATGAAAACGTGTCATTTTGTTAGTTACTATGACAGTCTATCACAGTTATTTTCTAAGCTACTCAGAAATCAAGTTGCTAAGAGACAAGCAATATTTGCTTATCTAAATATAAGAGATAGATAGGGCATCTTCAAAAACCTCAAGAGATCTGCAGAATATGGCATTTAAAGATGTTTTCTTAACTTAAGATTTTTTGATATCAAGACATGTCAGCTCCTGACAGCACCCCCTATATTACTCCAAGTAGAAGATGAGCATCGAAGAATCTCCAGTGGGAGATGATTAAATTGGTGGTAAGCCATTCTCTTGGCAAGAAAAACCACTTGCTTCAACTGTAGACAGACTTCTGTCCAAAAAGGACAAAACTTAGAAGCAGGTAAGTCGACAGCCTAGCTCTGCCAAGACAGGGTAGGTAAGTCCTTCATAATTCCTGCTCTACAACCAATGTCTGTCAGAGAAATGGGGCCAAATGGCTGAAGATTGATGCTGTAATGTATGGAGAGAAAATGGGAACTGTCCAGGAAGCCACTGGTATGTCATTTTTTAGTTTTGGAAGCTGCAGGCCCTGCACTTCCTATATAATCAGATATATTTATCCCTCTCAGGTCTCTGAGGTGGTTGAAGACTAGATAGCTAGAGTCTCATAGTTAAATTTTGAGTTGTTTAGGAATCAAGAGGGTGTTCTGGATCTAAGAAGATATTTTTAAAATTATGAGGCAAGTTAGTATGAAAGCTGAGTTAGATATAGAACTTTAAACTCATGGAGATGGTTAGATAGTAGAATGTTAAAGTCAGGTGCCAAATACATATGGACTGGACATTGGGAATGTATGCTAAGCCATATAACTCTTATAATCGTGGCCTATTTATTTCTGTTGTTTTGTATTGTATTTATAGTTATAAGAAAAAGAACCATTATTTGTACTGAAAGGGAGAGCTGTTGGGGGGAAAAATAAATACCTTAAACTAAAAAAAAAAAAAAAAAAAAAAAAGAAGGGAAGAGGATGGTGGGGCTGAGGGGGAGGAGGGTGGAAGGGTGGGACTGGAGGGGGGAGTAGGGAGGGGATTGTGATTGAGATGTAACTTGAAGAAATAAAAAAATAAATTATTAAAAAAAAAGCACTCCCACAACCCTTACACATTCATTCAACACAACTGTGTTTCCACAGAAATACAGACCTCCACCACACACACCCACAGTGACACACTTCCTCCAACAAGGCCATACCCCATAGTTACAAAAGGACAGATAGGGTGTGGTCCACTCAGATGAAGTGCCTGAAGTAGTAAAATTCATAGAGGCAGGAGGTGGGATAGAGGTTTCCCAGGCTGAAGTGACATTCCAGACAGAGTACAGGCTCGATGAAGAAAACCTGGATAGGGATCGTGTGATGGCTCCATGACACTGAACATGCCTAATGCAGGAGAACTGTGCTCTTAAAATGCAAAATGTTACCTCGGGCACATTCATGATCAATTTGCTACTGTTTGTTTGAGAGTGTTATATAAACACCCAGATTATTTTTATCAAATCCATCCCTGATCTCTTCCCTCCCATTCCTCCATCCCAGCTATGAGCACTCTTATTTCTCAAGCCAGTATGCCCCAATTTACTACAAGCCGGATGTTTACAACTCAGTGACAGAGTGATTGCCAAGCATGCACAGGGCCCGGGTTGAAGCCCACTGCATATTAGACAATAGACCCCTTTTTCATTGAAACCCATATGAACTGAGAGCGAATGGCCTGGAGAACATGCTCTGGGGAAGACCAACGTGTGACACAGCAACTGAACCTTCAAGGATAAGATCCTGTGCTCAGTGCACAAAGAGAGAAAGGAGACAGGCCACCTAGTCACGACAGGAAGACAGCTGATTCTGTGAAATGTGGGAAGGAAGGGAAAGTGCAAGAGCCACGCAGAGACAAGGTTTCCACTTCCACCACAGACATCCAGGAGCAGAGCCAGGGTGCAGCTCAGTGGAAGAGACCCGTCAGCATGGGCAAAGCCCTGCACTCACTCCCCAACACCTCATGTACCCATGAGGTATGCCTGAGGGATGCAGGGGTTAAAGCTAACCCTCTTGGAAGTTTAGAAGCTTAGGCACAAGATTACAGACAAGAGGCCTTTGGCAGTATTGCTCCAACACATGCCCCATGGAGGTGGACGCGGCTCACCTGCAACATGGCAGACCACCTTGTTCGCATGAACAGAGCACAGGCCTCCTCACCATCTCAAAACTTACTAATGGCCTTTTGAATTTTTCAACCTGTTCTCAGTTGCTGAGGGAGAACATCTTTGGCCAAGGAGCGTGTTCTCTGGGAAGTCCAAAGAATAGAAATACAAAGAATAGAGAACGTATTTGATGTTTGTACTTAATTTCTTCATTAAGATGTAAAAATCTGACTGAAGAAAGATGAAGCAGGCTAGGTAGATGGCATAGTCAGTAAATCTTGGCAAAAACATGACAGCCTGACTTTGGATCTCTAGCATCCACACTTCTCAAGAAAGCCTGTAACCTCAGCTTGGGGGATAGGCAGAAACAAGAGGATCCTGGGTATCACTGGCCAGTTAGTCTAACTGAAATGGTAAGCTTCAGGTTCAGTGTGAGACACTGTCTCAAAAGCATTAGGTGGGGTTAAGGAATACACTTCATATCAAATTTGTGGCCCTCACACGTGTACACATTGACCAGGGCACACACACACTCAGAAAATAAGACAATTGAAGTATTGCTTATGGCCAGGATGCAGCTGCATTTCAGAACCTGCCCTTTTCTCAGATTCTTCATCTAGTCTTGTCAGTCATCCTGCCACACAGGTGTGCAGCCTGCCTCTGCCTTCTGTGCCAAGCATCTTGCCTTCTCACAGTTCTGACCAGAAACACTTGTGAGGTCCCAGGGCCCCATTTATCTATGGGATGGAGCATTGTTCTCCTCCAAAGCAGGGGGATGAACCAGTTTACTCTCAAACTGGGATTTTTAATCAGCACCAAAAATAGCATTCTAATTGACAGTCTGTACAGAGGCTCTCAAAGGCATAACAAAGGAAATTAAATTAAGAGTTCCCTCCCTCAGCTGCCAGAGGAATGGCACTGGCACTGTCCGAACAGCTAATGTTTCTAACTGACTTTATGTGTTCTGAGGGCCAGTGAGGCCAGTGCAATGTAGGCAAAAAAAAAAAAAAAAAAAAAGTGTTGATTGCCATGCTAGACAATGCTAGGCAAGAGAGATGCCTGGAAATCTCCCTGAAGCATCATCAAAGCAATTGAAGTGCAGGCAAGCTCTGGGCCAGCTCCCATGCAGAGCACATTAATGATCCTGTAAAGACTGACATGCCCACTCTTTATCACTTATCCCAGCCTATCATCGTAAAAGCCCTCTGGAGTTCTCATTGCTTTTCTTTTGAATTGGGAGAGTTTAAGAGTTTGTTAATAGATAGCTGTAATGGGAGTTAGATTTCTTTAGTGAATATGTGGGGGCTTCTGAAGGACAGTCTCTTAAAAGGAGGCACATGACTTGTGGGAAACACATAGCAACAGATGTACCTTGGGAGGACCAATGAGAAGGCACTCTATATGCATAATTTTTGAAAGCCTGGGAAAATGAAAAAGGGCTTTCATCTCGGCATTTCTTTCAGCTGCTGGACACTGCCTCATTTTGGCTGAAGGTAGGCAGAGCCCAGATTGGGCTGAAGCCAGGTGAAGCCTCGTTTTGGAGCCGTAAAAGCAGGGACCCAAGAGGGATGCACAGACATCTTCCTGCTGAGGGGTGTGGCTGCAAGGACTGTGAGACAATACCCTGCTGAAAAGCATGGCTGCAAAGCCCCAGACCCATGAGATCCACCAGGAAAACCTCAAGTTGCCTCAAGAGCAGCCCTCTACTTAAGGACATGGTGGCAGAGCCCAAAAAGAGAATAAGCGAGAGATGGAGGTGCAAGGCAGATGTGGGCCAACTGCTGGCGCTGAGGCCGTGCTGACAGAAAAAGACAGACTGCTGACCAGTTGCCCTCAACGGACCTGCCAGTGTTGGTGAGGTGGGAGGTGTTTATAGAGTTATTAATAAATATAGTTTAAAAGTTACATTCACAGTTAGCAAAACCAGGGCTAGTATCTAAGACTTCCCACTCTGAGCCCAATGTTCTCTCGATACAAAACATAAACCACTTCTCAGCTTCTCTAACACAATCCTTTCACCTGGCAGAAGCCAGAAGCCTGGGGAAAGTGAGTTTTGTTAGGTGTGTGCTAGGAAGAGTGGTCTAGAGAATGTCAGATAGGTAAGCACATAACCAAAGAGCGCCTCTACCTGCCATGTGTGCACTCAGGTGACGTGGCACTGTACTCTTGTGGTATCAGTGACCATCTGAGACCTATAGCTCAGGGTTCCAGGCCAATTGGGCCACTGAGCTACCTGGAGCAAATACCACTCAGTGTCAAATTCAGGATAATGCTTTGTATAAAAAGGAGCAGGGGGGACCATAGCCAAGGTCCTCTCAACCTGTAAGTTTGAATCATCTTTTGGAGTCAAGACATCTACATGTGCTGCCATGTGACAAAGTCCAAAATAAACATTAGCCACTCTCATCCTCATCAACAAAGTCTGTTGGCAGGGACTCAGATAATCACACACGACAGCTAACATATGCCCTCCACAGCGCCCCACGCAGTTGCAGCAGGGCTGGTCCCAGGAACCCCTGCCTCCTTGGGTCTCTATTCTTGGATGTTTGCTAGTTCTTGTCCAAAGACATCTGGAGGCTAGGGTTTCACTTCTTGTTTTTCCAAGCCAGCTCAGAACTCCATTTTCCCCGTCATTCCTCCTATAATCCGAGCTCCTCACAAGATGCTTCCAAATGTCAGAACACATTATGGCAGCCTACCAGCTCCGTGTTATAATCAAATAGATGAATCACAAGGCAATTTCCTTTGGGTTTTTTAATAGGATTTCCACTCCCACTTCATTGCTTTGACTGGTTTTAGTGTTTACAGAGAAATAAATGACCACTTTCAAATATATCTGATTGTGTTTTTTAGCCGAATTAAAGCTGATGGCCTAAGTTGAATGCCCGCTTACCCTGCTCCATGTCCATTTTCTGATATTCACACATCTACTTTCTTGGTTAATTTGGGTGCTCGTGTCCCCAAAAGGGCATCCACCAACATCAGATGAAAGCTAGACATTTTCTTCAAGTCAGACACCCACTGGGGCCTCTGGATGATGTCGGCAAGGCTACTCCTCAGTATTTCTCACACATTGTGACTTTCCATACAGCCTGATAGCAAATCCAGAGGTTAACACTTGATAGACTGGAAGATGCAGGGACACCTTGGTATTCACTCATGTGACCACTGCCCTGGTAACCCTAAGTAGCAGTGGCCTAGGTGAAGGTTCCAAAAGAGGATATTCCTCTAGAATGCTCAGTGTCCTCGGTGTGTTCTGAAATACTTTATGCTAATGATAGCCTCCCCATTTGGGAAACATAAATATCGAAATATGGAGTGAGATAAGAGTCTGGCTGATTCACTGATAATGTGAAGCTATTCTGTACTCAGTTCTCCGACATGAGGGCACACACATACTGAAAACCATAAGCCCTTGCTTCACATCCATGTAGTTTCCCATGGTGTCCTGTACATACTTCTTTGCTTCCTTGTGGGTTGGACCAGCCAATTAGTGAAGGTTTAGGGGCACCTGGTCTTCTGTGACTGTCCTCTAGGTGGTTATACCTGTAACCCATGTCCATATTCCAGTGAAGTCATGTAAGTAGGGCCTTGCCTGGCATGCATCTGGCCTGCCCCGCACAGCTTCTGTGTCTCACCCTAAGTCCTTCGGTGCCGATACCTGGTATTTGTGGGAACCAGGCCTCACTGCTTTTCGAGTGCTGCACATGTAATCTCTGGTGTTTCCCACACATGTTCTAAGTGTCCTCTCCAGCATGCACACACACTCTAAGAGAGACTCACCTTCACTTGAAGGGCTCCCCTCTGCACAAGCCACCACCTCACTCAGCACTCCTGTCCAGGGCTGTGGCATCCTGCTGCTCGTCTGAGGTGGATCTCTCCTGGTTCCAGCCAAGTTCCTCAGTCACTGAGATGTCCTGAAGCAGCTTAAGGGGCACACCCTGTTTGGGAATATTATTTACTTGAGTTGCCTCCTGAACCAAGTCCACACTTCCCAGTTTGAAACTCAACGTACACTGCAACTTCTCTCCAGTTTATCTGTCCAGTTCACTCCCTCCCCACTGAATGAAAAGAAAGAAAGAAAGAAAGGAAGGAAGGAAGGAAGGAAGGAAGGAAGGAAGGAAGGAAGGAAGGAAGGAAGGAAAGAAGGAAAGAAGGAAAGAAGGAAAGAAAGAAAAAGGAAAGGGCCTGACTGTTCCTTGTTATGGTGGAGGAGAAAGGTTATTGTAGATAAATGAGAGAGCATAGCCAGAGGCAGACTAGGGCATCTGGGGCTGTCTTAGAAGATGAATTAGTAAGTAAACAAGACATACCCAGGCCTCAGGATATTCCTGGGAGTTGGGTACCATTCCCCTCACCTTCCAGATGAATGGAGTGGGGATCAGTTAACTAAAACCCCTTGTTCTAAATGACCCACGATGCTTAGTTTTCGCGCACTGCTGATGTTGGCACACGCTTACTGGCTAAGACATCAAAATCAGTGCTGTTGCAGTTCTAGACGCTAGTGCTTGGATCACTGTCATTGAGAGACACTCCCTGTGAGGGCCTTGGGGAGACTCCTTCCATAGCTCTTCCAGTTTTGGTGGCTCCATATGTAACTTCATTATCCCAACCGCGTGGTCACCCTCTGTGAGTCTCCTTTGCAGCAAGATCAGTCCCATACATTCTCTGTCTGTCTCTGCGTTGTGTGTGTGTTTCTGTGTGTGTGTGTGTGTGTGTGTGTGTGTCTGTCTGTCTGTCTGTCTGTCTGTCTCTGTCTCTTTGTGTGTCTGTCTGTCTGTCTGTCT
>CAJQZJ010034075.1:7168369-7191005 GCA_907164525.1 Lophiomys imhausi | reverse complement strand
CTGTCTGTCTCTGTGTGAGTGTGGGTATGTGTCTGTCTGTCTGTCTGACTGTCTCTGTCTCTGTGGGGGGATGTCTGTCTGTCTCTGTCTCTTTGTATGTGTATGTGTCTGTCTGTCTGTCATCTGTCTGTCTCTGTCTCTCTGTGTTTCTGTGTGTGGGTGTCTCTCTCTCTCTCTCTCTCTCTCTCTCTCTCTCTCTCACTCCCATGTCACACAGCTGTTACTGTCTTCCACATCACACTCCAGGTTCTTGTGCAGTTGTCTTCATCCACCATCAAGTCCTCTCCCCACCATTATGAAACACACCAAAAGCTTCTTGAAGCTTCTTGAATGAAAGCCACTTTGTCCCACCCTGTGCCCCTTAAATATGGCTAAATGAGTTTGATTTGTTTAATTTTTTCATTTGCACTGGGTCTGGCTCTGTAGCCCAGGTTTGCCTCAAACTCATGATGCTTCTGCCTCAATCTCCCCAGTGCTAGGATTAAAAGCATGCACCCTCTCTACCTGGCTTTAACCAAGTAAATTCCTCATGGACTCCCTCTTTCCCTGCATTAAACAGAACATGTCTTAGTCAGCAAAACCAAGACTGGACTAGAAACCAACCTTTCTTCATTATTCCACTACCCTCAAAAGTCAATTTTTAAAGCCCAGTTTGCTTATTCACATCTAATCAAATCATCCTTGTAATGTTTCCTTCATTTGAATTTTTACCTCCGGGAAGCAAGCACAGTCCCTTCCAAATTTAATACTCTTCATGTTTTGTTTTATTTTATTCCCTTTCCAATGATCCCGTCTTCATTCATTGAGGACAGTCAGATTTTGTGCTCATGAGGTCTGAGGACAAGGACAGTGTCTTAGTCATCATTACCAGCACCAAGCGGTGCCTGGGTGTGTGATAAGGTTGAAGGGAGCTTGAATGAGAGGAGGGGTCTGTGCTGCATCAGAGCGGGAGGGGTCGCAGCTCTCCAGAGTGGTAACATGGGTCTCATCAAATCCCACAAGGCATTTTGTTTTTGTGATATTACAGATGGGAAAATGAGGCTGGGAGACAATAGAGAATGTCACTCTAGGTGGTACCTGGTGTGCCAAAATCCAGGTCTGTCTGACTCTAGAGCTCTTAAGCAAACATTCTCTGGAATTGCAACACAGCCTGTGATCTGCAGCCTGGGCCAAGCTGGGAGCCCAGGTAACAATACTGACTATATCTCTGGCCTACAAGATCTATCCTCTGTTGGCCATTGAGGGAATAGGGGAGCTGTCTGAAAGAGTTAATGAGGTAAGTTGAGTTTTAAAAACAGAAAAATCAATATCGAAATACATATATGTAATCTGTGTGTGCTGCGTTTGCATATGTGTTCACAGTTTGTATACTAGGCAAGGTGTGTGCATGTGCTGAAAAGAATTTTATCTCCTTCATCAGATCACCAAAGGCCTGTGAAATTCAAGAAGAACCCTCCCCACCCCCGTGCAAGTTCAAATCCGTGCAAGATGCTACACTGAGAAGTAAGGGTGTTGAGGGGAAAGGCATAATAGTCTCTGATTTGAGGGGTTTCCACTTGAGCTGGGGAGAAACAGACTTATAAAACCAGTTCTAAGACTCGCAGAAGGAAGGATATACAGCAATAAGCAATGAAAACTAACATTTCGGAAGCCCCATCACTGCACAACATAAACAAATGTCACTCTCACAATCACCTCAGAAGGAAGGTATTGTTAGCAAGCACATTTCACAGATGAGAAAACTGCAAATGTTAACCGTCAATCCAGAGACACACTCTGGCTCAAGTAAAGCTGGAGCCGAAGCTCAACCCAGGCCTGTGCGACTCGACTCTTTCCTATTAGCTCCCTGTGCAATTTCCTTGAGCAATTCAAAGACATAAAGTGCACAAACATGGAACCTTTGCCCTCAACTTGGAGAAGGAAGAGCCAAACAAAACATGGCAGCCACCTTTGAAAGCAACAGAAGCTTGAGGCTGTTTGGGAGACTCCATGAATGTTGCTATTAGAGTGTCTACAACCTCAGAAAGATAGTGGGGTAAAATGAAAGGTAGGGGGAGCCAGAAGAGAGCAGAAGAGGAACACCAGGGGTTCTCTTCCAACAAGGATCACACCGTGCCCTTGCAGAGACTGTCTGTGAGCCAGGCCAGGCCATAATAGTGACAGAGAAGACAATTTGTTTTAATCTTTGCCTGGCTAGATCTCAGGATGAAAATCACTAATCTCCGCTGTTCTCACCTAACACACACACACACACGCACACACACATATTTTTAAATCCCCCCTAATGCTTTAGTGAAACCCTAAGACCATGAGCCCTCAAGGGACAAAGCAAGGTCCATCTGTTCAGTCAGGAGTTGCCAGACCAAAGTAAAAGGTCAACCAGCTTTGATTGTAGCTTAGCTTTATATGACCCTAAATACTTCCTAACTCAATCAGCCAAAAATGGTTCTTCTTTACTGTGAACCATGATTCCAAAGGAGCAAAGTCAGGGACTCTTAAAAACAAAACAAACAAACAAGAAAAAAAACACACAGCTGAGGACTTAGCCACAACTAAATGACACAAGAAACAGTATCACTGTCTGTCTTTTAGGAATACAGCTTGTTCCAAAAGCCATAGGAAAATAGCCATACTTATCTATTTGGGAAGGAAAACAGAATGCCTTCCTTTTCAAAGATTTTATTCATTTTATTATAAGACATATAGGTTAAAAACTCGTATATTTTGAAAAAAGATAAAAAAGGTAATAAAACAGACATTTTTCTCAGTAAGAAATATGTTCATAAATATGTTTTATCAAATGTTAAAATGGTTGTTTGCAAAATCACAATAAATAGAACACAGCCATGGCATACAAGGATGAACCCAAAGGATGGGGCACCTTTATGCGTTGGGGGAAAAAAACAGGCTTTTGATTATATTTAAAATACAATCATTTTGCACTCCAGGTAATCCATAGTTGAGATTCTTAAAAAATACATTATGATAGCTTCATGATTTCAAAAACAACAAAATAAAAGATGATTTGACTAAGTGGAATTGGATGAAAATAGTTTCCTCAAAATAAACACTTGTAAGACACATAAGTAAACAATTTTTTGAACCTATAAGTGGTGGTATACTTATCAGCTCCTAACTCTACAAATCTCTGTGGTTTTTAAACAAAACTTTTTAGTAAGCCTTAGTTTCCAGCAAATTCCAACACTTCTCTTCACGGTTCGATGGAGCAGTAATAGTCAAAACTGTGATATAGTCAGTTCTACACCTGTCATTCCAGGGATATAAGAATGTAGAAGACCCTACTCCTTCCAATAAATTCTCACCATTTTCCTAGGTTTCTTTATGACTCAAGGCCTCAAATTCACATAGAACAACACTGGGCAAACTTTCAATGGTGAAACATTCTTATTCTAGGCATTCTTCATAAGTTTCAATATTCTGCTGCCCAAAAAAAGAGAAAATAGTCATGTGAACCCCAAACAGGCCCTTGAATGAGTCTCATGTAGGTGTCCATGTAGCAAGTCAAACTTTTCCTGTGAATAAATACTGACTCTTAACAAAGATCTTTCATTGCCCGTGGATTTGGTTGCCCATGAGGCTAACCTGTTGGTTCCCATCTGCAATAGGGGAAGCCTCGTCTAACAATGCTTATGTATCCAATCTAATATAGATCACTGGTCCCAAAAGCCTTCAACGATGTCCCTCAGGGGGACATCTGGGTGACACTGGGTGCCTAGAGCACAGAGAGGTCATGGCAGGATTTTGACTTGAGCTTGAAAGCCATGTTCTTGTTGTTTCTGGCCACAATCTTGCCCCAAAAGCGCCTGGCTTTCCTGGGGATGCTCTCCCGCCTCTTCTGGTAGGCCAGCCTTCTCTCATTCTTCTCCTTGCTGTCCCGGCGCAGGCGAACCTGCCGCACAATGCCCTCAAACAATTCCTTCACGTTGTGCTGCACAGCTGCAGAGGTCTCGATGAATTTGCAGTCGAACACCACAGCACAAGCTCTCCCTTCTGGAAAGGAAAAGGGGAGAAGAAAGTGAGGGGAGTCACAGAGTATGATCCTGTACAATGTGGCCCAGCTGGAGGACACCTCTCTAAAACTGCCCTATGGGTAGGTAACACAGGAAAGTTGGCTATATTATAGGTAGAAGGATGCACTATGACATGCATCCCCCCACCCCCCAGGGTATGAGCAGAAATGACCCATAAGAGGATCTCAGGAAGCTAGCTAGATCTGGATCACCACAAATTCACTACACAAAAGTCCAATGTCATCAAACACAGTAATATTAATCACAATAGAAAAAGCCAGAGCCTTCACTTACTACTACATTCAAAAAAACCAGGCTAAGTTCTTTCAAACACTTTTCTCTGCTCCTAACAATCTTGAAAAGCATACCGTTATTTTTATCAGATAGATGAAGAGACTGAGTAAGGTTTAAAAAAAAGAAAAAAAAAAACATGGAGGAACTCATACAGCTGAGTGACAGGAAACTTAGCCCTGCTTCATGCTCAAGTCTATACTCTTTCTCCTGACTCAATTTCCTTCACCAAAAACTGTAATCTTATACTACTTAGCTCTCCTCTCTTCAAAAAAATAAAGCATTTGATTAGATGAGCTCTTTTGAGGGAATGATGATTTTTGTAAATATACAATACAGTTACATCCAGCTAGTAAAGCTTTTCTAAAACTCTCAGTTTCAAATACTCCATTGTGTTTAATAGCCATGTGTCCAAGGTTTACTTGGAAAAGATCTAAACAGTGAATACTGTTGTGTCCTAGTAAGGCATTCTCACTAGTTGGAAAATTTGCTTTTACTGAGCAGGGACTAAAAATATCATATTTTATTTTTATGATTGTACTAAATCTACATTAAGCCAATACAATCTCAAGGGCCCTAAAAAGAATATGGAGGCCTACTCATCAAGTAGGAATTATCCTTGAACTAAGGATGAAGAAGCGCGTGTGGTCCCATTGGTCTGATGCCCTCACAGAAGTTTAAAAAGGAGGGGCTGGGGTTAGAGCGTGCTGGATGGACTATCAACAACCCGAGTACAATGCTGTCTCTCTTGAAACTCTCTCTTATGAGTCTCCTGGCCCAGAGTTCCCATCCATATATTAATGTTGGGGTAGTGTTAGGCATTCTAAATGTTAATTGGTCCTTTTTGCTGTCTGTTACTTACATTGACTCTGATTGGTTAAATAAATGCTGAGGCCTGAGATTGGGCAAAGACAGAGAAAGGTGGGACTTCCTGAGATTAGAACAGGAAGCCTGCACTTTAGACAGAGAATTAATTCATTCCAGTCAGCAGCAGGAAGAAGGAGGAACACACCATGGGTTAGAAAAAAGAACCTCATTCCACATGGCCAGGAACATCGGCTAGTGTGGAGAATGGCAGTCCAAGGGGACGTATGTATATATGGGGTCATATTTGGGTAATAGAATTAAGAGCTAGCTTAGATGGGCTAAGATTGCACAATTCAGGCCAAGGCTTGTTAAAATTCACGTGGTGTCTGTGTATATTTACTTATAATGGTGGGTTAAGAATTAACTGCCACCAAACAAATTAACAGTAATCTAAATACGATTCAACAATTTAACTAATTATTTCTACAAATGGCACACCAACATAATTTAATTATTTTTTTACATATTAATATGCCGCTTTTCATCCCCTGCACTTAGGATCTGCTTGGAGAACAGAAAGATAAGGAGCAGAGGATAAAATTGTCAGTAAATTCCTGAGGATGCTCTCCTTCCTAAAGTAATTCCAGGAGAACACCCAAGAGGCAGTGTGGTGGCTGGAACCCTTCAGGTAGATCAGACGGTAAGGAGAACAAGAGATGACCAAAACAAATGATGGGAGCCATGAGAGTCTCAGACAGCATACATGAAACTTCACAGAGCATCCCACTGAGGCCCTGGTTACAGCCTTGCAGGAGAAGAGACCTGCTAGTGGGCCAGTGCGTGCAGTGCAGGGGTGGGCCCCAGGATCGCTCAACCTCTCACCTGACACAGAGACTTCTCGACACCGCACTAAGTCACTTTTGTTGCCAACCAAAATTATAGGAATGTCTTCTGTCTGCCGGGCCCTGCGGAGCTGGATCCTCAGCTCGGATGCCTTCTCAAAGCTCGCTCGGTCTGTGATAGAGTAAACGATCAGGTAGGCGTCCCCAACCTGCATGCAGTGGTCCTGGAGCCATTCATTCTCCACCTAATGAAATAAAGAGACCTCCATGAGCTCAGGCTAGCCTGAAAATTGAGGTGTCATTTTGCAAAGAAGCTGTCTGTATATCCCAAGTAAGAGAAGGTAAGCAAACTGCTTCCAACATGCGAAATGCACTGGTCTTCCAAGATGTCTAGAGAGGCAAAGAAAGGCAGTCTGTATTGTTTTTAATAACAAATTTTTTTAACTTTCCAGTTACTACTACAGCTTGAGCTGATATGATATATAACTACTTTGACAAGCAGTGTTTCCAATTTTAGTCTAACCTACCAAAAATCCACCCTTTCTGACTCCCTAAAAACTTCCTTGTGATTTCTCCAAAGGGCAGAATTAAGAATCTTTTTGTGAGAATAAGAGGGCTCTCAATTTAAAAAAATAAAAATGATCTTGCTTATTTGCTGGGAGGCCCAAAACATGTCAAAAGACATGCTGGAATCCAGGACTGAGAAGGCCAACTTCACACAAGGCATATCTATGTCACTGAAAGTAAGTGGCCGTGTTTGTTTGAACTTTAGCTAAAACAAATATGCTTCCTGTGGTTTTTAATAGAACTCAGGGCAAACCACTGCAATTTGTTTGTTCTTCAGAACGCATCTGTGAATGACCTGTTCCCCAACACAGTCTCATTCTGTAGAAGTAAATGCTTTTAATCAAGGAAACGAGCCCTCCTCATCTGGAACATCACTATGTAGGACAAGGTCACGCTGGCACCAAGCAGCCTGTTGAGAGGCAGGCAAGCCCTAAAAGAAGGCGCTGACAGCTACAGGCCCTGCGTACCTTATTTTCCCACATGTCCAGGAGGATAATGGTTGCACTCTCGCCATCAACAACCAGGGTGCGCTCATATGTATCTTCTAGAAAAGAAAGAACGTTATATCAGAGTCAGGTGACTAAGAAATAACTTGGCAATGAGAGGCTCCTGTCAAATGCACACTAGAAAATGTGCTCCATGGGGACTGAGGATGCAGTTCAGTCAGTAAGCGCTGAGCTCAGTTCTCAAGAATCCATGTGAAGAGCCAAGCATGGTGGCAGGCACTTGGAATCCTTGCTTTTGGGAGGTAGAAACAGGCAGATCCCTAGGGTTCGCTGTAAGCCAGCCTAGCCAACTCAGCTAGCTCCAAACCCAGACTCTCTGCCTCCCAAAACAAGGTAGAAGGCTCTGGAAGAACAGCACCAGAGGCCGATTTCCAGCATCCATATGCCCACGCACACATATGTACACCTACATTGTCCCACATGAACATGTACCACACATACACACACACACACTCACACACACACACGCACACACACTGAAGCAGACAGACACAAAGAATGCACTCAGTGAATACACAACAAATTATGTAAATATACAACATTTGCAGAGGTACTATTGTAGGGGCTAGGGAGATGGTTCAGTGACCTCTAGTCTCTCTGTGTATCAGCATGTATACATGCACACATACACACACACACACACACACACACACACAAAACTATAGTTCTCCTTCAACACGTAGTACACAGTCCCCTAGTCCTACTAAACAGATCTCCCATAGCTCTTGTGGATGGCTAAATCACTTGAATTAAAAGGAAATAATTTTCATCATTCTTGGGAAAACCATTTATAAGGATAAATAAACTCCCTAAGAACTTTTGACTCCAATTCAATGGATCAAGCCATGAGAAAGCATTAACCATAAGCTCCATTATGGGACATTTTCACTATAAGTCCTATTTCCATAAGCTTTGTGGAAAATCCACTGTGTGTTTCAGTGGGTGGTCCCTGAACATTCACTCACTGGAAACTTCAAGAACTCTGAGCTCAGCAAGGTTTCCCCTCTTTGCAGAAGCACAAGAAAAAATACTTTGAGACTGTCCCTAACTGGGCCATCATTTTCTTTAACCCTTTGCCCCATTTGTTTTGTTGTGTTGAGATGGGTTCTAACTAGTAGCCCGGCCAGCCTAGAACTCACTACACAAGCAGGCTGGCCTGGAAGTTGCCCCCTGGGTGCTGGGATTACTGGAATGTGCTCTCATACCTGACTTCTTCATTTTTAAAATTAAATAAATTAACATGTTCCCTAACACTAACCAGCTAATGCTTTCATCCTAAGTATAAAAACAACTTTCCTCGGTAATGGAAACTTTTCCTCTGACCTCGAGCCGAGATTGGCTGTAGGTGAAGGGTGAGAGCAGTCAAGGGCCAGAAACTCCATCTGGAAAAATCCTGTCGGGGACTGGAGGGGTGGACTGTCCGGGGATTTTTGTGAGAGGGTTTCCCATTAACCCTGTACAACAGCCTCATGCCTACTCTGGGGTTTTCTGTTCTTAATCCCACCTTTTGGAAACTATAACTTTCATAACAATTTATCTCATTTTGGCCCTTATACCTAAATCTCTTCCTTTGGATATCTGTAGGGCTTGTCCCTGCTAATTGGATGCTCTCTGGGTGGGAGCTTAAAATTGCACCAGAATTCTGCGCTTCTTTTCCTGCTCCATGCATCTTTGTATTACTTGTTCTCTAGCATGCTGCACATGCCAGCTACTTACTGCTCTGTGCTATATATGCTCCCCCGCAGGTGTCCCACTAGCGGACAGACTTGCATTTGCTTTGTTTTCTGTGCCTACCCCCCCAGAACCCATAATGGGCCTGGCCCGTTTTATATGCTTGAGCCATACAGTGAGTGAATGACCAGCAAATGCCATGAAGTTGTGGCTGTGAACACACACAACCCTGAACTCAAATCTGGGGGCTACCCTTTCTTACTTATGTGGCTCTAGACGATGTTCCCTAAGTTCCCTATGGCTCCATTTTCTGGCCATGGGTACTGAAGCAACAAACAATACAGACACACACACACACACACACACACACACAAGAAAAGAAAAGAAATTGAGATGCAGAGTCGACTGTAAACAGTGTTTATTCTCTGTGTGCTACACGCCGACACTGTGTTGCTGCTCTCTGCTCTGTCCTTTAGTCACTGTGCCCCCTTGGGAAGGATCATCCCAATTATACTGGTGAGGAAGCTCCCTGAGGTAGAGGCTAACCCAAGAGCCCTAAGCTAAGTCTGTACCACCTGGGGGTGGGGGAGTCTCAATCCCCTCGATACATTCCAAATCCAGAGCTCTGTGTCAGACTTCCTGTGTGTATGAGTGCCTTCCCACCCTGCTCAGACCTTCTGTGGCCTAGGTGTCCTTAAGGCCAGCTCAGAGATCTCCTCTTTCGCCAAGCCTTTCCTGATTTCCACAGCCAGAATGCTTTTCTCTTAACTCCACTTTCTCCTTGTAACTCAGGGTAATCGTCATGTTGTGGGTTGCTTTCCGACTGGTGTGTGTCTGACCTCCATTGCCCATTATGAGACTTCTAAGAGGATGTTCCAGGTTTCTGCATGAACCTTCCACTCCTACCTCACCGAGTGCTGTGCTACAAGTTCAGTAAGGACTTAGACATGAAGGGGTCGATGACTGAATGAATGGGTGGATGTATAGATGGAATTAAATATGCACAGAGGATCACATGACTATTGCAATAGGCTGGAATAACATCCATCTTTATTAGGAGAAATGACAGGGAAACGTATGTACATCCCCCTGCTCACTGCTGAAAAGAAAGAAAAGAACAATGCATGAGTGTGCCTTGGAAAACCTTCTTCTGGAAAAAAAAAAACCATTAAGCTAATAAGTCAATGTGAATGAGGGTGCGCTTCTAACCAAGTGAATTTAGCAACTCAAATATGATGAGAAGTTTCTCATTGTCCAATGCTCAGCTTACTAGCAGTTAGGGAGAAGCCCCTCCCCATCTGGCTCCAATGACGTTTCCTATCTTTCCCCAGACTAGTTGCAAATCAGTCCTATCACTCTATGCCCATTGGATATTAATTACCCTCTGCATAGATGTCACCCCTTCTAATGGGCAAACGCTTTTAGAAGCCTATTATTCACTAACTTTTCAACTCCTCCCTCTTAAAACAAATAAAACAATCCCTCCCTTATGTCAGCTCTCAGAGTAATCCATTATTACATTTCCCAGTGCTTGCTAATGCCACCATGCTCTAAGTTACAGCCACTGGCACTGACCTCCTCACCAGTCAGTCACCACTGGTTATCCAATGCCTACAAAGGGTCAGCCTGTGTGCTGTGTTCTTAGCAGCATTTGGAAGGTAAATACTAGGGCTGCAGAGGACAGTGAGAGAACGTAGGTTTCTGGTTAAACCACAAGTGGGTCTGAATCCAAGCCCTAAGAGTCACTTAACTTTGTAAGCCTCCATCTCAACATCAGTAAAGTGGAGATATGAATACCATACTGGTTCTATTCTTGTACACATTACCAAAAGCACATTAAGAAAACCAGTGCAGTGTCAACCCAGAGCATAGGCCCCATGATGGTAGAATGAGTGAAAAAGCACCAACATACGATTATAAACCCCCAGCCTCTACACACAGCTTCCCCAAAGGGTGATTCTCCATCATCTGCCACTCATCCTCCCCAAGACCCTGTTCACACATGGACATAGGGATTCTGTAAGGACTGAGTTAAACATCAACAACCATGATAACAACTTCAAAAAGGCCCCTCCCACTGCAAATGCCCATTCAGAATATCTGCAAATGCCCATCCAGAATATTAGTTCCCTCCTCTTTTGTTGTCCTCTAGCACCAACCAGCCTGTACAAAAAGCAAAATAAATTGTACACCAGCCCTGTTTCTCCCTTGCCCTTGCTTAGCTATAGTCCTTGAGATTCCAGAAGTGGGGAGAGAAATGAATGCTACATCTGTCAGTCATCATTCATGGCCTACCCCTGAGCCAACTCCTGAAGCAGTGAACTCCCTAATACCAAGACAGCTGAGAAGAACAAAACCTTTTGATGAAATGAGCCATTGTGGTGGGGAGTAGGATTCGCACAAGCTGAATAGAGAGAAATGAGTCACCACTAACCCATCTTTCCCATGCTTACCGCCCCCCAGGTCTACCATGAGGCTGTACACTTGAACTGAAGATGGGACAGACCATGTGAGGAGTGCAAACACTGAACCTATAAATAGGTGCATCCAGCTGTTTTGGGTATGTGTCCTGATGTTGGAGCTCTAGTTGCAGGACACTGTATAAAAACAACTGATGTTAGAGTTGTAATTTCCACCCCAGAACATAAAGCTATTACCTGTTGTTGTATAATATATGTTTTTATGAAATAAGTCTAGAAATAGGTAAAGACTGAATAAATAAATACTTGAAATAAGACCATATAGAGAAAATCATCTGGAAAGCCTGTCAGGCTCTACACAGGGCATTTATGATCTTTTTTTTATTTCAGTTTTTAAAAGTTATTAAGTTACTTCGAGTATAGCATCTGATCTACTTACACTTGCAAACGTTTCTACTATTATCAGAAACAAACTAATTGATCCACTCCAACTGGTTTTTTCCCCCCTCAAATCAGTTTGGTTTTATGCATAGTCACCAAAAAAAAAAAAAAGTCTATAGTGATGAACTCTCCAAAACTGGTCCAGGTCAGAGTCAGCTTTCCTGGACTCCTCAGACTTAACCTTCAGAGCACCCCTTCATGGCTCAGGCCAATCCACTTGGCCCCGTGAACACATATTCCTGTCTTGTCTTTTTTGCGCTGAGGCTCTGTGCCAGGACTTGGGTCTCTGTCACCCACCTCAGTACTGAGAAGGCACACATTTTATCCTAATCCTGGAGATGCGGTTTGTTTCAATTTATTGTTTTGTTTTTTTTTTTTTGAGACAGAGTCACATATCCCAGGCTAGCCTCAGACTCTCTATGTAGCTGAGGATGACCTTGAATTCCCAGTCCTTCTGCCTCTGCCCTCCCAGTGCTGGGATTACAAGTGGGTACCATTATGCCTGGCTCACGATTCTGCAGGAAAGCGACCTGCTCACTCTTGCTCTTTCTGCTTCAGTGACAGAAGCCCACCAGGGCTGGGCCACCTACCTCCCAGGACCTCGCAGTCGCTGTCCACGCTGTCATGCACACCTGCAAAGATGTTGGCCAGGGTGGATTTGCCCACTCCTTGCTCCCCTACAAGCACTACTCGGTAGTAGGTGTTTCCGGACTCAGAAGAGATGACGGAGTCTGTGGAGTCCGAGGACCAGCTCCGACGGCAGTGGTCTTCGGGAGCGGTAGAGGGGCGGTTGCGGAGGTTGCAGGGGTGGGGATCCTTCTGGACCATCAGATGTCTGCCGTCCGCAGGGATGCTCCAGCGCTGCTGTGGCTGCATGCCCACAGTGCCCTGACGCATAGTGACGTTATTCAGAGTCATCGTGGGCTCCTAGGAATCAAAACGGTCAAGCTGTCAATATTAGTAAGAATGAGCTAAGTCCAAAGGAGCTCAAACACTGTCACCAGTGGTATTTCACTTGCTGGTATGAATTAAGCATTCTTAGTATAAGGGATCACCCACTAAACTCTCCCCAAGCAAAACTTTCAAACGCGAGCGCGCGCGCGCGCACACACACACACACACACACACACACACACACACACACACACTTAGTAACTAGCTTCTCAAGCAGGCTGTCATCTGTAGTATCAGTAGGTAGCATCACCCACTGCCCATAAGCTTCCTCCATCCTTAAAGGAGCTTTGGAAATCCCACTGGGGGTTGGCACAGAGGCAACTGGAAGGAACCACTGCCTCCAGAAACGGCTTTACCACCAGCAGCAACTCAGTGCCGCTGGGGACCAGCTGGCCAGGCTAGCTGCTCTTGTCTAAACACGGCTCTTAATTGTACCAGCGTCCTGCAGTCTTTTGTGCCTCAGTGGGAAACACGTGGCAATGACATCACTCCCCTGGCTGGACTGGACAAGCACTTTGGGGGAACTTCCATGTTTAGTAAAGTTGCCCTGGCGTCTTCCAGCTGCCCGATGAGAACGTTATTTGGGGAGTGGGGCAGTTTCTCTTTGAGATTTATGCCTCTGCTCTACCCTCTTGGCCACGGATACTGTTTAGCATGCCAGCCCTGAGCCTGGTCCTTCCGACAGGGGAAGGACCTGCTCACATTCGGACATTTCAAATTGTGCAAAAAAAAAGTGTTTCATTCTTAAGGAACCGCGTCCACTCCAAGATTAATTAGCTCAGAGTTCCACCTTCTTGAAGTAAATCAGAAGGTCGGAGACTCAGCGAAAAGATACTCAACAACTTCCTACAACTTTCTCCCCGCAAGACTGCCCTGCCTGACCGGCAATCTGTTCTGCCAAGACTGCCCGAGATAACGCAGCAGAAGCATCTACTCCATGGTTAATTCAACAAACTCCCCCGCGCTGCTCACACACCCTCCTCCGCACACCAACACCTATGCCACTAGCCAGAACCAGGCGGTTTCTTTCTAAGTCTTAAAAACAGGCACTGGGTTAGCAAGACTTGCGGTCAGACGTTGAAGTCCGGCCGCCCGGTCACCTAATCTGTAAGGTGACACCCCTCCTCCGGAATTGAATTAAGAAACAACCCTCCCCCACCCCGGCCCCCCATCAGAAGGGCATCCTTTGGATCTGAACTTTTTTCTCCCATGGAAAAATCCCCAGCACAGACTTCACGGTCTAGGGGCTCCCTTCCCAACTTAAAAAGTCCAGCGACCAGTAACGCCCCTCTTCGCCGGGGCTCCCATCGGGACTGCCCCTCCGCGATGCCCCCTTACTTGGCTGCACCTGGCCGCTGGGTGGGCGTCTGCCGTCGGTCCGCACAATGTCTGCTGCCTGCTGCAATGCCTGACGCCTGCGATGCCGGCTCCGCAGCCCGAGGCCAGGTGGTATCCGCTGGCAGTGCTGCCTCCTGAAGACACCGTGGCCCGCCGCCCTTTATAGTGAGCCCGGCCGCCCCGCGACGGGGCTTTTCCGTGACGTCAGCGCTCCCGCCGGGAGGGGGCGGCTCTGCAGCAAACTGAGTTGCAGCCACTTGGCTAAATCAGTTACTCGCAGTCATGCGACTCTCCTCGCCCCTTGAGGGGAGAGAGGGGGAAAAAAATGACAGTTCAGTCGTTGGCCTCCTTGATTTTGTTTTATTTTCTTTTTACCAGGTGGACACTGGAAAAATACACTTAGTGCTACTTAATCGCCCTTCCCAGCAGGGCACTTGTGAGCTGTCAGAATAAAGGATGGGGAACAGGCTTGAGTCTTTGAGTCCAGCTTTGCCAAGAAAACAGATCTGTCTGAGTGAGCAGGACTTTGGCCTCCAGGATGGGGCTACAGCCACTCTGGATGGACAGGCCAGTTTTACAGCATGCTTTGAGAAGCAATCAGGCTCTTCCTGCTTCATGTCACCTTCTCCCTGGATTGAGGAGATGCCGAGCCCCCATATTGTTTTGTTTCCCTCTTCTGGCAGAGATCGAAAGAGAAGGGGCATGAGGAAAGAGTCAGGGAGACCTTGAAAAGCGCAGTTTGGCTCCAAGCAGCTTACGCTAAAAACACTGCTTCCCTCCTGTTCTGGCCACTACGTTGAAGCTCCTCAATCAGAAATTTAACCACAGCCCCCATTGGCGCATCTCAGAACTGAGCTGCTTAGCGTGGCCTGGAACTCAGGACCTCCCAGCCACAGGGACACACACAGGCCTAGACCCCTCAGTGAGTCCTTGTGGGTGAAGGACACAGGACCACAACTGTTACTACATTTGCTGAGATTTGCAAAGCCGGTGGTTCTGGTGGGCCTGGAGAACCTCGCCCCTTACTGCAGTTGTGGACTGACAACAAGAGGCAGTGCAAGAGACCCTGCCCAAGCCAGGGTTGGAGGCAGGGGCAGCGCTCAGAGCTTAGTTTGAGTAACTTTTAACAAGTGACCTCTTCCCCAGAACATGGGCATTTCCCACATGCTGTGTTTAGAGTTCAGGCTAGCCTTTCCAAAATATCCATCTGCTTCTCTAGCCAGCTTCTGCTCTGGGTTGGCTGGTGACTCTTCGGGAAACAGCCAGCAGCACTGGACAGCTCTGTGATTACAATGAATGCCCAGTTTTTCTGGAGGCATGTATCTGATTGGGGAATTATCCAAGTGACCAGCTGCTGAGACCTGTCAGGGACCAAGCTGGCAAAGGTAGAATCCACCAAGTAGTAAAAACGTAGGGTTCCTTAGTCTCAGGGATGGAGCCCCAACCATATTTATGCACAAGGAAGCCAAGAGCCAGAGGGATGAAGGCCACTCAGGGAAGAGATGGCCCGCCTGAAAGTGCATCCTGGGTACCATAATGTTCTGGATGCTGCTCTTCGCCCATCACATTATTCCTCAGTGCTAATCAGGTGGGAAGGAACACAGATGTAGAAAGATGGACAGGGACTGGAGCAAGGGAGGAAGGGAGAAACAAAGATGGAGACAGAGAGGGAGGAGTAAGGGAGACAGGGGGAGGGACACAACAGGGAACTATGACTATGCCTTTGGGGAAAGGCATATCCAAGCAGATATACTGAAATTAGCCTTGTTTTCTCCCCAGGTCTCTTACATGATGTTTCTCAACAGAAACACTATAGGGTAAAACTACTGTGTGGAGTTTGTAAGCAAATCACATAGTCTGTTAATTCTACTTCTGCACATTGATAAGAACCTCAAATTGAGGGATAGAGTGGTGGCTCCATAGGTTTTTTTTTTTTAGATTTTTTTCCTTTATTTTTTATTACTTCAATTTACATCTCAATCGCAGTCCCCTCCCTATTCCCCCTCCAGTCCCACCCTCCCACCCTCAACCCCCCATCCTCTTCCCTTTTTTTTTCTTTTAAGTTTAAGGTATATCTTATTTCCCCCTACAGTTTCTCCTTTCAGTCCAACAAATGGCTCTTTCTCTTATAATAATAAATACAATACAGTACAACAGAGGTAATTAGGCCACAGTTATGAGGGTTATATGGCTTAACGTACATTCCCAATGACCAGTCCATATGTACTTGGTACCTGACTTTAACATTCTACTATCTAAACATCTCCATGAGTTTAAAGGTCTATATCTGACTCAACATTCATACTAATTGCAACACAATTTTAAAAGTATCTTCTTAGATGTATAACACTCTCTTGACTCCTAAACAACTCAAAATTTAATTATGAGACTTTATCTATCTGTTCTTCAATCACCTCAGAGACCTGAGAGGGATAAATATATCTGATTTTATAGGAAGTACAGGGTCTGCAGCTTCCCAAACTAAGAAATGACATACCAGTGGCTACCTGGACAGTTCCCATTTTCTCTCCATACATTACAGCATCGCTCTTCAGTCGTTTGGCCCCGCTTCTCTGACAGACATTGATTGTAGAGCAGGGGTTATGAAGGACTTACCTACCCTGTCTTGGCAGAGCTAGGCTGTCGACTTACCTGCTTCCAGGTTTTGTCCTTTTTGGACAGCATTCTGTCTACAGTTGGAGCAAGGGGCTTTTCCTACCAAGAGATAGGCTTGCGACTATTCAATCATCTCCCACTGGAGATTCTTCGATGCTCATCTTCTACTTGGAGGAGAATAGGGGGTGCTGTCAGGAGTTGATATGTCTTGATATAAAAAAATCTAAAGTTACGAAAACATCTTTGAATGCCATATTGTGCAGATCTCTTGAGGTTTTTGAAGAGGCCTATCTATCTCTTATATTAGGGTAAGCAGATGTTGCTTGTCTCTTAGCAGGTTTATTTCTGATTAGCTTAGCAAGTAACTATAATAGGCTGTCATAGTACCTAACAGAATGACTGGCTTGCATAACCATTAGTTTGCATTTCTTAATTATCCTAAACAGTTCATGACAGTTAGTAGTAAAAGGCCGAAACATCACATTTCATTTTTTTTCTTTACCTCCCAACCCTTCCATCCCATTTCTCTGGGGTGGGGTGTCCTTATATAACAGTCCCTCATCTCAGTTGAGAGGTCGTATGAAGGCCAAGAGCCTCTTCATTCATTGGGGATCTATGAAGCAGTACCATCAGTGAAAAGTATCTCGTTGCCTGGGAGAGAGAACTACTAAACAAACAAATCAATAAGCATACAATAGATAAAAAAGACTAAAAAATAGAAAAAAATATAACTAATATATAAAAAATAAATAAAAATTAAAAATAAGAAGTCTAAGCCGGGCGGTGGTGGCGCACGCCTTTAATCCCAGCACTTGGGAGGCAGAGGCAGGCGGATCTTTGCGAGTTCGAGGCCAGCCTGGTCTACAAAGCGAGTCCAGGACAGCCAGAGCTGTTAAACAGAGAAACCCTGTCTCAAAAAAAACCAAAAAATAAAAAATAAAAAATAAGAAGTCTATGTCCAAGATCCCTTTGGTGTGTTAGTTGTAGTATTGATACCTTCTACTATACAGCTAAAATCCTACTATAAGTGAATAGATGCCATATGTGTCCTTCTGAGTCTGGGTTAGTTCACTCAGGATGAGCTTTTCTAGTTCCATCCATTTGGCTGCAAATTGCATAATTTCATTGTTTCTGATAGCTGAATAATATTCCATTGTGTAGATGTACCACAGTTTTTTAACCCATTCTTTGGTTGAGGGACATCTGGGTTGTTTCCAGTTTCTAGCTATTACAAATAAGGCTGCTATAAACATAGATGAGGAAACTTCCTTATGATTCCGTGAAGAGGCATTTGGGTGTATACCCAGAAGTGGTATGGCTAGGTCCTGAGGCAGAGCTATTCCAAGTTTTCTAAGATATCGCCAGACTGATCTCCATAGTGGTTTCACAAGCCTGCACTCCCACCAGCAATGGAGTAGGGTACCCCTTTCTCCACACCCTCGCCAGCATGTGCTGTCATTTGAGCTTTAGATCTTAGCCATTCTGACAGGTGTGAGATGGAATCTCAGAGTCGTCTTGAGTTGCATTTCTCTGATGATTAAGGATGTTGAGCATTTCTTCAAGTGTCTCTCAGCCATTAGGGATTCCTCCTTTGTGAATTCTCTATTTAGCTCTGTCCCCCATTTTTTGATTGGATTATTTGGTTTCTTGGCATTTAATTTCTTGAGTTCTTTGTAGATTTTGGATATTAGCCCTCTGTCAGATGTGGGGTTGGTGAAGATTTTCTCCCAGTCTATAGGCTGCCGTTTTGTTCGAATGACAGTGTCCTTTGCTTTACAGAAGCTTTTCAGTTTCATGAGGTCCCATTTATTGATTGTTGATCTCAAGTCCTGAGCTGTTGGTGTTCTGTTCAGGAAGTTGTCGCCTGTGCCAATTAGTTCGAGGGTTTCTCCCACTTTATCTTCTAGTAGATTTAGTGTGACCAGCCTTATGTTAAGGTCTTTGATCCACTTGGACTTAAGTTTTGTACAAGGTGATAAGTATGGGTCTAGCTTCATTCTTTTACAAATGGACATCCAGTTGGACCAGCACCATTTGTTGAAGATGCTGTCCTTCTTCCATTGTGCTGTTTTGGTTTCTTTGTCAAAAATTAGGAGGCCATAAGTGTGTGGGTCTATTTCTGGATCTTCAATTCGATTCCATTGATCTACTTGTCTGTTTCTATACCAATACCATGCTGTTTTTACAACTATTGCTCTGTAGTACAGCTTGAAATCTGGGATGGTAATACCTCCAGATGTTTATTTATTGTACAGGATTGATTTAGCTATTCTGGGCTTTTTGTTGTTCCATATGAAATTGAGACTAGCTCTTTCCAAGTCTATAAAAAATTGTGTTGGTATTTTGATAGGAATTACATTGAATCTATATATTGCTTTTGGTAGGATGGCCATTTTTTATTATGTTGATCCTACCTATCCATGAGCATGGGAGATCTTTCCATCTTCTAAAGGCCTTTTCCATTTCTTTCTTCAAGGGCTTGAAGTTCTTGTTGTACAGGTCCTTTACTTGCTTGGTTAGAGTTACCCCCAGGTATTTCATGTTGTTTGTGGCTATTGTGAAGGGGGTTGTTTCCCTTATTTCTTTCTCAGCCCATTTGTTTGTTGTATAAAGAAGGGCTTCTGATTTTTTTGAATTAATTTTGTATCCAGCCACTTTGCTGAAGGTGTTTATCAGCTGTAAGAGTTCTCTGGTGGAATTTTTGGGGTCGCTTATGTATACTATCATATCATCTGCAAATAGGGATAATTTGACTTCTTCGTTTCCGATGTTTATCCCCTTGATCTCCTTTAGTTGTCTTATTGCTCTAGCAAGAACTTCAAGTACTATATTGAAGAGATATGGTAAAAGTGGACATCCTTGTCTTGTCCCTGAGTTTAGAGGAAATGCTTCAAGTTTCTCACCATTTATTTTGATGTTGGCCACTGGCCTGCTGTATATTGCCTTTATTATTTCTAGGTATGGTCCTTGTATGCCCGTTCTCTCCAGAACTTTTAGCATGAAGGGGTGTTAAATTTTGTCAAATGCTTTTTCTGCATCTAGCGAGATTATCATGTGGTTTTTTTCTTTCAACTTGTTTATATGGTGAATGACGTTGATAGATTTTCGTATGTTGAACCATCCCTGCATCCCTGGGATGAAGCCTACTTGATCATGGTGTATGATACTTTTGATGTGTTCTTGAATTCGGTTTGCTAGTATTTTATTAAGTATTTTTGCATCTATGTTCATGAGGGAGATTGGTCTGAAGCTCTCTTTCTTTGTTGGGTCTTTGTGTGGTTTAGGAATCAGGGTGATTGTGGCCTCGTAGAATGAGTTTGGCGATGTTCTTTCAGATTCTATTTTGTGAAAGAGTTTGAAAAGTATTGGTGTTAGCTCCTCTTTGAAGGTCCGGTAGAATTCCGTGCTAAAGCCATCTGGCCCTGGGTTTTTTTTGGTTGGGAGATTTTTAATGACTGTTTCTATTTCCTTAGGGGTTATAGGGCTGTTTAATCTGTTTATCTGATCTTGATTTAGCTTCGGTAAGTGGAATCTATCAAGAAAATTGTCCATTTCACTTAAGTTTTCAAATTGGTGGAGTATAGATTTTTTTTTTTTTTTTGGTTTTTCGAGACAGGGTTTCTCTGAATATCTCTGGCTGTCCTGGACTCGCTTTGTAGACCAAGCTGGCCTCGAACTCACAAAGATCCGCCTGCCTCTGCCTCCCAAGTGCTGGGATTAAAGGCGTGCGCCACCACCGCCCGGCTAGAGTATAGATTTTTAAAGTAGGATCCAAATATTCTCTGGATTTCCTCAATGTCTGTTGTTATTTCATCCTTTTCATTTCTGATTTTGTTGATTTGTGTTTTCTCCCTCTGTCTTTTAGTTAATTTGGCTAAGGGTCTGTCTATTTTGTTGATTTTCTCGAAGAACCAACTCTTGGTTTCATTGATTCTTTGTATAGTTCTTTTTGTTTCTAAGTTGTTGATTTCAGCCCTAAGTTTGATGATCTCCTGCCTTCTGTTCCTCTTGGGAGTGTTTGCTTCTTTTTTTTTCCAATTCACCCAGTTTAGCTGTTAATTCGCTACTATGAGCTGTCACAATTTTCTTTTTGAAGGCACTTAATGCTATGAACTTTCCTCGTAGCACAGCTTTCATTGTGTCCCATAGGTTTGGGTATGTTGTGTCTTCATTTTCGTTGGATTTTAAGAAGTCTTTGATTTCCTTCTTTATTTCTTCCCTGACCCAGTGGTCCTCTAGCAAAGAGTTGTTCAATTTCCATGTGAGTGTAGACTTTCTGTTGATTCTTTTGCTATTGAAGTCCAGCTTTATTCCATGGTGGTCTGATAAGATACAAGGGGTTATTTCAATTGTCTTGTATCTTTTGAGGCTATCTTTGTGTCCAACTATATGGTCGATTTTGGAGAAGGTTCCGTGAGGTGCTGAGAAGAATGTGTATTCTTTTGTGTTTGGGTGAAACGTTCTGTAGATATCTGTTAGGTCGATTTGGTTCATGATCTCTGTTAGACTCATTATTTCTCTGTTTAGCTTCTGTCTTGATGATCTGTCCATAGTTGTGAGTGGGGTGTTGAAGTCTCCCACTATTAAAGTGTTTGGATCAATGTGCGATTTAAGTTTTAGAAGCGTTTCTTTTATAAATGTAAGTGCCTTTGTATTTGGGGCATAGGTGTTCAATATTGAGATGACCTCTTGGTGTATATTTCCTTTAATGAGTATGTAATGCCCTTCTCTGTCTTTTTTTATTAACTTCAATTGGAAGTCTATTTTGTTTGATATTAGGGTGGCTTCTCCAGCTTGTTTCCTGGGTCCATTTGCTTGGAAGACCTTTTCCCAGCCCTTTACTCTGAGGTAGTGTTTATCTTCAATAGTGAGATGTGTTTCTTGTATACAGCAAAAAGATGGGTCTTGTTTACGGATCCAGTCTGTAAGTCTGTGTCTTTTTATTGGCGAGTTGAGTCCATTGATGTTGATGGATATTAGTGACCAGGGGTTGTTATTTCCCATTATTTTGGTATAGCTGGCTGTCTTGTGTTTCTCTTTTGTTTAGTTGCTGTGGAGGTTTCTATTTCCTCTGTTTTCTTGGGTGTAGTTATCTTCTCTGTGTTGGAATTTTCCTTCTAGGATCTTCTGTAGGGCTGGGTTTGTGAGGATATATTGTTTGAATTTGATTTTGTCATGGAATATCTTGTTTTCTCCTTCTATGTTGATAGAGAGTTTTGCTGGGTATAGTAGTCTGGCTGGGCACCTCTGTTCTCTCAGGGCTTGTAGGATATCCGTCCAGGCCCTTCTAGCTTTTAAAGTTTCTGAGGAGAAGTCAGGTGTGATTCTGATAGGTCTGCCATTGTATGTGACTTGGCCTTTTTCTCTTATAGCTTTTAATATCCTTTCTTTGTTCTCTACATTTGGAGTTTCTATTATTATGTGGCTAGAGGAGTTTCTTTTCTGATCTAATCTGTTTGGTGTTCTGTAAGCCTCTTGGATTTTTACTGGCATCTCTTTCTTTAGGTTTGGGAAGTTTTCTTCTATGATTTTGTTGAAGATATTTACTGGACTATGGAGTCGGGAGTCTTCTCTTTCCTCTATGCCTGTAATTCTTAGGTTTCATCTTTTCATTGAGTCCTTGATTTCTTGGATGTTGTGGGTGAGAGATTTTTTTAGCTTTCTCATTTTCTTTGGATGTTGTACTGATTTCTTCCATCGAATCTTCCATGCCTGAGATCCTGTCTTCCATCTCTTGCATCCTATTTTTCATACTCACATCCATAGTTCCTGTTCTCTTCTCTTGATTCTCCATTTCCTCTTTTAACTCTGACTGTGTTTTCTTTATTGTTTCCATTTCTGTTTTCATGTCTTGAATGGTAGTGTTCGTTTTGTACATTTCCTTCTCCCATTTGCTTGTTTTTGTCTGGAGATCTTTCATTGCTTTATCCTTTTCCTGTTCAAGCTGGGTCACCTTGGCTTGGAGCTCTTTAATGATGTTATTTGTTGTTTTGACTTGTAGAATTGTGGCTTCTTTGAATTCCTTCAAAGTTTTAAGTTCTTCTTGAAGGGACTTTATCACTTTCCATAATGTAGAATTGTCATCGTTTTCATGTGTTTCAGTTGTGGTGAGGTGGTTCGGGCAGGACTGAATGACTCACCTTATAGGGGTG
>CAJQZJ010034075.1:7127173-7157253 GCA_907164525.1 Lophiomys imhausi | reverse complement strand
AGAAAGAAAGAAAGAAAGAAAGAAAGAAAGAAAGAAAGAAAGAAAGAAAGAAAGAGAAAAGTAAAAACAGGCACTGTCTCCCTCCATTTCTCCATGTTGGTGGCTGCCACATATCTGTTTTTTACTTTTTCTTCTCTCCACACACCAGCTTCACACCCCCACAGTTCCATCCAAAGTCCCAGGGAAGAGCATCAATGGGCTCAGCCTGGAGGAACCTCCACTCAAGTGACTACTAGAAGGCGGAGCCACCAGTAGCATAGGCACAGCTGTGTAGGAACATGACAGAAAGATGTGCTCAGGGCGACAGGACAGCTGTGCTTCAGCAAACGCCACAGAGGTGTGTCACTGCTAATTAATGCTAGATTAAAGGAAACCATTCTCCTCGCAAAATCAAGACTGCCGTGTAAGTTCTTGGTGACTAAGGTCTTACCATCCCAGGGGCAAGATTGTCATTACTCTTGCAAAATCCTCTATGCAGCTTTATTTAAACAACTAGAGACAAGCGTTACAGAAGTATCTTTCTCCCAAGCCCCTCTCTGTGAGAAATATGAGCAAATTAACACTGCGTGATGCAATGCCTGTGCTCTCACATACTGAGGAGAAATGTAACATAAACACAAAGAAGAAAAGATATAACCCGAGAACAAAAGGGCCTATCATTGAGAACCAGGAGAAGTTTTTGGAAAAGGTACACCACGTTACACAGAAGAGTCCAAATATTTTGATCTCCTAGTTACGAGCTTGGCTCTCAATTAATTTACAGCCTAAAACATCCAGTCACCACTGAGCGAATCCCCATACTGAAGACGCAGGTCCTCTGGGCATCAGAACATTCTTTGACCCATAAGTACAGATAAACCCATCTTCCAAGCAGCTGAGATGGGAGTTCCTGGGCAGGGAAGAGGCCAGCAGGAACGGCAAAGACTTTTACCTGAATGAGAACCACAGAACATACAGTCCCTTATGTGTGCCACTTGTAAAGACTTCATCTGTGGCCTCATTTGCAAATCTGAAATATAAAATTCTGTTTTAACTGGAGTGGTCCAATTTCACACAATCTTTCCATAGGAAGAACACTGGCCAGGCCCAGATCATTGGCCTTCCTCAGAAGGCAAGCAAAGAAGCAAGTTCCCCAAGAACCACAGCCCTGATTCTTCAATGAATCCAAATCCAGCTGAAGTCCTCCTCCCCACCACCATTTTGTGGGAGTGGGTGAAGTCCTGAGGGAGTATTATTGACATGACCAGGACCATGTCAAGAACCCCAGTGCCTCAGCCACCCAGGAATACCAAGGCCTTTCCTGGGTGAGGCTCAGAGGAATGGCAAATCCTTCCTCTAGTCCAAGTACAAATGTTACAGAGACAGGCAGATCTCGTTGAGTTCAAGGCCAACCTGGTCCACATAGCAAGCTCCAAGTGACATAGTGAGATTCTCTCTCCAAAAAAAAAAAAAGTATATATGCTATGAATGATTTACCTTTGACTAAAGTCAATATATGTAGAAATTATAAGCCACAACTTCCTAATGGATGACTGCAAAATGAAACTGCCCCCCCTTCTAAGACCCTCTACCCAGATTAGCTAACGTGCCTTCTGCTCATTCAGAATAAGCCTGCCTTCTTGAGGATATAAAAAATATACTGAGTCTCCGATGTGTCTCCACCAGAGTGCATGGCCCACCCAATCACAGCTCTTCTGCATGTGTGTCTGTCTTTTCTTCATTCTCTGCATCCCAGTCAGGTCAACCCCAAAGCCATGCAGGTGATTGTTCTGGCTGAGGCACTAGTTTCTTCTTCCCTCCTAGATAAAGAGGCTCTTGCCAAGGATGAGCTCACCATAAGCCCCATGACAATTTAGATACCAAACCTAAAACTGAACAGTCTTATGAGCAAGGTTCTGAAGCAGCACATGACATCCAGGAGATATGGACTACAAGTACAAAAAAAAAGAGTCAAAATAGAAAATGCCCATGTGAGAACTCCAACAAAGACCTGTGGGATGACTCACAGGTAAAGGGACTTATCACCCACCGTGACAACCTGAGTTCAGTCCCCAGGTCCCACATGGAAGACAGAGAGAACTGACTCCCAAAAGTTGTCCTCTGACCCACACACCCACACGCCGTGACATTGTGTACCCATACACATACAATAAATTAATAAAAATATAAACTTTAAAATAGAGAAATCCAATAGACTGATTCACTGCACATCTAAACATAGAATTCCTTGGTAAATCTTCTAGAACAACAACAAAAAAAAAAAAAAAAGCTGTGAAAATACAGTCTTAGACTGAACACTCAATAGTAGCAGATGTGTACTGTGGTGTAACAAACTTCCCCCAAACAACAGTAATTTATTAGCTTGTCGGAGCACTGGGCATTCAAATGGGCTAGCTGCAGATGGGCGGCTCCTCTCCTACTGTCAGTCAGGCTGACTCATGTGGCAGCTGTCAGCTAGCAAGTCAGCGGGAATCTTGCAAAAAAAAAAACGGCCTTGCTCTATGACCGGCTATGTGGTCTTTGCCTCTCCTCAAGTTCTCTCACATCTGGTGCAAATAGCCTTGGTCTCGTCCTGGAGGTCACAGTAAGTAGTGTCGAAGGGCAGAGAGGTCGAGCCGCAGGACCAAGGGCTGCCTGCGCCAACAGCAGAATACACCTCAGTGAGCACCATCCTCCTTGGAACATAATGTAGGACCTGGTACATATAGAAGATTTTTCAAGTGGGTTTGAAAAGAATATGTCATTTAAAATGTAGCCAATTGGTTGCTGGATAGATGAAAAAGGAATTTCAAAATTTAAACTAGCCTTTTTTTTAGCAACTCAGGTTCTGACATGCTTGTCAACACTGTTCTTCTCATAACTCTAGTCTCTCTATCTATCTATCTATCTCTCTGTGTATCTGTCTGTCTGTCTGTCTCCTCTCTCTCTCCCTGATTAAAGTTTTCTTAGTATGAGGGAGGTGCCTCGTATGCTATGTGTGTACAGCATGTATATGTATAAGGCAGAAGACAACTTTGTGTGTCTGTTCACTCTTTCTACTTATATGTAGCTCCAGGGGTCAGACTCAGGTCACCAGAGTTGTGAAGCAAGTGCCTGAGGACTTCCAACGTCTGCCTTTTTTCCCCTGAAGCTTGGCTAGGTTGAGGCTAATTTTGTTATATTCTTGGAAAAATTAAGTGTCATCTTCTACACTAACTTCTACTACTATCAAAACAACATTGATCATACTAGATATGATTTTATAAACTGTTTACAACTGTGACCCTGATGTTCGGACTGCGTCTGGAGGCACGAGCATCTACATTTCATTGCCATAGGAATGCAAGCTCCCTTGTTAGCAGTTCAGGACCTCATAACCCTTGGGCCATTCATAACACCTGTGTGTGGAGCACCAAAGAATGCCCACCTCTTTCCTTCCATCCACATGCCCTTCTCTATAGTGAAAGATAGCTCTTGTGTGTAGCTAAGTCATTTTGTCTGCCTGTTACCCAACTCTAGAAGTTAGGATGAGAATAGAGAGCATGGTCACCCTCCTTAATTTCATACTCTATCCCTCTCAGTCTAAACTGAAGTATGTCTGCTGATACACAATTCAGTGTGTCACAAATATCCTAGGTATGTCACAGGGATGCATTTCACTTGACAAGAACCTTTATAGATATTCCCATCTCTGTTCTTTTCTTTTGTTGTTTTGTTTTTCTTTGCTGAGATGTCTGAGATATTGTTGGAAGAGTTGTTGTCTTGCGTTTTAGCATTTCTGGAAGCCACTGATGCTCCTTGCCCTGTAGTTACCTCCTCCATCTTCAAAGCCAGCAGCAACAGCACGTTAAATCTTTCTCCCATATTTCTAACCTACTTCCACTATAACTATAAGGAAAAGAGCTGGCCACAGAAGGACACCTAAGTTGCCACTCATCAACAGCATCCACACCACTCTGATATGTCCCCTTATTTCCTCTACACATAAAACACAGATGAAATCCATACTTGATCGATTGGCTCACAGGAAACCCTCAGCTGTCCTTCCACATGGGCAGGACAACACCCACTCCCTCATATTACATTCCCTGTTTCCTCACAATAGACCAAGATTACTTGTTGCACAGATAAGTACACCCTTACCCAACATCCCCTTCGGTACAGATCATAGTTTACCAGCTTCTGCCTCACATTCACATTTTTTCAAATGCCCAGTGGGTCTACAATAGTTATAAGGGTTGCCTCAGCAGTGCTGACCCTTTTCTGAGCAGTAACTTTAATTACCTCATGTATACCAGTGTGCCTCTTTTTTTTCCAGTACTGAGGCTTAACCGAGACCTCACTCATAGTAGGCAAATTCTCCACCACTGAGCCACATCCAAGCCACAAAGTGCTTTTGTTTCATGTTGGTTTTTGACACTCATGAAATGACAGCAGAGTCAGCGTTCCTGGCTACATTTTCTGGATGTTTAAACTGAGGTTCCAGACCATTCAAGGGTCATCAGAGGCTAGCAAGAAATAAGATAAGGCTAAACCTTAGGTCTTGGAATCTCTACCCTTAAGAAAACTTTCCGAAGCTTCTTCCCTTCATAAAGATAAAATTCCATTCAGCTGCAAGTTATCAGATCAGAGCCTCCCTAAGCCTTTGAAAACAGATATTTTAATTTCTTTTTGGAAAATAAAGAAAAGAAATTTCCCTTAAGTGTTCACATCTATGCAAGTACATCAAGGGAAGGAGCAAATGTGGAGAACCTTATCATCCATGAACCTCCACTGCAGAGGTCATGGGAGACCTGGTGCCTTGAGTCAGGACCTGTGGTGTGCCTGCTGAAAAACCCTGAACACATAAGCAATAAGTGTAACTTCCATCTTGGGCAGGGAACACTAGGCATGCCATTGGGTTCCCCACTAACATTCAACAAATACAAATTATTTGCCAAGACCCAGAAAGTAAATCTCTGAGTTTGAAGACAACCTATTTTATGTAGCAAGTTACAGGCTAGCCAAGACTATAAAGGAGGTTTTATTGGAAGATAAAAAGAAAGAAAGTAGTCGTAGCTGAGAATGGAGACCACGAAAGCTGTACTAGGGTTGTGGATTTGGGGTGGGACTCCAGGTTCAAGGACATGAGAACAGAGACTGGACTAGAATGGAGCTGAAATCAGGATGATGAGTGAAGACCTGTAGCTGAAACTGCCAGGCAACTCTGGCTGTGTTCCCAACTCTACGCTGGAAAACAACCCTGGACCACACTTGCTATACAGAATGAGAACTCTCTTCTGGCAAGAAATAGGCTGCTGACTCATGTGCCAGACCTGCCATAAACACCTATCACATGACCTGTTTCATCCTTCTTTGTGTCAGTATTTCAAATTTGCTCTAAGAATTACCCATCTTGCATTGGCTACCATTTGGTTAAAAAACAAACAAAAAAACACACATCTTGTCCTGTTAGCCAAGGGTTGGATCCTGATCCAAGAGAGAACAATCATATCATTTCTGGAACAGGCTGACACAGGGACGCAAAATGCCAAGTTTATTTACCTGCCAGTGATGCCCCCAAAAAATTCTTGGGTCCCAAACAATAAATGTTGTCTAGAGGTAAATCCACAATGATGGTTTGGTTCTCTGGTCCCTCCCTCTGATTCTTGTTTGAACCTGGTCCTTCCTTTTTTTTTTTTATTTCTTCAAATTTTATCTCAATCAAAATTCCCTCCCTACTTCCCTCTCTAGTCCCACTGTCCCATCCTCTTCACCTCACCCCCCATCTGCTTCCTTTTTTTTTAAGTTTAAGGTATATCTTTTCCCTCCAACAGCTCCCCCTTTCAGTCCAATAAATGACTCTCTTATAACAACAAATACAATACAAAACAACAAAAAAATAATTAGGCCACAATTATGAGAATTATAAGGCTTAGCATACATTCCCAATGTCCAGTCCATATGTATTTGGCACCTGACTTTAACATTCTACTATCTAACCATCTCCATGAGTTTAAAGTTCTATATCCAACTCAGCTTCCATCCTAACTTGCATCACAATTTTAAAAACATCTTCTTAGATCCAGAACACTGTCTTAATTCCTATGGGACTCTATCTATTTATTCTTCAACCACCTCAGAGACCTGAGAGGGATAAATATATCTGATTATACAGGAATTACAGGGTCAGCAGCTTCCAAAACTAAGAAATGACATACCAGTGGCTGCCTGGACAGTTCCCATTTTCTCTCCATACATTACAGCATCAATCTTCAGCCGTTTGGCCCTGTTTCTCTGACAGACATTGATTGTAAAGCAGGAATTATGAAAGACTTACTTACCCTGTCTTGGCAGAGCTAGGCTGTTGACTTACCTGCTTCCAAGTTTTGTCCTTTTTGGACAGCAGTCTGTCTACAGTTGAAGCAGAGGATTTTTCTTGCCAAGTGACAGGCTTGCCACTAATTCAACCATCTCCAATTGGAGATTCTTCGATGTTCATCATCTACTTGGAGTAGAATAAGAGGTACTGTCAGGAGCTAACATGTCTCGATATCAAAACAATCTTGAGTTAAGAGAACATCTTTGAATGCCATATTCTATAGATCTCTTGAGGTTTTTGAAGACCACCTATCTATTTCCTTATATTTAGATAAGCAAATGTTGCTTGTCTCTTAGCAACTTGATTTCTGATTAACTTAGAAAATAACTGTGATAGACTACCCTAATACATAACAAAATGACATGCTTGAATGGCTATTAGTTTGCATTTCTTAATTATCCTTAACAGTTTATGACAGTTGCTAACAAAAGGCCAAAACTTCACATTTCATTTTTAAGTGTTACCTAGCTACAATACCTTAGAAAGAGTTAGCCTTAATTTTGTATAAATATACAAAGATCAATACCTATGTAGTCAAATATAATCCTAATTTTGTATTAATGTACAAAGATCAGTACCGATGTAGCCAATCCTTCTTTCTCTCCTATGCAGGGGTGAAAAGACTTGAGAAAAAATGGGATATAGACATAGGAATGATAAAGAAAAAGGAACAGATTATTGAATATGCTCTTATATCTTTGTATATTGATACAAAATTAAGATTATATTTGGCTACATTGCTCCTTCCTCTTTACCCTACAGTTTATCTGCTACCCTGTATTTTTCCACAACTCATAGGGAATCCTAGCAGTGAGCCCTTACCCTGTGATCATCCATGTGCTGCGGCTTGGATATGTGTGTCAGACCCCTACCCCCACTGGTTCATGTGCTAAGATGGAAAATGGTAAAACGTTTAAGAAGTGGGGTTTACTAAAAAGTAATTAGGGCACCAAAGACATCACTCTTAGAAAAGATAATGCTGGTCTCATGGAGTTATCAGCCCTTACAAGAGAGGATTATAAAGCAAGACCACCCCACATGCTTAGCCCCTTTAGTACACGTCTCCCCATTGTGTTGTCGTATGGCATTGGAGTCATTACCAGAGGCCAAACACCATAGAACATGGATTTTAGACTGAGATCCTCCAAAAGTTTGAGCAAAGTAACCTCTTTATGAAGCTCCACCCTCAAGTACTGTGTTAGAGCAGCAGAAGGGAGACTAATACATTCCCTATTGTAAAGGTTCCCAGTCCCCACCCACTGGCTTAAGTTGACAATAAAGCTTCCCTTTAAAGAGATGACAAATGTATACAGTGAGAGAGAGTGACAGGAAGTAGAAATACATCTGGATAATCAGACTAAACGTGAATTAGGAGGAGATAACTTCAGAGATGAAAAAGAAATCTAAAGCTGTTAGTTGGTATACCTATAGAGGTGCAGGTGCCCATAAAGAAAGAAAAAAAAATCAGTTCAACATGATTAAGAAATATTTCTGAATTATTAGAACTGTAAGAAAAGTCAAGATCTTCTGGGGAATAGAACTGTAAGAAAAGTAAAGATCTTCTGAGAGATACAACAAAAACCAAAGAAATGGAAACTATGAGCAGAAATTTTAAGAAGTGCCCTGAAGACTTATCCAGGAAGTATTCCTCCACACAGGATCCAAGATGAGAGAGAGAGAGAGAGCAGGCAAGATGGCTTAGTGGTAAAAGTATTTGCCACCAGGCCTGAAACCCTGAGTTAGACCCCAGAATGTGCATGACGGCATGACGGAGGGGCATAACTGACCCCTACAAGTTGTCCTCTGACCTCACATGTGCTCCATCGCACAGGCACAGGCACACCCACACAAACACACAACAAACGCATAGTTTTTAAGGAGGAGTTGCTAAACAATAAAATAAAATTTCTCAACGAGAAGGAAAGATACTTGGCTTCATGGCTTCTAAGAGCTCAACAAATTCAGTGCAGAGAACTTTCATCCTCTATAATACACAAGGACACATCACTGTGTAATTTATGAATGCCCGAGACAGAAGGAAGATCCATTTGTTCTGAGACAGTGAGGGTCAAGTACGAGACATGAGAATTAGCTTGGTGTCACTGTGTCCAGAGCAATAAGAGTTGGGAAGAATTCTCCACTAAGGGAGACATTACTTTGAACAACTATTCTGTACATAGTCTAACTCTCGGTGAGGTGCGAGATGGAAAGGGTGGCATGGTTAACTACACCAACAGAGAAACCTCCCTGCAGCCTAAAGGTGACTAGTTAATCAGAAGGAAATGAGAATCCAGGCGAAACAAGGACAACATGAGATCCAGTAAACAGGGAGAAGGCCCAGTAAGCTCATTTTTTTTTTAACCTGGGATAATAGTTTCACAGCTGCTTAGGAGGTAACAAGTCAGAATTAAAACAATAAATCACAAAATAGCTCTGAGAATTAGTCTTTCAGAAGTAAATTCACATTAATAGTCGAGTAAGCCGCTGGATATTCTATATAATATGAATTTATATCTTTTTTTTATCCACAAGAAAAAAACAAACAAACCCTTTAGGGGAAAGAATTGAGAAGTATGAAGCTAAAATATGTTTTCAGGCTATTGTGAGAATAAGAGAAAGGAAAATCAACTGGCCATCATGACGGGGACATTTGCTTGCCGTAGTTCCGTTTCTGACATATGACTACATTTCCTTCTGACTGCAGGTTAATACAATATATAAATAAAATTAACCTGACTCATAGCATTGTAAACACTTTTATTGGTGTCCTGTTCTTATTATAAAGTAAGATAAAGATACAGGAAATGATGGGAGGGTAAGATGGTGGCTGAGTAAGAACTTCCGATGATCACTTCTCCCAGAGACAAGCCAGTTTGAACAGCTATTCACACCCTAAACTACCTTCACAAGTGCTAAGGAAGTCAGGTAAGAGACTACAGGGCCTGATTTTAGTATGATTTAAAAGGAAGCAAGGCACTGAGGGAGACAAGAAAGGGAGAGTTGCCTCTCCAAACTCTAAGCAACCCAGCATGGAGAAAGATACTTCCTCCGCCCTTAGGGCAGGAATTGTATCCAGGTCTTCTATGTGAAGCCCAGTGCCAGGAAGAGCCTCACAAACCCTATGACCAGGTGACAGCAGCAGACTGTGCTGTGGGACTGCATTAGCTGGGCAGCTAACTTCCTCAAGTATCCTTCTACCAATCTCAGGAAGCAGATAGGGAGGCCAGCACTGTGTCAGGGTTCATGAAGGGTGGACCCACAACGTTTTGCAGCATTACTGACCATATATCCATGGCACAGGACCCATGGCCAACCCCTTCCTGCAGTGTGAGTCTCCCAGAGCCAGACTGAACCCCCATCATCTATCCATGGGTCATGGACTATGAATGAGCTATCTGGGCATACCCAGAGGAGAGGCTAGTGCGGGTCAATATCATTTCTAGGTTCTTCTTTGGTTTTGAAGATCTGGGTTGTGCCTGGTCTTTAAATTATCCTTTTAGTGTTTCAGCACTAGGGCATCACACTGAGGGCAGACTTCCAGCAGAACTTGCCTAAGGTTACCTTCTAAGGCTGAAACAGAAACAATCTCAGGATCAGACACAACAAAAAGCCTGCTTGAAATCCTGGAAAGCCCAGGCATAAAAGAGCCAAGTTGCAAAATATGATAAAATCGCTGATTCTCTGATATTGAAACAAGGGTGCAAACTAATAAACATGAAAAGCTTTCAGGAAAACTTGATCCCACCTGTCAAGATAAGGTACCAGAAACTGAACTGCAACTCTTACTATGGGAGACTTTTGAATTTAAAATAGTTGTTTTCAGGAAACTCCATGAACTTCCAGAAAACTCAGAGATATGACCTAAAACCACAACAGAGAAATTAACAGAGAGACTGAAGCACTTCTTTAAAAAAAAAAAATCAAAGAGTTCGAGGCTTTTCCCCCACTTCCTCTTCTAATAGATTTAGTGTGTTGGGCTTTATGTTAAGGTCTTTGATCCACTTGGACTTAAGTTTTGTGCAAGGTGATAAGTATGGGTCTAATTTCATTCTTTTACAAGCGGACATCCAGTTGGACCAGCACCATTTGTTGAAGATGCTGTCCTTCTTCCATTGTGCCGTTTTGGCTTCTTTGTCAAAAATTAGGTGGCCATAAGTGAACATGGGTTCATTTCTGGATCTTCAATTCGATTCCATTGATCCACTGGTCTGTTTCTATACCAATACCATGCTGTTTTTATTACTATTGCTCTGTAGTACAGCTTGAAATATGGGATGGTGATACCTCCAGATGTTTTTTTATTGTACAGGATTGATTTAGCTATTCTGGGTTTTTTTGTTATTCCATATGAAGTTGAGAATTTTTTTTCAGGTCTATAAAGAATTATGTTGGTATTTTGATAGGAATTTCATTGAATCTGTATATTGATTTTAGCAGGATGGCCACATGTGACAACTTCCTGAACAGAACACCAATAGTTCAGATTCTAAGACCAACAATCAATAAATGGGACCTCATGAAACTGAAAAGCTTCTGTAAGGCAAAGGACAGTGTCATCCAAACAAAATGGCAACCTCCAGATAGGGAAAAGATCTTTACCAACCCCACATCTGACAGAGGGCTAATATCCAAAATTTATAAAGAACTCAAGAAATTAAATGCCAAGAAACCAAATAATCCAATCAAAAAATGGGAAACAGAGCTAAACGGAGAATTCACAATGTAGGAATCTCTAATGGCCGTGAGACACTTGAAGAAATGCTCAGCATCCTTAATCATCAGAAAAATGCAACTCAAGACCACTCTGAGATTCCATCTCACACCTGTCAGAATGGCTAAGATCAAAAACTCAAATGACAGCACATGCTGGCAAGATTGTGAAGAAAGGGGAGCACTCCTCCATTGCTGGTGGGAATGTAAACTTGTACAACCACTATGGAAATCAGTCTGGCGATATCTTAGAAAACTTGGAATAGCCCTACCTCAAGACCCAGCCATACCACTTCTGGGTGTCCACCCAAACTATTCCTCACCAAATCACAGGACATATCCTCATCTATGCACATAGCGCCTTATTTGTAATAGCTAGAAACTGGAAATAACCCAGATGTCTCTCAACCAATGAATGGATAAAAAATTGTGGTACATTTACACAATGGAATGCTACTTAACTATCAGAAATAAGGAAATCATGCAATTCACAGCCAAATGGATGGAACTAGAAAAGCTCATCCTGAGTGAACTAACCCAGACTCAGAAAGATGCACATGGCATCTATTCACTTATAATTGGATTTTAGCCATATAGTACAGGATAACTATCCTACAACCAACATACCAAAAAGATCAAGAACATAGACTTTGTTACCTATCAATGGGGCAATTTGTCCTAGGGGTGCTGCCATGTAGGCCCCCAGTGCAAGAGGAAGGTATTAGCCTCATATGACCACTGAACTGAGAGGGGCTGATATATAGAGACACTCCACATCAGAGGAGTGGGATGGGTATGAGAGGGAGGAGAGGGTGGGAGGGTGGAACTGGGAGGGGTGGAAAGAGGGCACTGTGTTGGAGATGTAACCTGAAGGAATAAATAAATATAAAAAAATCAAAGAGAAAGTCTTAAAGTAAAAACTACACAGAACAGAATTAAGGCCTGATAGACAGTCAATGGGATATCACCCAGGAGAAAGATCCAGTGAGCCAAAAACAGGTTGTTTGAAAATAAATAGCTTAGGCTATTGAGATAGCTCAGTGGGAAACATGCTTGCCACCAAGCCTGATGGCCTGGTGTCAAATCCTGGGAACCATTTGGTGGGAAGGAGAGAACCAACTCTTGAAAGCGGTGGCCCTCTACCTGGCAACCAAACTGTGGCACGTGCACCAACACACATACAGACATAATAAATAAAAAAGTAAATATAATTTTTAAAGAAAAAAATATATATCTGGAATGACTGGCCTCCCAAACTTTGATCTACATATTTATTTATGTTCATAGGTTAGTTGCTGCTCTCAGCCTTGGTCAGGAAGCTCTTTCATGCAGTAGGCCATGGTTCATCCAGAGGCCTATCACCAGCAAAGTGCTGAATGACTGCTCCATGCTTGGCTCTAAGTGAGCCGTCTGTATCAGCCTTCCAAGGCTCAAGGATCCTCACAGAAGCGTGAGTGGCAAGAGCGTAAGAGGCAGAGGAGGAGATGTGGTGCTATGCAATGGCTTCCAGACATCACATGGCCATCTCGCATTGATACCCTCCGCAGCAGTGGTCACCTGCCCAGGATGGGCTGTCAGACTTCCTGTGTGGAGTGGGAGGGCCTGGAGGAGCAATGATACAAGCAGTTGAGAGCTGCTGGAGGAAGGCGAGAGATGGTCTTCAGAGGTGTAGATACTACAGGTGTCCATGCTCAGGTAAGCAACCCTAATGAAACTCATCGGTTTACAAAAATAGAAAGCAAGGAGGTAAGTCTTCTGAACATGATAAGATCGTTACACGAGGGAACACACAGCTGCTGTTCTTACCTCCCCACAAACTACATGAGAGCAAGCTAGGACGAGGTGCCATCATGAATCGAGCAGGAGCACATGAGCCCCCACCTGACCTGATGAGCTACTGACCATTGGTGGATGCTAGAGGAGGGAGTCCTGTTCTCTAGACGTGTGTTCCCTATCATTTTGCTGTAGCAAAATCTTAACTGAAAGATGTTCAGATCTCCATGTGTTTTACACGGGCCCAAAGCCAGTGTCACCAAGCACCAGCAACACGCGAAAAGGCGATCACTCCAATCGAGAATGCAGGTCAAGGTTTTAGTATTTCCACTACAATGGCTGTAATTAAAAAGCGAGCTAACATGAAGAGGAGAGCTTGGAAACATACATTGCTCATGTGAGGGTCAAATGGAAGCCAGTTTAGAAAACTGTTTGTTCTTGGAAGGGCAATGAGGAGGGCTGGTGAGATGGCTCCACAGTGAAGAGTCTATCTCCCAAAGACCTGAGTTGATCCCTGGAACCCACCTGGTGGAAGGAGAAAACCACTCCAGAAAACTGTCCTCTGAGTTCCATCCAGGCACTGTGGCACATAAACCAAAACATGAGCAAATGCAATTAAAAATAAAAAAGGTAACACAGAGTTACCTCATACTTTAGCAAGTCTCTAACTAAGAGAACTGAAGCCATACCTATTTTTAAAAATGTATTACAGAGTTCAATACTCTTCTTGGTTTTTCAAAACAGGGTTACTCTGTGTAGCCCTGGCTGTCCTAGAACTCACTTTGAAGACCATGCTGGCCTTGACCTCAAAGATCCACCCACCTCTGCCTCCCAAGTGCTAGGATTAAAGGTGTATGCTACCATGCGCAGATGAATTTGGCATTCTTCATGACAACCAGATACTGGATTCAGAATACCCATTAATTGAATTCATGGGCATATAAAAAGTAGTGTGTTGTATGATAAAATATTATTTTGCAATAAAAATGAGTGAAGAAGAAAGGCTCACCTGCTGCCATGCAGTGTGGGCAGGCAGAAGACATCCAGAGGCCCAGCTGCCATGTGCCCCACCCTCAGCAGGAGCCACTACAATGTGGTGGAGATATGGGAGAGAAAAAGAAGTGGAATGGCTTGAGTTCTATGAAGAGAGGCAGAATTGGAGACAAAAGTGTGGAGAGGAATAGCTTGCTGTGAGCCTGTCCTGCCACTGGAGGCCATGGTAAAGCCTCAGCCAGTGGTGCTGCTGAGGGCCATGTCTGGGATCTGTGTCAATGTCTGTGGCTTATATTAGCATCAATGGTCATTCTGATGTCCCTGGTCTGGAATGCTCCCTGAGACCATTTTGATATCAAAGGGCTGTGCAGAACTGGCCCCACCCCTCACTGACTGTGGCATTCAGGAGAGATGGTCCTGCACCACATCTGTGTATGGATTAGAAATGACCCTGCTCACTGGGGGTGCAGGTGAGGTGGCCCCAAGGAAGTGAGAATGGGAGAGCTAGCCCAGCCCCTCACCATCTGCAGCACTCAGGAGATTGGGGCCCTGCACCTGTCCTGGGAAGCACAGTAGAGCTGACCCTGTTTTGAGTGATATGAGTGAACTGGCCCAAAGGATATGAGAGCAGGAAAGTTTGTGCTGTTGCTTGCTGGTTGAAACACCGGGTGAACTAGCTGGGGCAGTGATGGAGAGCTTGCCCTGATGGTGTGGGTGCAGGAGATCTGCCAGGCTGACCAGCTCAACTACCACCCAGGCCCAGATCCAAGGCTTTGTGTTGGCCCATCCCAACATCAACCCCATCTATGAACTGCTGGAGCACGTAAAGGAGTCAGTCCTACAGATCCAAAGCTGCAGGATCTCCATGGCACAGGGAGGATATCTGAGAGGAGTCCAAGTGAGGATCCTGTATGGACAGAGTAGCAGAATCCAGAGATCACAAACTAGACCAATGACTCACTACAATGAACATTTGCAAGATGTGTGGACAAAAGAGTATACTGTGGGACACACTGTGACACAAAACAGCTTCTATGATGAGATTTTATTTTGTTTTGCTTTTGGTTTTGGTTTTTTAATTTTGTTTTGCTTTTAACTTTTATTTGACTTTTAGAGGGGAGGTTGCAAGGGTGGAAGATTGAGGAATATCTTCATGGGAGATGGGAGATGAGTGGGATTGGGATGTGTGATGTGAAATTCACAAAGAAGCTATCAAAAATGAAGAAGAAGAAGAAGAAGAAGAAGAAGAAGAAGAAGAAGAAGAAGACATTGAATATTCAACAGTATAAAACTCACTAGCTTTGTATTCAAGCATTGTGATGCACATCTTTAATCCCAGCACTGGAGAAGCATATGCTGGCAGATCTCTGTGAGTTCAAGGCCAGCCTTGTCAACATAGTGAGTTCAAGGCCAGCGAGGGCTACATAGTGAAACTCTGTCTTGAAAACTACAACAACAAAAACAAAACAAACCACCTCACTAAACTAACTACACAGACAAATTTAACAAAACTCAGGGTGGGCCTATTGCATAACATGCAAAGCACCTTCAATTCAATCCCCAGCACTGTGGGGAAAAGAAAGAAACAAACAAACAAACAAGCAAACAGAGAAGGAAAAGTAAGGGAGAGAGGGAAGGATGTAAAAAAAGTAAATTTAAACTTTGAGGAAATGGAGCACAAGTGTGGTTTTTAATTAGTATATTTTTCCATTTCTTTTTTGTTCTTTATAAGCTATGAAAAGTTTCTGTCACTTCAAAATAGCTTATTATCATGAAATGTGCTTTTGTAAACCTCATGGTAACTATGAAACAAAAATTTACAATAAACAAATTAAAAATAATATGCAAGCAATTGATATACCACTAGAGTAAACTACTTGTTCACAAAGGAAGACTATAATAAAATGAGAGAGACAAGGACACAATGAAATTAGAAAACTAATTACAAATGGTTACAGTAAGAATGTACTTATTGATAATTAACTTAAATATAAATGGATTAAAATGTACAACTAAAAGAAATAGAGTTACTGAATGGGTTAAACTGAGAATGACCTAACTTCTGCCAACAAGAAATTTACTTCACCTCTAGGACAAACATAGACTGAAAGTGAAGAGCTGGAATAAGACATTCTGTACAAAGCAGATCCAAAAGAAAGCAGAAGTAGACACACTTTTATTAGATTAAAAACTACTTAAAACACAATCAGACCTCCTCCCCTGGTCTATCAGAGGCCAAGCTTGTACTAGGAACTCCAGGTAAGATTACCCACTGCCCATTAATACCCCTTAACCCCACCCCCAGCAGTCTCCAACAGCACTCCCTCCCCTGGGTTTCATATCCCAGTCCACAACCCCAGTAGGAGACACTCGTAGAAGACTACCAGAGGCCAAGTCAGTATTAGGAACCCCAGCAGTTCCCAAAAGCACCCCTTCTCATGAACTCCATATCTGGCCCAAATCTCCAGCTGAAGACTCCCACTCTACCAAAGGCTATGCCAGTACTAGGAGCCTAGAAGCCCCATGTACCTGAAACCCCAGAGGCCATCCTGGTATCCAGAACCCCACAGGTCACACCAATTCCCGGAACCCCAGAGACAACTCAAGCACCCAAAACCCCAGGGGAGATACACTACTGGTTACCTGAAGACTTGCCGATCACCAGAGTCATGGGTCACTCAAGCCAAAAAAACAGAAAGGAAACAGAAAGCAAGGGGAAAAACATCCAAAAAAGCATTCATCCAACAAAGATAAAGTCAAAAATAGGCACATAAACCTATGATGACTCCAAACCCAGATGACTAGAGGCTAGCAAAAAAGCAGAATCAACAACAACCAGGGCCACATGGTAACACCAGAGCCCAGCTATCCTACTAGATAGTCCAACACAGCTGAAACACAATAAAATGGCCTTACATCCAATCTTATGAAGATGATAGAGGCCCTTAAAGAGGAAATGAGCAAGTCTCTTAAAGAAATTCAGGAAAAACCAAATTGGTGAGTGAAATGAATAAAACTGTTCAAGACCTAAAAATGGAAATAAAAACAATAAAGAAAACACAAAGTGAAAGAATCTTGGAAATGGAAAATCTAGATAAGTGAACAGGAACTAAAGATGCAAGCTTCCCTAACAGAATACAAGAGATGGAAGAGAGAATCTCATGCATAGAAGATACCATAGAAGAAATTAATACATCAGTCAAAAAAAAAAGTTAAATCTAAGAAAATTTCTGATAGAAAACATTCAGGAAATTTGGGGCACTATGAAAAGACCAAATCTAAGAACAATAGGAATAGCCAGGCGTGGTGGTGCACGCCTTTAATCCCAGCACTCGGGAGGCAGAGGCAGGTGGATCTCTGTGAGTTTGAGGCCAGCCTGGTCTACAAAGTGAGTCCAGGACAGCCAGGGCTGTTACACAGAGAACCCCTGTCTCAAAAAACCAAAAAAAAAAAAAAGAACAATAGGAATAGAAGAAGGAAAAAATCCCAGATCAAAGACACAGAAAATATTTTCAACAAAATCATAGAAAAAAACACTTTCTAACCTAAAGAAGGAGATGCTTATAAAGGTACAAGAAGCTTAAGTAATATCAAATAGATTGGACCAGAAAAGAAAGTCCATTCACTTGTAATAATCAAAACACTAAACATACAGAACAAAAAACAAATATTAAAGCTGCAAGGGGAAAAGGCCACATAATATATAAAAGTAGACCCATTAGAATTACACTCAACATCTCAACAGAGATTCCAAAAGCCAAAGGGGTCTGGATAGATACTCACAGACCACAGATGCCAGCCTAGATACTGTAACCAGAAAAACTTTTAATCACCACAGATGGAGAAAACAAGACATTCCATGACAAAGTCACATTTAGACAGCATGTATCTACCATTGCAGCCTTACAGGTTGTACTAAAATGAAAACTCCAACCTAAGGGAGTTAACTACACCCAGGAAAACACCAGAAAAACCAAAAGAAGGGAAACACACACATGCACACACACACACGACCAACAACAACAAAATAACAGGAAATGACAATTATTGGTCAGTAATATCTTTCAATATCAATGGACTCAAGTCCCCAATAAAAAACACAGGCTAACAGAATGGATGTGAAAACAGGATCCATTCTTCTGCTATATTTAAGAAACACAACTCAAAGACAGACATTACCTCAGAGTAAGGGCTAGAAAAAAATTCAAGTAAATGCACACAAGAAGCAAGCTGGTGTAGTGATTCTAATATCTAACAAAATAGACTTCCAACCAAAATTAATCAAAAGAGATGGAAAAGGACACTTCATACTCATCAAATGAAAAAAAAAATCAAGAAGACATCTCAATGTTGAACATCTATACCCCAAATGCAAGGATACCCACATTTGTAAAAGAAACATTACTAAAGTTTAAATCAGACATTGAACCCCACACATTAACACCCCACGCTCACCAATGGATAGATCATCTAGACACAAACTAAACAGAGAAATAACGAACTAACATACATTATCACTCAAGTGGACCTAACAGATATCCATAGGGCATTTAACCCAAAGTCAAAAGAATACACCTTCTTCTCAGAACCTCATAGAACCTTCGCCAAAACAGACTACATACTTGGTTACAAAGCAAGTCTCAACAGATAAAAGAAAATCAAAATAACCCCCTGTATCTTATCAGACCTCCATAGATTAAAGCTGGATTTCAACAATAGAAACAACAGAAAGCCTACAAACTCATAGAAACTGAACAACTCTCTACTTAATGACCACTGGATCAAGGTAGAAAGAAATTAAAGACTTCCAGTGAAAATGAATACACAACATACTCAAACTTATGGGACACAATGAAAGTGGTGCTAAGAGGAAAGTTCATAGCACTAAACACCTTCACAAAGAAATTAGAGAGATCTCATACTAGCAATTTAACAGCACACCTGAAACCTCTAGAACAAAAAAAGCAACCACATCCAAGAGAAGTAGATGGCAGGAAATAATCAAACTCAGGGATGAAATCAATAAAATAGTAACAAACAGAACACAACAAAGAAATAATTTCTTTGAGAAAATCATCAAGATAGGCAAAGCCTTATTCAAACTAACTAAAAGACAGAGAAAGACTATCAAAATTAACAAAAGTAGAAAATAAGAGGAGGGAGGACATAACAACAGACACAGACACTGAGAAAAATTCAAAAATCATTAGGTCACACATCAAAAGTTTGTACTCCACAAAATTGGAAAATCTAAAAGAAATGGACAAATTTCTGGATAGATAACACTTACCAAAATTAAACAAGATCAGATTAAACAATTCAAATGGACCTATAGCCCCTAAGGAAATAGAACCAATCACTAAAAAATCTCCTAACCAAAAAAACCCAGGGTCTATTCTACTCCAAGTAGAAGATGAGCATCGAAGAATCTCCAGTGGGAGATGATTGAATTGGTGGTAAGCCTTTCTCTTGGCAAGAAAAACCCCTTGCTTCAACTGTAGACAGACTTCTGTCCAAAAAGGACAAAACTTGGAAGCAGATAAGTCGACAGCCTAGCTCTGCCAAGACAGGGTAGGTAAGTCCTTCATAATTCCTGCTCTACAATCAATGTCTGTCAGAGAAACGGGGCCAAATGGCTGAAGATTGATGCTATAATGTATGGAGAGAAAATGGGAATTGTCCAGGCAGCCATTGGTGTGTCATTTCTTAGTTTTGGAAGCTGCAGGCCCTGCACTTCCTATATAATCAGATATATTTATCCCTCTCAGGTCTCTGAGATGGTTGAAGAATAGATAGCTAGAGTCTCATAGTTAAATTTTGAGTTGTTTAGGAATCAAGAGGGTGTTCTGGATCTAAGAAGATATTTTTAAAATTATGAGGCAAGTTAGTATGAAAGCTGAGTTAGATATAGAACTTTAAACTCATGGAGATGGTTAGATAATAGAATGTTAAAGTCAGGTGCCAAATACATATGGACTGGACATTGGGAATGTATGCTAAGCCATATAACTCTTATAATTGTGGCCTATTTATTTCTGTTGTTTTGTATTGTATTTATAGTTATAAGAAAAAGAACCATTTTTTGGACTGAAAGGGAGAGCTGTTGGGGGGAAAAAAGAAATACCTTAAACTAAAAAAAAAAGAAGGGAAGAGGATGGGGGGTTGAGGGGGAGGAGGGTGGAAGGGTGGGACTGGAGGGGGGAGTAGGGAGGGGATTGTGATTGAGATGTAACTTGAAGAAATAAAAAATAAATTATTAAAAAAAAAACCCAGGGTCAGATAGTTTCAGTGCAGAATTCTAACAGACTTTCAAACAGGAGCTAATACCAATACTCCTCAAACTATTCCACAACATAGAAACAGAAGGAACATTTCCAAATTCATTTTATGAGGCCACAGTCACCTTGATACCCAAACTATACAAAGACTCAACAAGGAAAGATAATTATGGACCAATTCCCTCTTGAATAGTGACACAAAAATCACTCAATAAAATACTCACAAACTGAATCCAAGAATACATCAAGATCATCTACCACAATCAAGAAGGCTTCATCCCAGATATGCAGGAATGGTTCAACGTAGGAAAATATTTCAATGTAATCCACCATATAAATATACTGAGAGGAAAAAAAACACATGATCATCTCATTATATGTTGAAAAAACCCTTTGACAAAATCCAACACCCCTTCATGATAAAAGTATTGGAGAGATCAAAAATACAAGGCCCATACCTAAACATAATAAAGGCAAAAATATAACAAGCTAATAGTCAGCATGAAATTAAATGGAGAGAAACTCAAAGCAATTCCACTAAAATCAGGGACAATACAAGGCTGCCCACTCTTTCCATATCTATTCAACATAGTACTTGAAGTTCTATCTAGAGCAATAAGACAACTAAAGGAGATCAGGAGGATACAAATCGGAAAGGAAGAAATCAAAGTACTACTATTTGCAGATGATATGATAATATACATAAGCGACCCCAAAAATTCTACCAGGGAACACAAAGAGCTGAAAACACCTTCAACTAAGTGACTGGATACAAGATTAATTTTCAAAAATCAGTAGCTTTCCTTTATACAAATGATAAATGAGCTGAGAAAAAAAATCAGGGAAACAGCACCCATCACAATAGCCACAAATAGTATAAAATATCTTGATGCAACTCTAACAGAGCAAGTGAAAAAACTGTATTATAATAACTTGAAGTCTTTAAGGAAAGAAATTGGAAATGATATCAGAAGATGGAAAGATCTCCCATGCTCATGGATTGGTAGGATTAAAATAATAAAAATCTCCATCTTTCCAAAAACAAACTACAGATTCAATGCAATTCCCATAAAAATTTCAACACAATTCTTTACAGATTTTAAAAGAACAATTCTCAACTTCATATAGAAAAGTAAAAAAAAAAAAACAAAAACAAAAACCCAGGATAGCAAAAACAATCCTGTACTATAAAACAACTTCCACGTGGTATCAGCATAAAAATAGACAGGTGGATCAATGGGCTTGGGCATAAATCCACACACCTATGGACACCTGATTTTTGACAAAGAAGCAAAAATTATGCAATGGAAAAAAGAAAGAATCTTCAACAAATGGTGCTGGCCTAACTGGATGTTTGCATGTAGAAGAATGCAAATAGATCCACGTCTATCACCCTACACAAAACTCAAGTCCAAATGGATTAAAGACCTCCACATAAATCCAGATACATGATAGAAGAGAAAGTGGGGAATAGCTTTGAATGCATTGGCACAGGAGATAACTTCCTGAACTGAACCCCAATAGTGTAGGCACTAAGGTCAACAATCAGTAAGTGGGGCCTTATGAAACTGAAAAGCTTCTGTTAAAGCCAAGGACAACCATCAATAGAACAAAACAGCAGCCTACAGAATGGAAACCAACCCCATATCTGACAGAGGGCTAATCTCCAAAATATATAAAGAACTCAAGAAACTAGACATCAACAAACCAAATAATCCAATTAAAAATAGGGTACAGATCTAAATTTTCAGCAGAGGAATCTCAAATGGGTAAAAATCACTTAAATGTTCAACCTCCTCAGCCATCAGGGAAATGCAAATCAAAACTACTTTGAGATTCCATTTTACATCTGTCAGAATGGCTAAGATCAAAAACACAAGTGACAACTCATGCTGGCGAAAATGTGGAGCAAAGGGAGCACTTTTCCATTGCTGATGGGAGTGTAAACTTGTAGAGTCACTTTGGAAATCAATATGGCAGTTTTTCAGAAAATTGGGAATCCGTCTACTTCAAGACCCAGCTATACCACCCCTGGGCGTATATAGCCAAAGGACGGACACTCCATCCTACTGCAAGGACACTTGCTCAATTATCTTCATAGCAGCTTTATTTGTAGTAGCCAGAAACTGGAAACAACTTAGATGTCCCTCAACCAGAAAATGGATAAAGAAAATGCAGTACCATTTACACAATGGAGTATTACTCAACTGTTAAAAACAATAACATCATGAAATTTGCAGGCAAATGGATTGAAAATAAAAATGTAAATCATCCTGAGTGAGGTAACCCTAACCCAGAAAGATAAGCATAGTATGTACTGACTTACAAGTGGACACTAGCTGTAAATAAAAGGATGACCATCCTACTGACCTACTGACCCAGAGAAGCTAAGTACCAAGGAAATCTCAAGAGGGGATGCATGAATCTCTCTGGGAAGGTGAAATAGAAAAGACATGTTGGGTGGAAGTGGGTAGAATGGAACAGGAACAGGAGAGATGAAGAGTAGGGAGAAAAGAGGAAGAAAGTACTAGGATAGACAACTGGAATTGGGAGCATTTCTGGGACGAGCTAGAAACCTAGGGCCATGGAGACTCCCAGGAATCTACAAGGGTGACCTAGCTAAGACTCCTAGCAATGGGGGAATGGAACCTGAATTGGCCATCTCTTGTACTCAGACAAGGGTCCCAGTGGAAGAATTGGGACACCAACCCAGCCACATAACCTTGGATGTACAATTCGCCCTGCCTACAAGATGTGCAGGGTAAAGGTGGTGCAAAACTTGTGGGAGTGGCCAGCCAATGACTGGTCCAGCCTGAGATTGGTGCCACAAAAGGGGGCCTAACCCTGACACTGCCTGGAGGAGGGTTAGCTGAATAGCTCAGAAATCTAGGATAGAACCAAACACGAATGGGAAAAAAAATCAATGAAATGAAATGATGACGAATGATATTCTGCTATACTCATAGAATGGTTCCTAGCCCAAATGTCGTAAGAGAAGCTTCACTCAGGAACTGATAGAAACAAATGCAGAGACTCACAGCTATACAATAGGTGGAGCTCAGGGAATCCTGCTGGAGAGGGGGAGGGAAGGCTTGTAGGAGCCAGAGGGATCAATGACACCACAAGAAAACCTATACAATCAACTAACCTGGGCTCATAGGGGCTCACAGAGACTGAACCCATATCCAGGGAGCCTGTATAGGACGGACCTAGGCCCTCTGAATATATTTTACAGTTTTGCAGCTTGGTCTGCTTATGGGACTCCTAATAGTGGGAGCAAAAGCTGTCTCTGACTCTTTTGCCAGCTTGTGGGTCCCTTTTCCTCATACTGGGTTGCCTCTTCAAGCTTTACTACAAGGGGAGGTGCTTAGTCTTACTGCAACTTGATATGCAATGTTTGGTTGATTTCCATGGGAGGACTGCCCTTTACTGAATAGAAACAGAGAAGGAGTGGATGGGGGCCAGAAGTGAGGTGGGAGGAGGGACTGGTAGCAGAAGAGGGAGGGGGAACTGTGGTCGGATGAAAATAATAATAAAACTTTTAAAAATTTAATTTAAGAAAAAGCAATTTTAAAAGACAGCCTCAATTTAATAAGAAGAATAACAACTCTATATGCACCCACTATCAGAATATCCAGATATATAAGGAAGTGTCAATAGGACTAAAGGGAAAAAATAGGCTCCATTTCTATCCTATTTTTATCCAATAGGTATCAATTGTATAAAAGTATAATAAGCCCCTCACTTCCAATAGTTCATATAGAAAAGAATTTTTAAAAAAATAAGAAAAAAGAAAAAGAGTTAAATTGCACCCTGAAATAAATGGAACTAACAAACATCTAATGAACATTCTAGTAACTACTGCACAATATGCATCCTTCTTATTAACATTCTCCAGGAATATTCCTCAAAGTAGATCACATGATAGACCACAAGTAAGTCTCAACAATTTTTAAAAACTGAAATTTGGAGGCTGAAGAAATGAGTCCGTCATTGAGAGTGTGTCCTGGTTCTGCAGAGGAACCAAATTCAGTTCCTACCACCAATATACAGGGGCTCAGAATCCCTGTAACTCCAGCTTCAGAGGGCCCAGTGCCCTCTTCTGGTTTCTATGGGCAACTACAGTTATGTGCACACACACACACACACACACACACACACACACACACACACATACTTAAATTTTTTAATTTAAATTGAAAGTATATTATCTTTTCTAAGCCTAATGCTATAAAACTAAAAATCAATTGCAAAAAAAAAGTTTTAGAAGCTGCATGAATAGATGAAAATTAAGCAATTTACTCTTAAACACCAATAGATCAAACCAAAAGGTGATTTAAATTTTTGTGGGCCATTGATATGGTTCAGCAAGTTAAGACACTTGCTATTAGCCTAACAAACAGAGTTCAATACTCAGAACCTGAATTGTAGAAGAATTGACTCTCCACAGCTGTCCTCTGACCTGTGACCTCTGACTTCTGTGCAAGCCAAGCATGCTCCCCAACACACACCCACACACCACAATTTTTAAGCCCTAAAAACATATGTATGTATGTATATACATACATATATATGCAACACACAAATGGACTCAATAAGCCGTGTGTGCACACAATAATTAAGAAAAAGAGGCTATGAATATGAATTTGGGGGTGAGATATGGGAAGAGTTGGAAGGAAGAGAAAGAGGGTAGAATGATGTAAATACACTACTCATGTATGAAATTCTCAATAATTTAAATTTAAAACATTAAAACCTTTTAAAACAATGAAAATATAAACACAATATATAAAAACCTTCAGCACAAAGAAAAAAGAACTAACGGAGGAAAATTTATACCAATTGATAAATAAAAGGAAAAATGTTTTCAAATAAATCACCTGCATTTACATAGCAAGAAATTGGGGATTAAAAAATAAAAACAATCAAATCCATAATTAATATAAAGCTAGAAATATTATTAGAACAGAAATACATAATATTATACTGAAAAACTGATACAAAATGTCAACAAAGATAAACAATAATGGCAAACTCATAGTCAGACTTAGAAGAGTAATGACTCAAATGAAAATAGAGAAGAATGCCTTATGGTTACCATGACAAAAACACAAAAAAAAATCATTACAGGTTATTATTAACCACATGCTAACAAACATGACAACCTAGAAGAAATGGGAAAATTCCTGAACTCATACATCTTACCAAGATTGAGTCATAAGGAAATGAAAAGCTTGACCAGGCCAAACCACAAGTAGTAAGATTCAATCAGTAATGAACTCTCCCACTGAAGAAAAGCCCAGGATCAGAATGCTTCACTATTGAATCCTACCCAACACTTAACTAATATCATTTTTTCTTTTTTAATATATTATTTTTACTTGATCTTTGAGAATTTTATAAATGCATGAAATGTATTTCGATCATACTTATCTCCTATTCCAGTTCCTCTTAAGTTATACCTAAAATATAATAAATAAATAAATAGAAGAAATTCTCTCAAATGCATTCCCCAAGACCAGTGTTACCAAAACCATCAGAGTGAAGAGATAGCCTACAGAATGAGAGGAAATATATATGAGCCAACATCTATATATGACTCCAACAGAGTCAACCTCCAGAATACATAGAAACTCTAAAATTTTACTTAATAGTAATTAAACTTATTGGAAGGAGATATTTAAAGAGCTAGAAGAAGGTGTTTGAATATTTTTAACATAATGATGAACATTTGTGAAGACTTATGCTGTGGTGGCTTGAACAAGAATGGTGCCAATAGCTTCATACATTTAGATGTTTAGTCGGCAGGGAGTGACACTATTGGAAAGGATTAAAAGGACTAGGAGGTGAAGAGAAAGGTGTCACTGGTGGGTTTTGAGATTTTTAAAAGCCCATGCAAACCCTGTGTCTCTCTCAGCCAGGATATAGCTCTCAGCTTTGGCTGCAGATCCATGTGTGCCATCAATGTTCCCAGCTTTGATGATAATAGACTAAGTCTCTGAAATGGCAAGCAAGCCTCAAATAAATGCTTTCTTTTATAAGAGCTGCCTTGGTCATAGTGTCTCTTCACAGCAATAGAACAGTGACTAGGACAGAACTTGGTACCAGGGAGCAGAGTCCTGCTGTGATGGGCCTGAGCATGCTAGTGTTTGGAGGAATATGAACACCTTGGGACTAGAAAAGCAGTTGGATGCTTGAAGCATGGTTAATGGGCCATTCTAGTAGGAGCATGGAAGAAAGCAGTGAAGGGAGTGGTGTAAATTGTAATGGCCCAGCTCAAGAGGTTCCAGAGAGAAATAATATTAATAGTGTCCTAGAAACCCTTCTTGTGACATTTTGGCAAAGAATATGGCTGCTTTTTGGCCTTATTCTAAAAATCTGCCTGAAGCTAATTTGAAGAGTTTTGGATTAATGGCATTGGGAGAGGACATTTCAAGACAACCTAATATTTACACTGTAATGGGTTACTAGTAATCACTTTTATGCAGATCTATAATGAAAAAGCTGGACAAACAGCAACACAAAATGTGCCGTTTGACCAGAAAAGGAACACCAGGAAAGGTGATGTTGGAGCCAAGTCTTCTGCTCAAGGAGATTAAAAAGCCTGATGCATAGTGGAATTAAGGGGGTAGTGACCTCAGGGCAAGACCCCACCCAGCTAAGCTTCCAACTTGTGAAAAGAAATTAAAGAAAAGGTTAATTAGTGATGAAAACCATCAATAGCAGAAAGCAGATGCAAATATAATTGAAAGAGGGGGTTAAGTGCCAGCTCCAGAAAGCAACAGAACTTGGCAGCTTCAGCCACGTGGCTTTAAAGTCAAGGATACAAGAAAAGAGTTATGGAATCTCCCTCATGGCAAAGGAAAACCACTGAGGCCAGTAGTGTGTCAGGAGTGTCCCTGCATGGAGGCTCGGGGAGGCCATTGTATGAAGCTGTGAAGGGAAAGCCTGAGTTTTATAGGAGACCCCAAGGTGTTGGAGATTCCAGAGCCATGGGATACCCGCCAAGGAGAACTGCAGACTGGGTGTGGAACCAGCCCAAGAAAGAGAAGTATCTTGCAGTCAGCAAAGGAGAAAGGAGTTGGAAATTTGAAGAGCACTTTGACATCAGGTATAGAGATTCAGAGTTTGGAGTTTGCCCAGCTGGTTTTAGGTCTTGCTTTGGTCCAGCATTTCCTCACTATGCTCCCTTTCCTCCCTTTAGGAATGGTAATGTATATTCTGTGTGTTGTATATATGTATGCAGAAAAATGTTTATTATGTATGTTGAAAGTATATAATCTGCTTTTCTCTTTTGAATTTACATGGGGTTAAGAGATTGCATGAGTCTCAGAAGCAACTTTGAATTAGACAGTGTTGAGACTATGATAGACTATGAAGACTTTTGAAGTTATATTGAATTCGGTTTTGTATTTGATATAATTAGAAGCCTGTCTGTTCCATGGCTTTTGTTATGCAATAGATCCAGGAGGTTATTAACTTACATTTTATGACTTCTGCCTATTGTTCCCAGCTATTTGCATACTCACTGTGTATACTTAACTTTTCTTTCTTAGTGTTGTCTTTCTTTTCTTTTCTTTGATAGCAAATTTGAATATGTTCAACTAATCAATCAAACATACAAATACAAATGGAAATTTTTTTCATTTTTGTGGCCAGAGAGGTGACTCCAAAATTAAAAGCATTTGTTACTCATGCAAATTGTGGGTACAGTTCCCAGAACCTACATGGCTGCTTTTAATCATCCATAATTCTAGTTCCAGGGGATCAAACTCCCTCTTCTGGCCTCTGAGGGCATCAGGCAAAACACTCATAGGCATAAAATAAAATGTCAAAGTCTAAAAGTAAATAAATAATAATACAATAAATAAGCAGAACTTCTTTTTTCCCACTTTTTACCCTTCAAGATTACTTGAGGGTAAAGGTTATAATACACCTCGGGTACTAATAAAATATTAAGCTATAAAAACATAGTGAAAACCATCCATTCATTTAGAATAATTTTAAACATTTACCCTTCGACTTTGTGTTTAAATATTAATTTAACACTTTTTTTTCCTTGTCCCAAAGGCTTTGTAGCTAAGGTTTTCATTGTATAAATCATATGGGGATCATGGGGAGGAAACACCACATAGCGGGCTTCACTTCTCAAAACTCATGAGGTGAGCATGGATCCTGGCCACGTGACCATGGGGACTCTCTGGAACTCTGGTTAGTTTTCTTACTTGTTACGTGGAAACAATGTGAATAGAGAATGAAATTAAATAGTGCTTAGCACATCACATGGAACGTTGTAAATTATCTTTTTTAACCCTCATTACATCAAGGTGAAGCCACAGTTTATATTCATGACTCCAAAACTGCCTACTATGCAGAATGGTCAGTAAAAATCTTAACTAAATACGCTGTAGCTACTATAAAGGAACATGGGGGCACTGAGGAGGGGAGACCTATGTAAAAACAGTCTAAATATTTCAAGGGAAGCCATTAAGGAACCAGCTACAAAGACTCACATGTACCTAAGGATTTCTCAACAATTAGTCCATTAAGAAATGAGCTTTTTTGTTCCTCAATTAGATTTGATTTGATTTGGGTCCCAGGTCTCTGGCACCTCCTGGCAGTCTCCACTCTGAGTGTTTAGGGCAGGCAAGTTGAAGCAGGGCTTTGCTGGGTTTCTGTCCTTCCCTAGAAGGAGCAGCGGAGCCTCTCTGCCATTAGTCATCAGGAGGTTAAGGAATGATTCCTGGCTTTGTAAACATCTCCCCAAGTGGGCACGGTCCAGATGGTGTTGGGAGGCTGTTAAGGAAAGAATTAGCCACAAGACTGTACCACTTCCTGAGGACCTACCAGTCAGTCTTCTTCGCCTTCTAGAAGGATCAAACTGAAGCTCTTGGGAAGACATTTGTCTCCCTGGCCCAGCCGTTGACCAGTTGAGAAAGCTGACATGGGGCATATGGAATCTGACCGGTTTTTCTTCTTTCTACTTTTCTCAGATTTATTTTTATTATTATTGCGTGTGCCTTACCTTGCCTTGACGATTCGAATTCAGCTTGTCTGGCTTGCGGCAAACACCTTTAACACCTTAGCCATCCCAGCAGTCCCACAGGGTAGGTTTTCATCCCAGTAGAGTAGAGCAGAATGCACCCCTGCAACATGGATGGGCCTCCTCCAATCATTTGGAGTACTGAATAAGGTACAAAGATCATCCACCCTCTGAGTAAAACTCTCCATCATCCGCCCGGATCAAATCTACATCAGTTCTTATTGTCTAAGGCAGCAGTTTTCAACCTGTGGTCTCAGCCTCCTTGAGGTCACATATCAGATATCCTGCATATCAGATGTTTATTGTATTACCATTCATAACAGTAGAAAAATCATAGTTATGAAGAAGTAATGAAGTAATTTTATGGTTTGGGGTCACCACAACATGAGGAGCTGTATTAAAGGATCACAGAGTTAGTAAGGTTGAGAGCCACTGGTCTAAAGGCCTCAAATGCAATGTCAACTCACCCTACACCCTCAGATGTGGAGCCTGCTGACCTTCTCCACTGATTAGATTTACCAGTCAACAATCCACCATCTGTGTGCTGACAGAACATGCTGCACTGATTAAAATTCACCCTTGTGTGATACTCAACGCACTCCTAGGTTCTCATCTTGTCTCTGGCAGTTACTTTCCTCATGATCCTCTTCTTTGCAATACACTCAGTCTTCATGAGCTACCCAGAAGTTATTCATCAGCCTCATTCCCATTCTCTGCTGTGTAAGCTCTCCATGTTATGACTATGTTTTTACTCATCCCCCAGCGAAGGCTTGGTTATCTTACCTCCCATCTTGGTCTACAAAATCCCACTTCTTTCCCACTCTCCTCCTAATTTCTTTATCATCTGACCCCCAAGTGCAGGAATGGGTGTATAGAATACACACACCACACACACACACACACACACACACACACACACACACACACACACACACACACACAC
>CAJQZJ010034075.1:6993514-7127163 GCA_907164525.1 Lophiomys imhausi | reverse complement strand
CACACACACACACACACACACACACACACACACACACACACACACACCACTACATGCAAAGTGTGGCCAGGGTCCACTGCCAAGACTAACAGAAACAGAAACAGCTGAGGAGTCATCCCCCAACCATTAGAAGATAAAGCTGAGCCAGGCAATGGTGCACGTCTTTAATCCCAACACTTGGGTGGCAGAGGCAAGTAGATCTCTATGAGTTCAAGGCCATTCTGGTCTACAGAGTAATTTCCAGGACAGCCCAGGCTACATAAGAAATGCTGTCTCAAAAAAAAACAAAAACTAACAAAAGAAAAAAAAGGAAGGAAGGACAGAAGGAGATAAAGGCTGATACCTCAGAAATGGACTGTTGTGTTCAAATCCTAGACCTCTACTCATACACAGCTGTGTGACTTTGGATGTTTCTTAATCTCTCTGATCTCTTTTTCTCCAATCTAAAAAAACACAGTAGCATCCACCAGAAAGCTTTCATAGGTGGGGCTAATATGTGCATAGCACCTTAGCAGAGAGCTTGTACCTCTTGCGTGGTCTGTACATGCCGCTGTCACTATTGTGGGGGGTTTCTCATAGTCTGATTCCATAGTCTCCAAAGCCCAGCATGGGCCATCCCCTATGGAGACCCTGAGCCCTTCCTCAATCTCCTTCCTACTTCTCAGGTACCGCAGGAGGCTTAGCCTTGGCCACATCCTCCACTGTTCTGTGTGTTCCATCTGGGGCTGCTCTCCTCTGTGTTAAGTCTCGCCTGTTGCACTGTGTGTCGTTGTAGGCTCATGTCTTCCAAGCCGGATTGTTCCGACCCGGCGGGGTCTTTCTCTTGCCATGTGATATTAAGCCATGTACACTGCGAAGGACATCAGCAGGAAGATCACACAGCCTGGGACAAGGGAACTAGATCCCTTCTTGAGCACTCAGGTCCCTCCATGAAGGCAGGCGTCCATTTGAAAATAGCGAGCCAGAGGACTTCTGAGTAGCGGAGGGTGAAGCGTGGTTGGCCTGCCACGGCCCAGTTGCTGCGAACCTGGCTCCTTCACCATCCTCATGTCTCTCTAGAGCACCCAGGAGGGGACCTCCGTAACTGGGAGGACTTACTCCCTTGCCAAGGGAGTAAAGTCCTGGTCTCCAGAAGAAACTTACTTGAACTCATTGACTCAAAGTTGTTTTGCTCTTGTTAATGTTTGTTTTTTGTTTTGTTTTTTGAAAGCAGCCATTGGCAAGCCAACTTCAGGGACCTCTGGATAGGAAAACAAGTCCCTGTGATTTTATGTCATGCCCTGGGGCAGCAAAGCACATGTACCTCCTCCAGCCTGCTGTAAACCTGCTCCAACTGACACCTTCCCTGGGCATTTTAGTGTTTAGTGGCCAACGAACAGTTGATTAAACCCAGATGTACACCGAACCATCTCTGGTCAGCCAAGAACAAATAGGCTGTCTTGGCCGTGTCCACCGTCAGAGCCGGCCTCCCATCAGCCCCGGCCTCCCATCAGCCCCGTGCAACTGGGCTTTTTGTCAGAGGACTGGCTCTTTCACAAAGCAAGCCTCACCCTCAGCCAGTGCTGAGGAGAGCTGCTCCCTGCCAAAATCTTCCAGCATAACTTTGCCTGCCTGTTACCTAGAAAACTCCTTTTAAAAACAAAGTACTATAAACAAGGGGCCACGGGTAGACCAAATGAATCAGAGGAGCCCTCCTGCAGAGTGGAGACCCTCTCTCTCCTCCCTATGTACCTCGCAGTGTAACATCAGAACCCTTCTTTCAGCTCCTCGGAGCATAACAAAAGGAGGCAAACAGCTCACCAAACTTGAACCCGGGGCAGGAAAAGTTCAGTCGGACATTTCCCTGGGGGTGACTGCCAACGGGCTCCTATGTCCTTGTGCTTCTTCACTAAAGGGCTGATGCCAGTGTCCCACAGCCAAGGTTCCTGGATGTTCCACCCCATATCAAAGGCACTGAGAATTCACAAGGTGTTTCCCAGCACAGACAGAATCCCTGAAGTTAAAACTAGCAAAATGTTTGGCTAAAGGATTTTTGTTTAAGAAAGTCAATTTTTTTAAGTGATTTGTTTTCCAAGGAAGGCTTTAAAAAAAAAAAAACAGCCCGCTAGGGAAAGCCATGAGTGCAGCCAGCCAGGCCCCAGCAGACTTCTAACATCAAGACAGACCACAGAGACAGGTACCCTGTCCTGAGAAGAACACAAAGACGGGTGTAAACCAGCTGCTGAAGTGGCCCTGTGGACCACCCCTCGGGATCCGGGCATTGGGATCTCCAGGTAGCCTGGCCTTGCCTAGATCCAGCCAGGTGAACTGGAGTTCAACTGTGCCCCTGGGTGACTAAGTGCCGCTGCTGGGTATCTTAAGCACATTGTTCTTCTCTTTTGCTTGAGTACTCTTGCCTGTTACATTGTCCTGCCTTCTAAGCAGCCGGCCCTTCCTCCTCGCAGTTCCATCAAGGAACAGCCTGCCACTGTACCTCAGAAACGCTCCTGAAAAGGACTCGTGAAAAACAGTCAGCCTTCTGTACTAGCTGACTACACATCCATTGATTCAACGAAATTCCAATGAAAAATATTTGGAAAAAAACAACAGCAACAACTGCCGCACTGAGCATGCGCAGTCTCTCCTTGGCGTCACTCCCCAAACCTCCGACCATTATTGGACATTAGCTCTGGACCGCTCAGCAGAACAAGTGTTTCCATAGTACTTACAGCACAGTTACATGTAGCCTAGAAATGATTTAAAGTACCCAAGCGAGATATGGCCTGAGTACAGTTAGTAAGTTTCAGAACTGCTCAGCACTTTTTCCTGGCTAAAACTCCTTGCTCTTCTTAAATCACTGCTTGAAGGCACCTTTAAGAACTGCCTCTGCTCTCCTAGGGTGTCTCTATTCCCACTGGAGGCAAGCAGCCATTGTCTGAAGGCTTTTTTTTTCATTTTTACGTAAATGAGTGATGACCACTTAAGGAGACCCATATGAAAAGGGACTTTAAATGTCCTAAAATGGTCACAAGTTTGCCAGATTCTAGTTTTGCTTCATTGTCTGTGTGCAGAAAATCGTGATTTCTCTGTGAGTAACTTTAGTTAATATAGAATGTCTTGCCTCTCGTTCACTAAATTTTACCATTAACTGAAACAAAGAAAGTACCTGAAACGAGTGTGTGGGATGTATGCCAGCATGATGCCTCTTCCCATCAGGTGCTTGAACATCTTTGCCATGCCCTCCTTGGGAGCCCTGGAACCCAATATGTTGGGTACTCACTGAAAGACAACTGTACTTATTGGTTGGAGAAAAGGAACGAACAAATGAATGAATGGCATACCTTGAGAACAGCCCTCGGATGCTCCATGAGGCTAGGTAAAACCAACCCACTGCCTTCTCCAATGCTACCCTGCAGCAGGATTTTGAGAGGCAATCGGTATGGCACCATCTGGTGCACCTGCTTCCAACAGGTGCGGCAGAAGAAAGGAGGTGGGGGATCATTCTGAGACACACACCCCAAAATACCTAGGTCACCCACTGCTCTGCCAAACCAAGGCTGGCTTTCCCCATGGGCTGGCAAGTGTTTCCCAAGCAGGAACTCACTGCCATTGTCCATGCCCTCGTCCTTCGGCAAGCACAGTCTGTGGGTCATTAATCTTCTTTCAGCCACCCGGGAGTATGCCAAGGACTTCTTGTAGCTCATGTGTAGCTCATGAGTCATGGTCTCCTGGTCCCTGGGCATGGGAACACCTCTGGAGGAAAGCCAGGGTTTGGGGGCCCTTGCCCTGAGGGAAACTTCCAGAGGAGGCACTGTCCAAAGCAGCCTCCAGGAAGGACCCCGCCAGACATGTGGCATGAAATGGTCAGGATCCCATGGAAACCTGGAGGGCTGCCAGGGCCTAAGGAAGTCGGAAACTCAGGCCCTGACCTGGACTTGGTCAGACAAACCCAAACTTGGTACAGTCATCGGGGAGCAAGAAAACATGAAACCCCAAAAGATTATTCTGCAAACTAGAAAATCATATTCTCACTGGTTTATGGAGTTAAGCACAGGGAGAGCTGCAATGCAGGACCCGGAGAGACAGCTAATGCACATATCTCCACCAGTTAACCCTGCACACACTTTGAAACACCAGTAGAGTTGTAACCTAGCCCGTAGACTGAGTCAAGCAGCACATACTTGGTGAGCCCCCATATGTGGCAGCATTGCATCAGACATGGGGCTTCCTAGTGCTGACCAGATGCCTTTTCCCCTGCAAAACCTTACAAGCCCATATCCAACTCCAGAACTTCCACTTAACATTCACATCACTCCTTGACCCAGCTGGGGGATGTGAATCAGACAGTTCTAGACAGGAATTTATTTCCATTTCAAATGTTATTGTTTCTCTAGCTTCAGAGAGAGGGAGAGAGAGAGAGAGAGAGAGAGAGAGAGAGAGAGAGAGATTGATTGCAATAATTCTAAGACATCTCCTGAGGGTCTTGGTTTTCACAAATAGAAAATGAAGCTTTTTTTTTAACCTTTTATCTCTAAGGACACCTCTAGCTTTCTTTCTGGGGCCTAAGTAGACAGAAACTCACTTGTAAACAAGGAAAGGAAGCAAGGCAGGGAGAAGCACCCAGGTCATGGGCAGAGTAAAGATGTGAGACACTAAAACTGTCAAATTGCCTGAGATATAGTATCTCTGTTGAATAGTTCACACTTTCCCAGAAAAGGAGGAAAACCATTAAATGTTTAAAAGCTCAGGTTTCCTTAAGTACTCGTTGGTAGCACTGTCAGCATGACCGAGTCAGCCAGGAGATTATCTTGCCTGTGTTAACTGATGTGGGAAACTCATCTTAATTTGGGGCAGGCCCACTCTCTTGGTCAAGGATCCCACACTGTCCAAAAAGGAAAGTGAGAAAGGCACTAGGAAGCAGTCATTGCTACTCCTTCACTGTGGGTGTCATGTGACAGGCTGCTTCAAACTCCCGAAGTCTTGCCTTCTGTACCATTATTATCTATCTACAGCTTGACCTAGGAGCCAGAACAAACCCTTTTGCCCTTAAGTCGTTTATGTTAGAGTATTTTACCATGGCAACAGGAAAAGACACCAAGACAGAAGTTGGTGGCAAGGAGTGGAGCCACTGCTATGATGAACCTACTGGGTTCTCAGACATGGAACTGCTTTGTCACTAACCTGTGCAAGGGTTTAGAACTCTGGATTGCAAAAGCCTTTAAATGTTGGCAGTGGAGCTTAAAGGGCTGTTCTGGCTGAAGCTTAAGAGACAAGAATGTGCAGATAAATGAGGACATGACACAAGGACACAGCTCAAGGACTTCAGAGGGAAACGAGGATTCTGTCCTGTACTGGCTTAACACTCATTCTTATGATATTTTGACCAAGAATTTGCCTTTGTGTTTGCCAGTATCTGGAATGAAGTTTAACTTAAAGATAATGAGCCAACTTGTCTGACAAAGGAAATTTCAGGACAGGAGAGCAGCAGGCTGGTGGAGGCAGTTGTAATGGTGAGAGATCAGTGCCACTGAAGAGAAATCTTCTGCTGTAATGAGATAAGAGAGGTGCCCTGAGGAGAAAACCTCACCCTTTGGAGGCCCTATCATATGAAGATCCAAATTCATTTAGAGGAAGGAAGCCTGGGCTGAAAGGGTTCTTTCCCTGGGGAAAGTGTTTGCAGGCTCAGCACATAGAAGCCAATGTGGCTGACGGAGGCAGGCTTCATCCACAGCTGGCTGTGGAGCTTGGCAGCAGCATCCACATGGTTTTAAAAGCTTGAGAGACATGGGATGAGTGGATGGGAGCTTTGCTCCATGATTTCACAGAGAAATTGAGCTCAAGCAAGGTATAGATTGTCTACAGTCCTACAAAGGCCTTCAGAGGCCATTATGTGAGGCTAGGAAGGTTAAGTCTAAGATGCAGGTGAAAGACCCGGGGGAGGGAAGTTCCTCACCCAATGCTCAGGATATCACGGCCACCCCAAAACTCGCAAGAGGCCATCTTGATGCAATCGCAAGAGGTTTATTTCTGGGGAGGAGGTCAGTGCACTGAGGGCGCAACTCGTATCCCACGCAGGGGTAGAGGAGCAGCGACCACAATTTGGGGGAGAGTAGAGTATTTAAACTACAACCCAAATGGGTGAGGGGAAATACAAGTAGAAAGTACCAGCCCAGGCCATTGTTTACCACAACCCAAGGGGAGGGAGAATGCAGGTAGAATGTACCATCCCATTGTTTACCATAACTGAAGGGGGTGAGGGGGAATGCAGGTAGAATGTACCAGCCCATTAGTTAGTCAACAGGAAACATCCTACACCTGTTTTTCTCAGGAATGAATTTAATCATACTTCACCATGGGCTTTGTGGTCAGCCAGTTCCTGAAACCCTGGGGGCCCATGATAGTCATCTGCTTTGTGGCCAGCTAAGTTCTGGGAACCACCTGGCGGCTGGCCTGGCTCTACTGCCGACTTAGGGGGTCTTTTAATAATTTTCATTCCCTTCACAGTGAGATCCCAGGATTCTGGAGATGCCAGAACCATGGAACATCAACCAAAGAGAGATTAAGGCACCAAGTGGAGCAGGTATTTGTCACAGATGGCAGAGCTGGAGGGGTGGCCCCAGCCAGTTTCGTCACAAGACCCGGATACTGGATACACAACAGCAGGGTTTGGTGTTTTCCCTTCTGGATTTTGGTTTTCCTTTGGTGCGGCTGGTTTGTAGCATTTTGTTGTTGTTGTTGTTGTTTACCATACTATGGTTCTTTCATTTTGGAACAAGAATTTTTACTCAAGTGCATAACTTGATTTATAATATTTTTTGAGGTCAGGTAAGAGACTTTTGACCTTTAAGTTGTAGGAATTGTTAAAGACCGTGGGGACTTTTAAGGTTGAACTGAATGTGTTTTGTATTATAGTATGATCATGAGTCCATACAGACAACGAGTAGAAGATCATGACTTAAGAATGAAGTGTTTGGATATCAGATGGTAAAGAGTAGAGTTGCTGTGATTAGTGCTAATTGTCAACTTGACAAGAACTGGTCTAGAAGATGGACCTCCAGGCATGCCTGTGAGAAGTTCTCTGGAAAGTATCGACTGATGTGGGAAGACCCATCTCAACTGTGGGTGGGACTATCCCCTGAGCAGGGGGATAGTATAAAACAGAGAAGCAGACTGAGCACCAGCAAGCATTCATCTGCTTTCTTCTCTTGCTTATTTCTTTTAATTAATTAATTTGTTTATTTATTTATTTCTATTTCTTCAAGTTACATCTCAGTCAAAATCCCCTCCCTACTCTTCCCTCTGGTCCCACCCTCCCCTCTCTTCCCCCTCAACACCCCCATCCACTTCCTTTTTTTTTTAAGTTTAAGGTTTACCTCCCCCCCCCAACAGCTCCTCCTTTCAGTCCAACAAATGGCTCTTTCTCTTATAACAATAAATTCAATACAAAACAACAGAAATAAATAGGCCACAATTATGAGAGTTATGTGGCTTACCATATATTCCCAGTGTCCAATCTATATGTATTTGGCCCCTGACTTTAACATTCTACTATCTAACCATCTCCATGAGTTTAAAGTTCTATATCCAACTCAGCTTCCAACCTAACTTGCATCACAATTTTAAAAACATCTTCTTAGATCCAGAACACCCTTTTAATTCCTAAACAACTCAAAATTTAACTATGAGACTCTAGCCCTCTAGTCTTCAACCACATTAGAGACCTGAGAGGGATAAATATATCTGATTATACAGGAAGTGCAGGGCCAGCAGCTTCCAAAACTAAAAAATGACATACCAGTGACTGCCTGGACAGTTCCCAATTTCTCTTCATACATTACAGGATCAATCTTCAGCCATTTGTCCCCATTTCTCTGACAGGCATTGATTGTAAAGCAGGAATTATGAAGGACTTTCCTACCCTGTCTTGGCAGAGCTAGGCTGTCGACTTACCTGCTTCCAAGTTTTATTCTTTTGGACAGCATTTTGTCTACAGTTAAAGCAAGGGATTTTTCTTGCCAAGTGACAGGCTTGCCACTAATGCAACCATCTCCAATTGGAGATTCTTTGATGCTCATCTTTTACTTGGAGTAAAATAAGGGGTGTTGTCAGGAGCTAACATGTCTTGATATCAAAAAAAAATCTTAAGTTAAGAAAACATCTTTGAATGCCATATTCTGCAGATCTCTTGAGGTTTTTGAAGACCACCTATCTATCTCCTTATATTTGGATAAGCAAATGTTGCTTGTCTCTTAGCAACTTGATTTCTGATTAACTTAGAAAATAACTGTGATAGACTTCCCTAGTACCTAACAAAATGTCATTTATTTTCTTACAGTGTGCCCAGATGCTTCAAGCCCCTGCTGCCTTGCTGCCTTGATTTCTCTCCAATGATGGACTGTGCCTTGAAGTGTGGGATGAAATAAACTTTCTCCCTTAAATTGCTTTTGTCAGAGCATTTTGTCATAACAATAGAAAAAGAAACTGAGTACTTACTGAAAAGGGTAATGGTCATTGAAACTTGGGATGGAATTGCTACAGTCATGGTAGCTGGCTGAGGCCCACGTGTTCTGCCTGGTCCTCAGCATGGTGCCATTAGGAAGTGGTGGGACTTTAGGAGGCAGAGCCTCAAAGAGGTCTTTAAGTCATGGAGAGCATTTCCTGGAAGGAAATAATGGAAATCACCCCTTCTTCCTCTGTCCTGGGCTGCCTGAGGTGAGCTCCTTTCCTCTGCTTCACCTCAGGCTGAAAGCCTCAAGGACAATTGACTTTGAAACAGGCTCTCCAGAACTGTAAGACAAGCCCCCTTCTTTTCCTCTAGGCTAACTATCTCAGGCATTTTGTTACAGTGACAGAAAGCTCACTAACACAGGAATCCAAGCCAGGATAACAAGCCAAGGAAAATCAAGCAAGAAGGGTGAGCCAATGCCCCTTTAGACTGAACTTTGGGCTGTCAATATTAAAGCCTGACAACTTTGGAAGCCTCTCCAGAAGATGGGCTGCAGTACCTGTAGGGGAGAGAAGGCTGTAGGGGCCAGTTTGTGTTTAGACAGCATGACATTGATATGGGTTTCTGATATAAGCCAAGATGACAATGCTGGATGTCTGGGGGCTATGAGTCAGCAACAAATGATTGACACCAAATGTCCTGGGGACCCAAAGACTAACAGTGATGTCATCTGCTACATAACTATGCCTGATAAAGTGCCACTTTTGTGTGACCTTCGTATAAACATGGCCTTGAGGTCAGAGGCAAGTGGCTCTACCCTTTGTCTTTGTCAGGCAGCCTGCGTAAGCCTCTGGGTGCTTACCTGAAGCCTGTGTGACAATTTATGTGTGTACCTGAACCTGCATGTGTGTGACTCATGTATACTGGAGTGTGCCTGTATGCCTGCCCACATGTATCTGCCCAGCAGCCTAAATGCCAGTAAATAAAGCATGTCTTATCTGTCTGTGACTATCTGTCTAGGGCTCCTCACATCCCCTTCCACCTCCCAGCCTCCCATGACCCTCCCCCTTTCCTGGCTTCAGAGCTTTGTCCTCACAGTAGCTCAGAACATAACTACCTTCAACACTTATGAAACAGGACAGAAAATGTTTTAAACTACTCACAGCCTTCTCTGCCGTCTTGCTTTTGGGGAGTGTCCCTAGAAGAAATAAAAGCACAAGTGGAGAAAGAGGGAAGAGTAGAATGGCAGAGAAAGACTGAAGTTAATTTGCCTCAAGGGAATAAAGAACTCTTGGACCAAAAACAATCATTCTTCCGTAAAGGAAGTAAGAGATAGCCAGGACATGCTGCAGTGTGAGGGAGAGGAGGCTCAAAGCAGATTAAGCTGCTATATCCAATGTATTTTGGAGTGGAGGTGGTACTCTGCGAGTAATTTTTAGTTTGACATTATGCACAACATATGGGTGTGTGCATTGTAGCACAATGCCCCTTTTAATGTTCCACCCAGAAATGTCAACTAAACTAAGATCCTTTTGCAAAGCTTTTGTGAAGTTGGAAGTATTACTTCTTTTGGTTGCTGAGATTCATATCACCCTGCATTGTGGTTTGAATATGAAATGTCTCCCACAGGCTCATGCATGTGAATGCTTGGTCTTCAGCTGGTAGACCGGCTTTGGAAGGCTATGGAACCTTCAGACATGAAGCCTAGGTGGTGGACATAGGCCATGAGGGGCAGGCCCTCGAAATTATAACCCAAACTGGCTTACTGATTCCCTAAGATGTGAACAAACCATGTAACATGCCCCAGCAGCTACAGACCAAACATCTCCAACCACTATTCCTTCCTTGTCATAATGGACTTGCATCCCCTTAGCTTGTGAGCCAAAATAAGGACTCTTCCTCTCTAAAGCTGTGAAGCATTTTAACACAACAAAGTGAAAAATAACTAACACACCTTATTTGCATTCTGGTGAGAAAAACTTTTTGTTCCTGGGGTAACTTCAGACCTTCTACCTTCTGAGTCTATTAAGATGATGCACGGGGAAAAGAGCTAAGGGCGTAAAGTCAAAAGACACTGATTCCAACCATAACTGTATACAGCGAGGTGTTTAACCTCTCAGTCCCTTCAGTTTGAGAAGAAGGTGATTTCTAAACTAATATGGTATTCACAAAGTGGTCTCAACTAGGGAACACGCAACCCCCAAAAAACATGGTGATGATGGTGGTGATGATGGTGGTGATGATTTTGTGCTTTTGTGAAATAGGATCTCACTATGCAACAGAACTCACCATGTTCACTGTGGAGGTTTGAATGGGAATGACCCCCATAGGCTCACATATTTGAATATTTGGTCATTAGTGAGTAGCGCTGCTTGACAGGAATTAGGAGGTGTGGCCTTGTTGGAGGAAGTGTGTCATTGGGGTGGGCTTTGGAGATCAAATTCTCAAGCCAGTCCAAGTGTCTCTTCCTGCTGCCTTCAGATCTGACTCTAGAACTCTCAGCTCCTCCAGCACCATGTCTGCCTGCGTGCTGGCATGCTTCCCACCATGACAGTAATGGAACTGTAAGTCAACCCCAATTAAATGTTTTCCTTTGTAAGAGTTGCCTTGATCATGGTGTCTTTTCACAGCAATAGAGCATTGATTAAGACATCAACCAAGGTGACCTTGACCTTGCAGAGATTCCCCCACCTCTGCCTCCTGAGTGCCATAATTATAGGCATGTATTGTCAGGCTGAGCCCCAAACACTTTTTAATAGGTTTAATTATCTATTCTAGACCCAACATGGATGTTCATATTTTACATGCATCATGCAAACATTCTTGAGTTCATTTATGTATTTAGATGCAAAGATTCTCAAAATAAAATATTACATTTTTTAACTCAAAATAAAATATTACATTTTACACAAAGGGCCATATGCCCATAAAAAGGAACATATTGACCAAGGGTACCATGAAAGTGAATCTCAAAAACATCATGCTAAGTGAAAGAAGTCAGACTCAGATGTTGTAAATTATGTGGTTATATTTATCTGCAAAGTCCAGAAAATAAAACTCTATAGACATCTGTTATAGGCATCTCCAATATGATAGTGCTAGTGGGTAGAAAAAGGGAATGTGTGTTCTAAAAGAATTTCAAGCAGTTAGTTCTTGTTCTTGCCCTCAGGCCTGCCTAGACATAAAAGCCACCAATTCAACCACTCGCTCCTCAGGACCTCTATGATCCCATAACTTCAGCCATCCCTGGTTGCTCCTTGGAATTCAGGATCTGCCTCTCCACTCAGAACTGTGATTTGAGGTTAAAGTTGGTGAACACATTAAAGTTTAAAAAACATTATTCTAGATTGTTCTGCAATGAGGTCCATGCCCTCCAGAGGCCTTTGCCCTTGTCATGCCTTGATCTTTTCTGAATCCAACATTTAGTAGGACTCTTTTGTCAGAGAACACTCTTGTTTTCCTGAAATCAGGTAATTGGAAAAAACCAAATAGCTTCCTCTCAAATTAAAGACCTTTATTACCAATTATAAACAACACTAATTATCATTGCCTGTCTGCTTCAAAGGGTTGACCAGATGTTTACATGAGGCTGCATCCAAGAATGAAATACCAGGCATCCAAGGAGCATGGTCCTCACCTCCCTTCTGGATGGACACTGGAGAAGCCAGTGCCCAGTTCCTGTGCTGTGACACCTCCCCACAGTCTGTTGTGTTGGGAGGAATACTGATATTCCTCTCAATAATCACATTTACCACAAGTATCAGATGGTTGGCAGAGTGCAGTGGAAAACAACCTAGAGGTGAGCAAGGCTCTGTATTTTGATGCAACAAATGAATAATACATTAGGAACCTTACTTCTAATAGGCCTGGTTCTGGTATGGAGGACTAGCAGAAATGTGTCTTAGAAACTGATTTGGGAACCTGTTAATTAGAGAAAAGCTAAAGGCTGTCACATCCACCAAAAGACACTGACTCTGAACATTAGCCTCAGATGCCTGTATAACAAAACTTCCCTTTGAACTTTTTACTCTAAAGTGTGGGAGGCATCATTCCTCTTATGTCAGAGATTTGACAATCCTCAAACAATAAATAATTTGGAAAACAATATATTCCTCTAGCATTATCCTATCTTATTAGGCAAGTATTTATTTGTTTTTATTTATTAATAGAGTCATATTCTATAGCCCTGTCTATAGCGTGCTATGTAGACTAAGCTGGCCTGGAACTTGTGACGATCTTCCTGCCTCTGCCTCTCAACTGTTGGAATTATAGGAGTTTACCAGCATGCCAGAGTTATGAAGTGGTGGGGGGAAGCACAGAGCTGCATGCATGCAAGGCAACCATGATCCCAAGGAAGCTACATCCCCAGCTGCTAGATGAGGCATTTAAAGAGTTCTCTTCTTAGTCAATATTTAAGGTATCTATCCAGCACAGGGATCACTCCTGTCATTCTTTGGTCCCATGAATATCTTTATTTGATCAAGCTGTTTCTGATTGTTTCATTTTTCCCCCTCACCAAAAGTGTCTCTAAAAGAAGAGTAGGAAAAAAAAAACTAAAGTCAGGTTAGTTATCTCTGTCCCTTTCAAGATCGGGACAGTGGTTAACAATAGTTTTATACTTATGTAATGCTTCTCCCTGTCCGAGAAGTTGAATTCACAGTGGATTTGATGAACGATAAAAGAAAATTTTTGAACTAGTCTTTAGAAACAGCAATCTAGGGGCTGGAGAGATGGCAAAGATGGCTGCTTTTCCAGAAAACCCAAGTTCAGTTCCCAGCACCCACACTGAGTGCCTCACAACTACCCCTAACTCCAGCTCCAGGGGATCTGACACCCTCTTCTGACCTCCACTGGCATGCACACATGGCATACACACACACACACACACACACACACACACACACACAGCCTGCTTTCTTATAGATCCCAGGAACACTTGCTAGGGATGGCACCACCCAAAATAGGCTGGGATCTCCCACATCAATTATTAATCAATAAAACACCCTAAAGTCTTGCCTACCGGCCAGTTCAACAAAACCAATTCCAGAATTGAGTCAGCTCTCTGTTCCCAGATAACTCTCAGTTCTGTCAAGTCGACAATAACTAACAGACTAAGGAAAGTCTTAAGGGTCTTGTGATGTCCCCACACAACATAAAAAGATCATATACCTCTTGTGTCCTGATTTTACTTCCCAACCTATAAAGAAATACACCCTTGAACTATGACCATGGATGAATGCAAGTTATTTGTAGCCTAGATTCCCAGTACAGCCCTTTCTAGCAGTCTGCTTAGCTACCATACAATATAGGCATCATTACAGATAGCCATGCCAATCCTATCAGACCGTCTCCCAGAGATCTCAACAATTCCCAAAAGAAAGAAAAACAACCCTGTCTTGGAAAAAAAAAAAAAAAAGAAAAGAAAAACAACATCTAAACTATACCAGCCTTGGATGAAAATAAATATTTATGGGACTGGAATTATATCTCAGTGGTTGCCTTTTGACTCACACTTGCCTCTCATGTATGAGGCCCTAGGTTCAACCCAAGTACTGAGAAAAGGGAGGTATTGTTCTAAGAAGACCACTCAGTGGATAAAGTGTTGGCCAGGCAAGCATAAGGAAGAGAGTTTGGATTCCCAGCACTAACATAAAAGCTGGCAGGCATGACAACCCACTGGTAATCCCAGTGTTTGGGGCCTAGAGACATGAGGCCAGGGGCAAGCTAGTTAGGAAGACTAGCCAAATTGGCAAGCTGTGTTTCCAGCAAGAGATCCTGCCTCAGTAAACAGATTCATTAAAGAAGACAATAGACATCAATCTCTGGCCTCCACAGGCACACACATGAACAGGTATTTAACACATTTGAGCATGTATCCACACATAGGCACACATATCACAAACATATACGTGCAAAGAAATGTTCAAGCACGCACCATCAAAATATTGTTATATTCCTATACAAAAGAAGATACAATGGGCTGGACAGATGACTCGTTGGTTAACAGCATTGGCTGTTCTTCCTGAGGTTCTGAGTTTAGCTCCCAGAACCCACATGTCAGCTCACAGCCACCTATCACTATAGTTCCACGGAATCCAAGCCCTTTTCTGGTGTGCAGGCATACAGGTATACAAAATACCCATACATATTAAATAAATAAATCTTTTTAAAAAGATGAAAGCGGTTTAAATTTTCCTTAAAAAATAAAAGAAAGACGATACAGTAGCCTGTGTTTTTTGAACACTACATATCTATCAACCGCAATACACAACTCTGAAGAAAGACAGCAACTGCATAGTTTCCTTCTTCACTGTCATTCCTCCAAGGTTAAGTGGGCTTGGTGACATGTTATGTAGCAGCAAACACTGTGGGGGCACATTTTCTCTATTCTCCCCATTGACTGAACATGCTCAGGTGTGCCTGCCCTACAAGTGTCATTCACTCTGTCATTTAGAGCCCTCCTTGGGAAGGCAAAAGTTAGAAGCTTTGGTTCCTTCCAACTTGGCTCAGAGATAGAGGTCAGGATGCAGCTGGTCAGGACCAGACTCACCTAGAACCTTCTTCCTAAGTACCATGGATGCGGCAGGCATGGGTCGGAGCACACTACTTGGCAATTGATGAAGCCACTTGGCAGGGCATGACTCTTCTCTGAGAAAACCAGAAAGGAACTAAGTGGTTTTTATAGTGTGCTTTGAGGGTAGACAATGAAGTAAATGTCAGTATGATGGAGTAGGAAAAGGAACTTCCCCGAGGTGAGTAGATGCTAATGATAATTGGAGACTGGGTGGGGGGCCAGGAACAAATTTCACGGTGTATTTGGCACCATGAAAATGACTTATATGTGTCAAGGTTAAAGAAAAACCTCTGTTGGATGTATAGATTTTCTTTGGAAATTGAAGGGGAATTACTGCTTTGTTAAGAGAAAAACAAAAAACTGGGACCACCTAACAAAAATTCCCAGTACCAAACACAAGAAGCCCTCCTTTGAGTTGTTGGCCAGCGCTGGCCAAGAGACTTCCAAAACTTACAGCTCATTGCATTTGCCCTTGGTTACACTTCAGAGATAGAAGGTAAATCCCTATTGGTGAAGACACCACGTACTTCAGAAATAGGACCCAGGGGCCTCTGAACTAGAAATGACCTGAATGCTCCCTCCCTGGGGGCTAGCTTTCATGGTACTAGAAGGCACCATACAAGTTTTCAAAGGAGAGAGCCAATCAACCTATGAACCACATCAATGACCAGCACGGAATGATGACCCTATGGATGCAATAGTGGCACATATACGTGATGGTAACCGACATCTCTCTAATAGGACCTAAGATTTCCCGACAAGATGGATACCATACCTGCTACTGGAAACCTAACTGCTCCGTGCTAGTGAGAACATGGTTATTAGAGGAGGATCTAGAACCACTAATTTACCGAACCAGCACAATCCCTAGCAACAATCAATAAACATTTGTCCCCATGCCCACAGGTAAACATAGCCCTCATTCTCATCAAGGAAACTTCTCTCTGCAATAGACAGAGACAACAATAGAAAACCCCAACCAATCAAAAGGCAGGATTGTGGAGCCCAACCCTAATGGATACATGGACAAAACACTCCCCACCTAAGGCTCAGGGACCACTTTCAAAGAGGAGGCAGGAAAACTGTAAGAGCCAGAGGACCAGAGAACTTGCTGTAAGGCTGTGTCTTCTCGTAACATCTGCTCCAGCCTTCAGAGTGCTAAGACCACAGGTGACAGCCACCAAGCCCCAGGTTCAATCCTTTTAATCTTGCTGTTTACTTTTACTCAGAAGGAGCAACTGCCCAGAATGCCATGTTAATGATGCCACCACCATGCTTGATTTTGTTTTTCATTTCCAAATAGGATTTATTATTCAAATCATCCTGTTTTCCTCCATCCTTACATGACAATATGTTTACAATCTGAAAAGAAGACAATATTTTACTGATGTAATATTTTAACTAATAGTTGTCTTCCAGTCTCCCAATATATGACATGGCCTAAAATCCATAATCTACCACACACACACACACACACACACACACACACACACACACACACACACCAGAATTTTTTTAAGCAAAACTCATTTCTGTTACATCTCTAGACAATTCCCTCAGAAGGCATACTGCAAGATGCAGTGCCAAACGGTAACTAATGGGAACAATTACCCACCCCCTTTCACAGGTACTCGTACATGAAAAGCATGATCACACACTGCTGGATACTTCAATAAACAATGGACCACTTAGATGGTCATCACATTCTATACATTGCAGAAGAAAAATACATATCACCAAGTGAAAGCACAAGAGAAACAGAAGCCACAGAAGGAATATAACAATGGCCTAATAAACTTCTGTAAATGGATTTGCCACACATACAGCAAACTTCAATACCTACTCCAAACCACAACCACAGTTGGTGATCTCCTCCACTACATTTGAGTGAACATGGTAAATATTTTCCTTCCTTCAAGGTTATGATGAAAAAAAAAATGATGAAACAAGTTTTGGATTTGTTTGTTGGTTTGGGGGGATTTTTTTCAAGAGAGGGTTTCTCTGGTTAGTCCTGGTTGTCCTGGACTTGCTTTGTAGACCAGGCTGGCCTTGAAATGCATCAGGGATTTGAACCCAGCCACTGCCGTGTGGGGGCGGGGGGGGGGGAAGCCACAAGGGAAACTCAAATCAATCTTTCTCAATTGGTGGTATCATTTGGGAAGATTTAGAAATTGCTGCCTTGCTGGAAGAAATATGTCACTTGGGGTGGGCTTGAGGATTTATAGCCACACACCATTTCTAGTTCCCACTCTCTGCTTCATGCCACAGACTGAAGATGTGAGCGCTGAGCTTCCTGCATTAGCTGCTATGTGTGACACTCATTCAGGTGCCACTTTCATGGTGATCCCCTGGAACCTTGAACCAAATGAAACTCTTTTGTAAGTTGCCTTAGCATTGTGTTTTGTCACAGCAACAGAAAAGGCACTAATACACACTCATAAAGTTCCACAACTGGATAAGTTATTTTATGTAATTGAAGAGAATTATGAAATCGATAAGTTATTTTATGTAATTGAAGAGAACTGTGAAATCTAAAAGGGTTACCTTCAGTTAAATTCACAGGTCTTTTGTACATACGAGTTTGCAAGTACAAATAAAACAAAGAGGGATATCTTAATGTTTGAATATATTGTTGACACTTGTGACATTTTTTTCTCCAGAATAAATAATCTTGTGTGACTGAATTTAAGTGTGTGGGCTAAAGATCATATCAAATCCTTTATAGAATCTCTCCTGTCTGAGCACTTTAAGGTCCTCAAAGGACTTACTGTGAAAGGCAAAGGCTTTAACAGGTTGATTACAAAGGTTTACTCTTGTATAAAGATTCCATGAAGTGCAAAACTTTATCACACTGACTATGTTTATGTGGTTTCTCTGCCGTATGACTTTTCTCACGATTTCTAAGACTACTGCTACAGGTAAAGGCTTTACCATACTGTATATGCATAGTATTTCTCTCCAGTATGTGCTCTTTTATGTATTCACAGATAACTGTGTTATGAAAGGACTTTATCACATTGATTACATTTATAGGGTTTCTCTCCAATATGTATTCTTTTATGTATTTGAAGATGAGTGTCATATGCAAGTGTTGGGAACAAGCAAAAGAAACTTGTCTTAAATACTACCTTTTTGTTATTAGCCTCCATGTAATCATAGGCTGAAACTAAGTTCAAGTTCCCAGGCCCTACAGGAGTTGGGGACTTTCCAAAAACTGACCAGCTTCCGTTATTCAATTTTTCTTCCCCAAATATAATGACTGTCCCCCTAACCACAGCTTCTGTTATTCTTTTCTTCTCAAAATATAATGTCTGTTCCTTCATAGGTTTACTCTCCAGTATGGCTTCTTTCGTGCCTTCCATGTCTTCTAGAACTTTGAAAATGTTCTTCAATATTATGGTCTTTCCAATTGTAGCCTATAGCAGTGAGGTTCCTGTAGGTCTCCAGCATCACATCTTTGCAGAGATTCTTCTGAGAAGGATCCAGCAAAGCCCACTCTTCCCGAGTGAAGTTCACATGCACATCATCACAGGTCACTGCATCCATGTGGAGACTTTGGAGCTTGCCTCAACTTCCCTCACAGCATCCAGAAACAGCACTCATTGCAGATCACACCAAATCATCAAGCCGGGCTCAGCTACAGAGCTGAACCTCCAGCATGGCATCCTGCAGGGGTTGATAGATTAATATAAGTTAGATTTAGTGAATATCTAGGTTTCTGATACAGTCTCTGGGGCAGGACCTCAATTGCCAGGAACCAGTCTCGGGGATAGTCCCTTTAATGCACTTAGAGTCTTTATTCTGGAATATCTCAGACGCAGGTCCGTGGGGTAAATTGGCTGTCGAAGTCTCACCATAAATAAGGCTTGAGGCTTTCTTCTCTCTGGGAGACCTCAGCCATCTGTAAGCCAACTTACTTCCTTCGTATCAGCAACTCTGCCGCTCTGCCTCAGTCTTTAAAGCTGGCCACAGTTCCATTCAGGCCACAGTTCCGTTCAGGCCACTGTTCAGACAGGTCAAACCCCTCTAGGCAAAAGCTGAGCCACAGGGTTTAGTCCTTGGCCTTTTGCTGTCTTGCTGAGGCTTTATCTGCTCACCAGCTTCCTTCTGCCTCAGGGAAATCCGGCCATTGGTCCACCAGCACTTTCTCCAGCAGTACTCTCGGAGCTCTCTAGTATGGGGGGGGGCCTTAGCACACAGCTCTCTGGGCTCATCCACTTGTCCTTAAATAGGATCGCTCCTTGTTCCACCTGCTTCAGCTTAATTTGGGCTCTGCCCCTTTAACAGTTGAAAACAATGCCAGGTCATAAAGTCTTTCCTTGTCTCACCTGGCTTCAACCTTGTTTTTCAGTCCAAAGAGACTCCCCTCGTTTCACCTGACTTCATCCATAAGCTGATAAGCTAATTGCTCACAGCGAAGTTGATCTTCATGCCCCAATTAAGAGACTGTATCAGAAACCTAGATATTCACTAAATCTAACTTATATTAATCTATCAACCCCTACAGCATCCAAAAGAACCCTCCTTCTTGTCTCCCATGTTATTTTAAGAAAAAATTAGCAATGTTTGCCCTGGGAGCTGGATGGGGGTCCACAAGTCTCACATCTGCTAACCTAGTCCTATATTGAAGAAGAGTCTAGTACCATAGACACATGTTTTAGAGGGAACAGATGAGACAAATGACTCTGAGCCCCAGAGCCCCTGCAGTTCACAGTCTAGTAACTAAGACAGATAAACAAGAGCTATGAAAGAATACATTAAGGACACTCAGAAGATAACCCCATGTACTAACTCATGGAGCCTGTGAATGCAGCCTTCTATGGCAAAAAAGAGGGAAGAAATGGGGAACAGTCTTTATAGATATGATTAAGGCTCTCAAGATGGAAGATTACTCTGCACTGGAGGTGAGTCTCAAATACATTACATGTCCTTATAATAGGCACATGGAGGGTTGACACAGAAAGGAAGGCAAGGCACTGTGACCACAGAGACAGAGAATGGAGTAACACGACCACATCCATAAGGCAATAAGGCAAAGAATGTCGCAGCTACTGGAATCTGGAGGAAGGGTCCAGCTTTCTTTAGTTGTTTCTGGACGGATTGTGGGTCCTTGACTCACACAGATCTTGGTTGCAACCCAGAGATGATTTCCAATGTCTAGCCTCTAAAACTGCGATAAGATAAACTCCAGTTGATCTAATCGGAGTTGGTGTAGCTAGGAGAACTGTTTGTACCAGCTAGGAGAAACGAGCAGATACTCTTGAACACTATTGCAAAAAGTAGTTTGCTCGGGAATCTTGGGTCAAGTTTAGGAGCTGATCCTGGCTGATTTAAGCAGAAAGATTTCCTGGCAGTGGTGCCAGCTGGGGGCAGAAGGGCTCCTGTAGTGGGCCAGTGGACTTGAGACTGGACAGAGGAGCAAGCTTAAACACCAAGAGGGCTTCAGAAAGCTCCAACTGTTAGTGTCAGGGAAATGTCTGCTAGGGGGCTACTGCCTATGTCATAGGGAAGAAAAGCATCCTAACCTTCTCTCTTGTCTCGGTGTCACTTGTGACCTCTAATTCCTGAAATTATAATCTGATTGGATGAAGATTAAACTGCTAGAGGGGAGAAAGAAGCCTATCGTCTTTATCTTCCACAGTTTAGGGAAAGGAAGGGAGTCCCATAAGTATTACACAGAAGGGAATTCTTCCTAACTTAACGAAGTTTCAACAACCAAAACCAAAAGCAATAGTAACAAAGATACATAACAGGAGACAGCCAACCCAGGTGTGGGTGGCTTTAGGGGAAAGAGGTTCGGAAGTTACAACCTAAAGACCTGTGAGGAGCGAGCCTAAGCATTCATAGAACTGAACTGTAGCATGTAGGCACACACACATACTCATGCATATCATCCTCATTGGTCTCTGAGCTGGCAGCCATTCCCCTTTCTCCTTTTCATGGGCCGTTGGATTTGGTTTACATTTCCTGGTCAAGAATGTAGTAATGAGATGGAAAATAGGAGAAGGGGAATGCAGGCTTGAATCAAAAACACCACATATGGCTGTTCCACACCTGTGTCCATGGAACTTAAGTCAGAATCCCCAGAACATCCCGGAACCAAGAGCAAACACTGCCATTGCTGAGACTAATTGTGTACTGGGTTGCCTAGCAACTCTGTTTATGTGACTAACTACTGGCCTAGACACATGTGAGTATACCTTCAGGTCTCTGGAGAATGTAACTGAGTCATGATTCCACTTTTATGAGATCAGGGAAGACAAAAAGCATTATTTCCCTACGGGGTTGCCTGTGGACCCTGAAAAGATGCAGAACTCTAGGAGCTGCAGGTGAAGTAACTCAAAAGTCTGCGGGAAGGAATGTTTCAGAACAAGCTGGAGATAAAGTCTACTGACGTCACCCCTCCAGGAAGGTCTGCTGAATATCTCAGCCTGGTCACTGTGGGGGTCTGAGAGGATCAGCAATCACCTTCCATCCTTTGTCACCACTCATAAACTGGATTTTATTCCTGGAAAGTTCCTGGGAACAATATAATGTCCATGCCCTGTGGGTTAAATTAAAAGCAAATTTACCAAATACTTAAAACACTGAGCTCTGTCCCCTTCCCAAACAGGCTGTTCCTCAGCATCAGTCTGTCTGTCTCTCCATTGCCCAGACACCTTCTGGTCCCATCAGAGGACAGCCAGGGAAAGAAGTCAAATGACATTGAACAGTTCCACGACATAAGCAGCTCTCCAAGTCCCAGATTCCTTACTTGCAAACTCAGAAAAATAACAGTACTTTATAGAGCTTTTCTGTAAACCTTGATAAAGTATAATTCTGGCACACAAGCACATCCATTCTGGCTGTCGAGATGGCTTGTCAGGGAGAGCCTTTGCCATCAAGCTTTATGATCTGAGTATGGTTCCAGTGTTGCTGGGGCCCACACCCAGGACTCTCAGAGGCAGGGATAATTAAGAAATGCAAACTAATATTATTCAAGCATGTCATTTTGTTAAGTACTAGGGCAGTCTATCACAGTTATTTTCTAACTTAATCAGAAATCAGGTTGCTAAATATAAGGCGGTCTTCAAAAACCTCAAGAGATCTGCAGAATATGGCATTCAAAGATGGTTTCTTAACTTAAGATTTTTTGATATTGAGACATGTCAGCTCCTGACAGCACCCCCTATTCTACTCCAAGTAGAAGATGAGCATCGAAGAATCTCCAATTGGAGATGGTTGCATTAGTGGCAAGCCTGTCACTTGGCAAGAAAAATCCCTTGCTTCAACTGTAGACAGAATGCTGTCCAAATAGGACAAAACTCAGAAGCAGGTAAGTCGACAGCCTAGCTCTGCCAAGACAGGGTAGGCAAGTCCTTCATAACCCCTGCTTTACAATCAATGTCTGTCAGAGAAATGGGGCCAAATGGCTGAAGATTGATGCTGTAATGTATGGAGAGAAAATGGGAACTGTCCAGGCAGCCACTGGTATGTCATTTCTTAGTTTTGGAAGCTGTGGGCTCTGCACTTCCTATATAATCAGATATATTTATCCCCCTCAGGTCTCTGAGGTGGTTGAAGACTAGATAGCTAGAGTCTCATAGTTAAATTTTGAGTTGTTTAGGAATCAAGAGGGTGTTCTGGATCTAAGAAGATGTTTTTTAAATTGTGATGCAAGTTAGGATGGAAGCTGAGTTGGATATAGAACTTTAAACTCATGGAGATGGTTAGATAGTAGAATGTTAAAGTCAGGGGCCAAATACATATGGACTGGACATTGGGAATGTATGCTAAGCCATATAACTCACATAATTGTGGCCTATTTATTTCTGTTGCTTTGTATTGTATTTGTTTTTATAAGAGAAAGAGCCATTTGTTTTCCTGAAAGGGGGAGCTGTTGGGGAGGGGAGATATACCTTAAACTTAAAAAAAAAGGAAGGGGATAGGGGGTTGAGGGGAAACAGGGTGGGAGAGTGGGACTGGAGGGGGGGAGTTGGGAGGGGATTTCGATTGAGAAGCAACTTAAATAAAAAATAAATTTTAAGAAAAGAAGATCCAAGAGAGAAAAATGTATTTGGATGTTTTGCTTGCTTGTAAAGGACATTAAACAAAGACCTAGCACAGAGATGACAAAAATAGTTACCCATATAAAGATCACATGTACTGGCTGTATAGACCTTATGTTTTTTTAAAGATTGGTATTTGTTTTATTTTATATTTCTATGAGTGTCAGCATGTAGGTATGTGCACCATGTGATGCCTGGTGCACAGAAGAGGGAGTCAGATCCTCTGAAACTGGAATTCTAGAGGGTTATAAACCACAGTGCAAGTGATGGGAGCTGAACTATGATCCTCAGCAAGAACGGTGTCTTAATTAGGTTCACTATTGCTGTGATGAAACACCATAACCAAAGCAATGTGGGGAGGAAAGGGTGTGTTCAGCTTAAGCTTCCACATCACAGTTCATCATCAAAGGAAATCAGGACAGGAACTCAAGCAGGGCAGGAACCTGGAGGCAGGAGCTGGTGCAGAGGCCAGGGAGGGTGCTGCTTGCTGGCTTGCTCAGCCACTTCCTTATAGAACCCAGGACCACCAGCCCAGGGATGGCACCACCCATAATGGGCTGAGTTCTCACCTATAAATCAATTTTAAAAATTCCCTGCAGGATTGAGTAAGGCCTAATCTTATGGAGGCATTTTCTTTTGGCTTTTTTTTTTTTTTTTTTTTGGTTTTTCGAGACAGGGTTTCTCTGTGTAACAGCTCTGGCTGTCCTGGTCTCACTTTTGTAGACCAGGCTGGCCTCGAACTCACAGAGATCCGCCTGCCTCTGCCTCCCAAGTGCTGGAATTAAAGGTGTGCGCCACCACCGCCCGGCTAAGGAGGCATTTTCTTAATTGATGTTCCCTCTTCTCAGATGACCTCAGCTTGTGTCAAGTTCACAGCAAGCCAGGACGACAAACCCCTCGTCAATTTGATACACAAACAAGTTACTTTTCTTTTTCTTTTCTTTCCTTTTTTTTGTTTTTGTTTTTGTTTTTTAAGGGAGGGCATGTTTCAGGACAGGGTTTCTCAGGCTGGAGAGATGGCTCAGGGGTTAAGAGCACTGGTTGATCTTCTGAAGGACCGGAGTTCAAATCCCAGAACCCACATGGCAGTACACCAAAATTGCCAGGTGTGGTGGCGCACGCCTTTAATCCCAGCACTAGGGAGGCAGAGGCAGGTGGATCTCTGTGAGTTCAAGGCCAGCCTGGTCTACAAAGTGAGTCCAGGACAGCCAGGTATATGCAGAGAAACCTTGTCTCGAAAAACCAAAAAAAAAAAAAAAAAAACACAGGGTTTCTCTGTGTAGCTTTGGCTGTCCTGGAACTCACTCTGTAGACCAGGCTGGCCTCAAATTCAGAGATCTACCTGCCTCTGCCTCCTGAATGCTGAGATTAAAGGCGTACACCACCACCACCCAGCTTAACACACAAACACATCACTTTTCAATTAGAATGTTTCCTTTCTCACTTATCCCCAGGATTAATATTAATACCACAATATAAAAAGATAATAACTTTAAAAGTTCCACAGTCTTTATAAATTCAAACACATTAAAACCCCAGTCTTAGTCAGAGTGAGACCATTCCAGAGAGCTGTTGCACAGTCATTGGTACCGTGGTGAGGAAGCACAGCACACAGGAAAGAAGAATACAGCCTCAGTGTTAAAAAATGTTCTCATGTCAGAGACTGAGAACTCTTGCAGTCGTTTATGTCCGTCCTCCCTTCTTCTCCAGACAGAAGATACCAAAAAGCTCCAATCAAAGATCTATCTTATTAATAGTCACTAGTAAGCCAAATGTCTGTCAATGTCAGCCACAGTGTGATAGACCAGTTCTATCACTCCAAGATGGCCATTTGATTGCCAAGGTTGAGGGCAAAGGAAATGGAATCAAGACAGTTATACTCAACATGGCTGACATTGAACACACACTTAATTGTCCTCCAATGCATCCCACCAAGTAGTATTCTGGTTGTGAGCTGGGAGCACAGACCCAAGTTGATGTTAAGAATAACTGTTATATTGTCAATGGATCTCATGAGGAGAATAAGCCGCAAGATGTGTTGGATTAAATTGTAAAACATTTTAATGAATCATTAAAACACACATACACACACACACACACACACACACACACATACACATATACATACACATAGGTGAGAATCTTGAAACAGATCTTCATGTCAACCCAAAGAAGAAACAATTAGGTAATTCTTGCAAAGCCTGTGGGTACTGAAGCATACTTGACATACATCATAAAGTCTGTACATTCATTCTCGAAAACCCTAAGAATGGTGACAGTGGTACAGGAAAGAAAGGAAAGGAAAAGAAAACAAAAATAGAAAGAGCAAAGACAAGGAGAATGTCTCCATAGCCAGCAGTGAGACACCACCACCTCTACCGCCAAATGAAATTAGTCTTCCTCTACATGCTGTGTAATATGATGGGGAGGATGGTTGGGGGTGGGGAATGATGCAACTGGGGTGCAGAATGGACACATTCAGTGACCATGTGACAGGTCTGACGCTCAGAAATGATTTGGAAAGAACTGTGGAAGAGTATGTCAACATCCTGTTTGCTTTTTTTAAGAAAAAGAAAGAAGAGGGCATTATTGGTTCATCTGATAAAGAAACTGTTGCTCAGACAGAAAGACTGCACGTAAAAGTCATGGATCCTCTTGTTTTGACTGAAGTTCTCTTTAATGAGAAGATAAGAGAGCAAGTCAAAAAATGCAGATGCCATTTTCTCAGATTTTGTCATAACAACAAAAAGGCTCAGTGGCACCTTCTTCATGATCTGGAATGTGTCAAGCTCAGCTGATGATAGGGTTCCACATATCTTGCTGGAGACACAGACCTCTTAAAAGTGGTCCCCATCTGCTGGTGGGAAAAGGCCTCTAAGAAGTATGTCCTAAAGGAACTTGCCAAAGAGATTTGTGTCAAAGCAGAACAATTTATTAAACAGTTGAAGGAAGCCGAGGAGGAAACCTCTGGTGGTGAGGGAGGAGATGAAGATGAAAATATTGAGGTGATATATTCAAAGACTGCCAGTGTACCAAAAGTTGGAACTGTGAAGTCTGACAACAGGATGATGAAATTGGTGTTGGTGCCATTTAAAAGGACAAATGCAACTTACCTTAATGGTGTAATGCTGAAAATTTTCTCCATTATCATCCAGAAATGCATCATGTATATACAAGAGTGAAAATGGCCAAACATCATTCTACACTTGATACTAAAAAGCTATTACTATGAGTGGTCCATCATTAAGGCCAATGAGACATCTAGGGAGTCCATACGAATCAATATGCAGCTTATTGATAGCATTTTTCCTTTGAAAAACCTAGTGATGGACACATTTGGATCACATTTATACAGTTATAAAAAATAAGTGTTTTATTTTGGTCATTTAAATAAACAAACAAACAAACTCCAGTCTTTTTAAAATATTCAATCTCTTGGGGTTTTTTTTGTTTAGCTTTGTTTTGTTTTTATTTTTTTGAGACAAGGTTTCTCTGTGTAACAGTCCTGACTGTCCTGGACTCACTTTGTACACCAGGCTGGCCTTGAATTCACAGAGATCTGCCTGCTTCTGCCTCCTGAGTGCTGGGATTAAAGGAGTGCACCACCATGCCAGACTTCCAATCTCTTTTAAAAGTTCAAAGTCTTTCAGCTGTGGGCTCCTGTATTAATCAAAATTAAATTAAATGCCTTCTTCAAGAGGGAAGAACCAGGGCACAGTCACAATCTGAACAAAGCAAAACCAAACTCAAACAGCACAAGCAGCTCATTGTCCAATGTCTGGGATCCACTCACGATCTTCTGTGCTCCTCCAAAGGGCTTGGGTCACTTCTCCAGCTCCGCCCTCTGCAACACCCACAGCTTGTCTTCTAAGCTTGGACAGGCTCCACTCCACTGCTGCTCCTGTTCTCGGTGGTCATCCTATGGTACTGGCATCTCCAAAATGGTAGGGTCCTCTGCTGCGCCTGGGCTGTACTTTCACCAGTGGCCTCTCGTAGGATCTCTTCATGGTGCCAAGCCTCAACTTCTCTGATGAGGTTTGGCACCCCCTTCAGTTCTGGGCCTCCAACTGCCGCTGAGGCTGCACCTTCACCAGTGGGCTCTCCTGGCCTTTCACATTGCCAAGCCTCAGCTGCTGTCCACGACCCTTCATGCCTTCAAAACCAGCACCATCTAGGTGACTCTTACACTACCGGTTTGGCTGCTATCGTGAGGTACAACCTTGGCCGCCTCTGGGACACAGCTACTGTGGGCTGAAAATCAGAAAACACTTTCCGGAAAATTTCACCTCTCTGATTCTGGCCTCTTCTTCCTAGCCACTGATTTCTCAGCTCCAGCTAACCAGCATCAAGCGTCCCAGCAAAGCAAAGATTTCACTTTAATAGTTCTGGTATCTTGTTAAATCACGGCTGATTCAACCTCAACTAACCAAAACCACAGAATCTTGATTCAAAATTAAAAATGACCCCCATAGAGTCTTTAGACCTCCCTCTGAAACTTCTAAAGCCAGGCCCCCGTCACATTTCCCTCAACAATCTTATCTTCCACGCTCCTACAGAACAACTCACCTGGTTTTGAACATTTTTTTAGATTTTCTAGCCCAAAGTTCCAAAGTCCCTCAACAATCCCCCCTCCCCGCCAAAAAAAAAAAAACCAACATGATCAGATCTGTCACAGAAATACTCCACCAACTTGTTTTAGTTACGGTCACTATTGCTGTGATGACACACCATGACCAAAGCAACGTGGGGAAGAATGGGTTTATTCAGCTTACGCTTCCACATCACAGTTCATCATCAAAGGAAGTCAAGACTCAAGCAGGGCAGGAACCTGGAGGCAGGAGACGGTTCAGAGGCCATGGAGGAGTGCTTACTCTACAATGGACTGTGCCCTCCCCCACAAATCACTGATTTTTAAAATGCCCTACAGCCAGGTCTTATGGAGGCATTTTCTCAATTGAGCCTCCCTCCTTTCTGATGACTGTAACTCATGTCAAGTTGACATAAAACTAGCCAGTACAAGCAGCCATCCTGCCACCCCCAAAACCTAATACTTTTATTGCTTTTATTAATTGAAAAAGGAAGTAAAGTTGGAAGAGACCAAGAGTGAAGTGTGGAGAAAAGATAAAGATACAAACTTTCCAAATCTCCAGAGAATAATCTAATCCCTCAGGAGTCCTGCCAGCATTCCTGTGACTAGAGCCGAAGGTGTGAATCCTGTACAACTCCCACTGCTGTTGGACACTGCAGAACAGTAATACAAACACTTCCTCCAAAATGAATAGACAGAAATCAGTTTTTCCACTACAGTGATGAGAAATTCAGCTGGGCCTGTCTGGGTATGTGAGGCATCTTTCTCTTCATGGTTCACTTTCATTGACCTTTCACTCCAGTTCACCCTGACCCCTCCCTAGAGGCTGTTTGTAATGACTGTCCTGAGGGCCTCTACTTGTCCAAACTTCAGAGGGGTGTTAAATCATGTCAGATGGCCTCAGGGCTGCCCCAGGCTTGTTAGGCAGTAAGACATCAATTCAAACAGCCTAAACCTAAACTATTAGTTACATAAGACTCTCTTCTTAGTAAGATGTGTCTTGGTAAACATCTTTAAGCTGCGGATATGCATCAATGGTAGCCCTTGCCCAGAATATTCAAACCTCAGGGGCGACCTCTAGCACTGCAAAATGCTTTAAAGTTTCCCCTACTTCGGAGTTGGAGCTTTTCATTCAAGACTTCTGACCACACACAGACATGGAGAGTGGTAGCTGTGGTCCACCAAGCCCCCTCTCCCATGGGTAGTTCTTTTCTTTACACTCAAACACAAGGTTTGTCACAGCTGGGTCTAGACACACACACACACACACACACATCATCTCAAAAGCATTCCCTCTGTTAGCTGAATAACCATTCTTAGTAAAAACAAGCTATTAATGGGTCAGCCTCGGTCTTAACTGTTTGGGAAAGTCATGACCAACTAAACAGCTTCTTAGACTTGTGACCCAAAGGGTCAGTGCCAAGATAAAAGAAACGCTTTCTCTTCTTTGTGGCATTAGGGCCAGAGACTTGACCAGCTGGAATAGAAAATGAAATAGGATTTGACAAAAAAAAAATCAGACATATATTCAATGGAAATCTAAATTTTTATTTAAATGAAGTTTTTAAATTGTTACTATTAAAGATTTTCATGACTCTTCAGAATTTCATGAGGATTCTTTTTCTCTTTTTAAGACAGGGTCTTCTATGCTGTATAGCCATGCTTACTTTGACTCAACATTCTTGTAATGATTGATTGTCAAACTGGCCTAGACTCCTCCAGGAGACAAGCCTCTGGCTGTGTCTGTGAGGGATTTCTGGACTGGGTTAATTGAGATGAGAAGACCCACACTAAAGTGCTTGGTCCCAGCTGTCCTGAGTTAGAAGGAAAAGCTGAGCAGAGTGCACAGCGGCCCTCACTGCTCTCTGCTTTGTGGCTGTGGGTGTAACCAGCTGCCTCACACCCCGTCACAGGCTCTTCAACACCGTGATGAACTGCACCCCCAAAGTGTGAGCCAAAATAGACCTCCCCTTTAAGTTGCTTTTGTCAGCTGTTTTGTCATAGCAACAATTAACCAATGTAATCCTGCCTCAACCTTCCAAGTGCTGGGATTATAGGCACTGGCTGTTTCACATACTGGGACTTTACTAAGAACCTCATGTCTTTCTCTACCTGTTTCGTTTTTCTTACCTTTGGATTTCCTCTCTTCCAGGACATTTTCCTCTCATCTAACAATCGGAATCCTGGGCCATCTGGTCCAACTGTCCAAATCTAACCAGTTATCAATCCTGGTCTGATTCACGTCACACATCCCCTGAAGTTTCCACCCCTGTCTGCAATCCACACTTATCTCCTTCTTCTCCATATATATTCATTTATTTATCCATTCGGTTTTTTGAGACAAAGTCAGGCCTCACTCTGTAGCTTCAACTGACCTAGAACCTCTGCTGGCCACCCCCTTACATCCACATATATTCTGTCCAATCAAAATCAGTCTTCAAATGAGCATCATCATACATGCCTGGAATCCCATCACTTGGGAGGTAGAGGCAAGAAATTCAGGAATTCAAGGTCAAGCTCAGCTACACAGTGAGTTGGAGGCTAGCCTGGGCTACATGTGATCCTGTCTCAAAAACGAACAGTGCAGGTAAGACAGTGGATGCCTTTAATCCCAGCACTCGATTTGTGCCTCTGTGATTTCAAAGCCAGCCTGGTCTACACAATGCGTCCCTGGTCAGCCAGGGCCATGCAGTGAAACCCCATCTCAAAGCAAAGTAATAAACCAGTGCTCCTTCCTGTCATGGTTGATACTGATGCCTCCCATTGAACAGAGAGGCAGGGCAAAGGAGGAAAGAGAGGCCTGAAAAGTGTGACTGAGTGTCACAGCACACTCCCTACCAATCCAGAAAATAACCAGAAGGCTGACTCACTCCCCAAGTGTCCATTCTTACCATGAGAAATTTCACCCCCCCCCAAATGAGCCCATGGAGATGAAAAAACTGGGGAACCCCTGGCCTATGGGTCAGATAATAATTAGAAAGCCTGGATGATTCCCCTGATGGTCTTCCACACCAAACACCCAACTAGTGGAAGACTATAGAAAAATGGAGGAATCACTCTGCTACCAACGTGCCCCAGTCCCCAGATGTGTTCATGAGCATCCCAGCAGCCTTCTCCAAACCTACTGCCTAGTAACAAGAGTCAGTCAGGGCTGTACCACTGATCATCTTCCCCTCTGAAGACTGGTCCCTGCCCTTAAGAATTGGGCAGAAGCCGGGCGGTGGTGGCGCACGCCTTTAATCCCAGCACTTGGGAGGCAGAGGCAGGCGGATCTTTGTGAGTTCGAGGCCAGCCTGGTCTACAAAGCGAGTCCAGGACAGCCAGAGATATTCAGAGAAACCCTGTCTCGAAAAACCAAAAAAAAAAAAAAACAAGAATTGGGCAGAGGAGAAAGGAAGTCAGGGAAAGGTGGGCTAAGAAGTGGGGCGTGAGGGGCTTAGGAGGACAATTTCAAAGAGAAACAGAGTTTTTGTCATAAGCAGGACTTTTTCACATAGGTGAGAGACTTTAAGATCGATTTTAGAAACACTGATTGGAGAGGGTGTACGCGCAGAAAGGAAGACATATATCATTTCTAAGCAGCTGGGGTTTCAACTGCTCTGTGGTATTGGCGAGTCTTCAAAGCTAGAGCTCTGAGGCCTCAGCTGTTAGCCTACACCCTCACTGCGTATGAGACTACAACTTCAGGAAGTCAAATACAACCCTGCCTGCTTGGTAGCTTGGCTCAAAAAGCATGTCACTGGTGACAATGGTTCCCCAGTCCTTCAAATCAAAAAAGAAAGAGAAAAAGAAAAAGAAAGAGCATTTCTACATTTGAAAGAGAAGGCCTAGCAAATCATGGGGAGACAAGCCTCACTCTGTTCCCAAGACCTAGTTCTGATACACCAGGCCATGTCCTCTTGTGGCAGAATATTCAGTAAGCATCAGAATCCCACAACCTAGCTTCTCTCATTCATGGTATGCAAGGGGCTCCTTTAAATAAATACACAGGGACTGGGCTGTAGCCCGTGATACATGCTTGCTTAGCATGTGAAAGACTCAGAATTCAATCTTCAGTACCAAAAAAAAAACCAAAACATAAGAATAAATCAACAGGTGTCCTAGGCTTTATCATCCAAAGATTGGCTTTTCTGTCTTTAAATCCCATGACTGAGATCCTTCAACAACAACCATGAGTTATTCTCAGTGAGGTGCTTTTATTAACTAACCCAATGCTGCTTTGCTGGGCCCTAATTCAGTAAAGGTTATTCAACTTTTGTTTTAAAAAGGAGAGGGGCAAAAAGATGGCTCAGTGGGTAAATGCACTTGCTACCACACCTGACAACCTGAGTTCAGTCTCCCCGGGACCCACATGGTGGAAGAACCAATTCCTGAAAGTTGTCCTCTGACCTACACACATGCACGCGCGCGCGCGCACACACACACACACACACACACACACACAAATAAATAAATAAATGTGAAAAAAATTAAGACATGCTGTTTCTGCTTTTGCTCTCAGGAACCTTTAAGCAAATATCTAAGCTATCTAAGAACAAGGCTGTGTGCAGGTGTATGCAAAAGGTGACCCGAAGCCTATATGGAGAATAGGAAGCTGTCCCCAAGCCCTTGCTGACCTCAGTTCCTGCTGAGCTACTGAGTGCCAACTGACCATCAAGACCAGGAGAAATGCCAACTGAGTCCAGCTGTTACTACCACCCTAGTCCTTTGGGCACACTACATCATTAACCCATGATTGTAAGCACAAATGTGGGGAAGCACTTTACCTGGTACATCATTTAACCAAATAACGGTTGTTTCTCCATTGGAGCCTGTAGGTGCCCTGGTTACGGGTTTCTGTCTAAGTTCAGATGTAAACCTCCCCCTGTGGAATGGGCAGTCCAGTGAGACATTTGGTCCGATCCATAGCAACTCATGCCACTATCACATCAGCTGGCACATCTACCATGAAACACTCGAGATTTACTGTTGAGTGGGGTTTTGGGCCTTAATCCTTCCCATCCTTAGTCAGTACTCTGGCAATGCAGGAGCCATCTGGGGACAATTCTGGACTCTTCTGTGCTAGCTTTATTTCTCCAAGTCCCACAATCAAAGCACGTGATGTCTTCAGCAATAGGGTCTTAGCACAGTTCTGGGGTGCAACAAATAATCATGGCAATTATCTTCTAGGGAATTCAGGGTTTCCTTTTCCAACCACCCCTATGGAGGTAACCCACCCCTGGCACTAAGATTCTCAACCTTACAGTTTCTGGGAGAATCTGTTGTCAATCCACCACCATAGACACATAAACGCACACAAACACACACACACTCACCCTTGTTTACCCAATATTTACATACCTAGACTGTTGCAGCCCTTCCCAATCACCTTGGTGGGTAGCATCTGTGTTTTATCCTAGCATAAGGCTCTCAAGAGTTGCACAGTTGAACATGGCTTCTTGGACCTTGTGTGACTGCCTCATGCTTGCTCCTTTGGGTGCACTCACATGCTTCCCCAATGGCTTTCCAAATCTGCAGAACAGTCAGAAGTTAGGATTATGTCATATGAACGATGAAACCCTTTCCAACAGGATGGGCAGGACAAGGCCACACCCTGGACGAACATCCCAAGATGAATAATGAGTTAATGACAATAACTGTGGCAAAGTACTCTGAAATTCTGTTGCCATCTGTTCTGAGCAGGTGTCAGCGATCACAGAAGCTCATAACTAAGGAGATGCTGAAGTCACACACAAGCAAGATCTAATACAGTGTGGAAAGACTCCACCCACTGGTATCAGTTGCTTCCTCAACAGGTCCGTTTTGGGTCCAATAGCCTGGGTAGGAGGTATGAACTGTATTAGATCACCACAGCCCTCAAGTATTGTCTGAGCATTCCACTTCATATCCCACAGCTCCACCATGGAGATTCCCTGTATTTCTCCAGCCCAGTGAATTTGGAGGGGCTGGCTCAGGATGCTCATCCCTACCAATGCCCAAGGGGTAGGAGGTCCTCAGGCTTTAATGCCTTCCAGAAGCTCCTTAGCACAAAGTAAGGCTTTCCCTTAGGAACTACAGCTCAACACAGATCTTGTCACATTTGTCGTTGAATAACCCAGAGAGACAGACTTCTTCCTCTGCATCCCTCCTATCTCCTCTAGGTAGCTCTCCCGCTTCATAGACACGTTTTATGTGCTGGTCTAAGCCACTTAGATCAACCAAAGCCTTTCCTACTTTGTAAACATTTTGTGCCACTAAAGGGCTTGGCAAAGCTGTAAAAGTTCTATGCCAGTCTTGCCAACCTTGATGAAGCAGTTCCTCTTTAAGCCTCTGGTGAATGCCATCCTCCCAGGCCCTGTGAAGTGAGCATCATACATTGTTTACCTCATATCTAGTTCCCTCAGAAGTACCTGTTCCTCCTCTATAGTCCTTCAGCCCCTAATATCCATGTTAAGTATCCGAACAAAGGCCCTCTTCTGACCTTCTTAAGTATACAACGTGACATACATTCACACAGACACACTTTTATACATAATTTAAAAATTTTAAATCTTCATAATTTGAAAAGTATATAGTTGTAAAAGCTCACAGCACTTAAAACAGTGACTTCCTGTGTGGCTGATACACGCAAATTTTTATTTCACACAAGCTCTGCATCGTGTTAAGCTTGTTTCTCGGCACTTGCTCAGTCCTTCAAACTCCAAATGCAATCCACACTTCTTGACAAGAATTATTTGCACTTTGTGTGTGTGTGTGTGTGTGTGTGTGTGTGTGTGTGTGTGTGTGTGATGTGTGTCACATGTGCATGGAGAGATCAGAGAACAACCTGCTGGAATTGGTTTTCTCTCCTCACCATGTGGATTCCAGGTATCGAATTGAAGTCATCAATCCCGGTGGCAAGCACATTTGGCTACTGAGCCAGCTCACTGGCCTGGACAAGAGTTCTCATCCTACCCTTAAAACAATTTTCTACTGAGGTTAATCTACAAACGTGTTCCAGAATTGTTTTCTAACATGGTAAACAAAAGGAGCACATATTCTTTGGGGATTAGTGAACCTCTCAAAGGGTAGTTGGTGGTTGCTTCTTGTGTCCAGTGGTTGCTTTCTCACATCTTCACAACTGTAAAATTTGGCCCTTCCCAGATGATTTATCGTAACTTTAGAAAACATCGGGTTTAAGAAATGGAGAGATGTTTGTTCCTACTCAGAATCATATGAAAGTTTTGCACTCTCAGTTTCATGTTTTTTTTCACACTGGCTACTTGAAAGGTTATTTCATTTTTCATTCTGACTTTTCATTTAATAAACATGATTAAAATTCAAAATAACAACCTTGTTTTCTTAAAGTTACATAATTACTATTGAGGAAAAAACATACACTACATAAGTTATTGACCAAGATAAATGGTTGGGGTTAAAATGGAATTTGGTTTCTGCTCTTCTATAAAGAATGACAAAGAAAAATCTTCAAAATAACCTTAATTAATGTTTTCTTTGATGTTGGTTCACTCCCCTGTTGATTTTCCAACAATCCCTCTCAAAAAAAGAAGCCTCCTTATGGTCTTTTTTTTTTTTTTTTTTTTTTTTTGGTTTTTCGAGACAGGGTTTCTCTGTGTAGCCCTGGCTGTCCTGGACTCACTTTGTAGACCAGGCTGGCCTTGAACTCGCAAAGATCCGCCTGCCTCTGCCTCCCAAGTGCTGGGATTAAAGGCGTGCGCCACCACCGCCCGGCATTATGGTCTTTTTGATTGTTTGTTTGTTTGGTTTTGGTTTTTCCAGAGAGGGTTTCTCTGTGCAATAGCCCTAGCTTTCCTGGACTCACTCTATAGACCAGGCTGGCCTCAAACTCACAGAGATCCACCTGCCTCTGCCTCCCAAGTGCTGGGATTAAAGGTGTGCACCACTACCCCTTGGCAGTTCTATTTATTTTATTTAACAGGATTTTCAAACCCACACTGACTCACCTGATGATTTTTTTAATATTTTATTTTTTATTGAAAAAATTTTATTATGTGAATTTCACATCATGCACTCTGTTCCCTCTAATCTCCCACCTCCCCTCAGACCCACCCTCCAACCTTGCAATCTGTCCTGGCATAAAAAATAAAATCTCATTGTGGAATCTGCAGTGTGTCTCACAATATTCCCTTTTGTCCACACATTTTGCTTGCAAATGTTCACTAAAATGACTCCTTGGTCTGGTATGAGGCCTCTGTATTCTGCTACTCTGTCAATACTGGAACCTCATGGAACTCCTCTCAGATATGCTGTAACTGTCCTGTGTCATGGATTTGGGCTGTGGAACTGGCCACTTCTTGCAGTCCAGCAGTTCATCCATGGGGTAGATGTTGGGGCGGGCCAACTCAAAGCCCTGGTTCTGGACCTGCAACCCCCACTTGGCGGGCCAGTTCTACTATGAAAGGTACAGGGCCTGCTCTCCAGAGTACTGCAGCATGTGAGGGGCAGGGACAGCTCTCCTGCTCTTGTGACCCTATCTGGGCCAGATCTCACCCCAGGGTTGGTTCTCCACAGCCCCCACATCCAGGGTCAGGCAGAGTTCTTCTAGTTTCTGTCTTGTTTCTTGTCCTTGGAGCCCATCTGGTGCTTGTCTGGTACTGGTCTGGTAGTTATCACAGGCTACTCCATGGTGCCAAAGTTGTGTTGGTATCCACCTTTTTTCCAGGAATATTAGGCTACTATTCATTCAGATGTTCATAGGTCAGAACACCAAATGTAGATATAGCCTCTCTCCTCTCTGCCACCTACTGATGTACATGTGATATATAGCAGCCACATCTGCAATGCCTCTAGGGGCAGGTTCACCTGGCAAATTTTAAGAATAGACTCTCATAATAAATGCATTTCTACTGTTTTAGTCAGTGTTGTATTGCTGTGAAGAGACACCATGACCACAGAAACTCTTATAAAGGAAAGCACTTACTTAGGGGTTGCTTATCATTTCAGAAGTTTAGTCCATTCTCATCATGGTGGGGAACATAACAGGCAGAGATGGTGCTGGAGAAGCAGCTGAGAGTTCTACATCCAGATCCACAGCCACCAGGAAAAGACAAGACACTGAGACTGTTTTGAACCTTGAAACTTCAAAGCCTCAAAGCCCTCCCCACCACCACTCCAGCCTGCCCCAACCCCTGAAACACATTTCTTCCAACAAGGCCATATATACTCGAAGAAGGCCAATCTCCTAATCCTTTCAAATAGTGCCACCCAGGTGACCAAGCATTCAAATCTATGAGCCTATAGGGACCATTTTTATTCAAACCACCACATACACTGTTGACAGATGTATAGGATTCACAGTATTAATACAACTACTTGACTTTCTTAAAATAATGTTATGTATCACACTCCTGATATCAGGGCCAATCCTAGTAGAATCAGAAACATAAACAGGAAAAATAAATTACAAAAAGAAGTTGTGGTGGTAGTATTTGTCAGAAATTCCAGCACTTGGGAGGTAGAGACAGATTGTTTCTACATAGTAAGTCCAAGTCAACCCTGGACTACATGAGACCCTCCCTCAAAACAACAAAAAATAAGAAGAAAAAGAGGAGGACAACATTTAGGGAAAGGAAGAAATTGCAAAAAAAAGATATGAGGACTTCTGTTTTCATGTAGATTAAGTATTCAACCAACAATCTACTGAGAACAAAGTGAAATATGTTTAAGCGTGTACTGTAGGAACAAATTATCCTGTGCCTTAATACTTACTAATGGGGAATGTGTATATTGACACAAGGTCTATCCCACAAATGTTCACAGAAACTGTATCTGTAAGAGCTGTTAGTAAGAACAAGTTCAATGTCTGGGCCCATATGAGGGAAGTACAGAAGTGGCTCTCACAAGCTATCTTCTAACATCCACACCATCACTGTGGCATGAATGCATGTGTACACGCACACATGTGCATGTACACATGTGCATGGATTTGCAAAATAAATGCTTAGAAGAAAGAATACTAAAAATGCATGGGCAAGATGTCCAACTTAAAAGCAAAAAAAAAATATTATAGCAAACCTGAAGAAACATAAAGGATGAAAATAAAAATAAAAGAAATCAATGAACCATAAAATAATAATTAACCAACAAAACTAAATGTCAGTTGAAGTGGGGGGGGGAAACCCAGTAAAACAGACACTGAAAATTTTTATCAAGAGAAAAATAAAAGTTACTTGAAAGAAGACAATAAAGTAGAGAAGGATTTTGAAACTAAAATTTTTTGTACACAAAAAGTGGAAACCTTAAGGGATACATGAATTTAAAATTTCTGTGCATCACCCACATACTACAACACTAACATGCCGGAAAAATACATCACTGGTGCAATAGAGGCATGACAGACATAAGAGCAAACAACTGCTTTCTGATTGGATAGGAGGCCTGCTCCACAGGAGGGACTTCATACCTGGTACTATAAGCTTTGCTAACATCCTATGACTGAGGAGATCATAGGCCCTACTGAGGAATCTCATATTAATTGCTTTATTAAATGGTTAAACTGTCAAACAACATTCCAAATGTTGATGCTTAAACCCCTAGATTTGTATTGTTTTCAGTGTTTGTCAGAGAAGCTTCTTTTACCAGTAGATAATATTTAATGAAGACATAACAGGTCAAATCGCCAAATATAAATAACTGAGTGCCCAGCTGTGGATGAGTCATCTATATTAAAATCCTACCTGGGAACTTTGGAGAAAATGTAGTAGAAAGTGTGTGAGAGCCAGAAAATAGGAGGACCACTGTGAAATGATGATTTGTGCACAAGACATGGGTGTTGCACGCAACTGTGGTTACTTGCACAAGACCTGCACATGACCAGCATTGGCATGCTGGAGAGATAGCTCATCAGTTAAGAGTACTGACTGCTTTCCCAGAGGATCTGAGTTCAATTCCAAGCACCCACATACTGGCTCACAACTATCTGTAACTCTAGTTATAAATGATCCAATACCCCCTTCCAGTTGCTGTGGGCGCCAGGCATGTAAGTGGTGCACAAGTACATATGCAAGCAAAGTACCCATACACATAAAATAAACATTTTAATGTAAGAAACTGAATAAGAGATTCCAGCATGGGCCCCACCACTTTTCTGTGTGCCATGACATGGACAAGGGGGAGATGCCCCCAACACCCCTCGCCACCTACAGGAGGCAGGAGAGCTGATCCTGAGGTCATCAAGGCGGGAGAGCTGGTCCTGTCCCTCACTGGCTCCAACACTTGGGAGAGTAGGCCCTGCACCTTGCCTGGGCAGCAGAGTAGAGCAACAGTAGCCTGGTTCCGGCGCTGATGGGTGAGCTGACGCCAAGAACAGGAGAACAGGACAGCCGACAGGCTAACCAGTTCAGATGCCTCTCAAACCCAGATCCTTGCTTTGAGCCGGCCCAACCCAACACCTACCTCATTGACCAACTACTGGAACGTGTGAAGGGACCTGTCCTACAGATCTAAAACTCCAGAATCGCCATGACACAGGGCAACAACAGGATGTCCGAGAGTAGTCCCACTGAGGTTCCAGTATTGACAGAGCAGAAGCCAGAGGCTTCATACCAGACCAACGAGTCATTGCAATGAACATTTGGAAGCAAAGAAATACGGACAAAAGGGTATACTGTGGGACATATTGTGACACACTACAGCTTCAACAGTCTGATTGGTTTTTTTCCTCTGTTGAGGGGGTGGTTTCATGGGTAAAGAGAAGGTATGAGGAGAGGGGAAGATGAGTGGAATTGGGAAGCACAATATGAAATTCACAAAGAACCAATAAAAAAGTTGAAAAAGAAATCCAGCATGGGTCAAGAAGGGACCTAGAGGCCCTACCCCGACAGAGAAGCAATTGATGGCTACAGGTAAGGGAAGTCCCTCTTCTTTAGGGATGTAGTCACTAATAGGTTGCAAATACCCCAGTAGAAGTCTACATACCTATGTGTATGTGAGCAGCATGAATTGAACTCTGAGGAAATATTAATAACACAAAATTTTAAATAAGAGGACATGAAGTTGGGAGGAAGATGAGGAACGCGCACATGCGAGCTCATGCGTGCGTGCACACACACACACACACAAAATAAGTACAAATTCAGGATGATATTACTTTCTGAAGATGGGACCAGGGCAGGTTCCCACATGCTTAAGATTTTCCATTAAGATTTTATTTCTTAATGGAAAATGTTAAGCAAGTACTGTAAGATGGTCTGTCATGGGACACGGTAGAGTGTGTAGTGCATACAAGGGACTCTCTCAGGGCCTTCAAACGTGCCTTAGAAATAAATTGGCATTGAGACAGAATAGCAGGAGGGAAGTGCAGAGACATTTAACAGGATTTCTACTCATTACGAAAGCCCTCGTGAGGATGTGAAGAATCACCAGCAGTTAGAGATGACCACAGCTGTGCTGGGTGGAACAAATAGCCAAGTGAGAAAACATCACAAGGCAAAGACTAGTCACGGATGTCATAAGTTGGAAGAGAATGGTGAATCAACAAGGTCTGCTTACATACATGTTACTTGTCTCAACTTTCTGTCCTTGCTGACAAGAATGTTACTTTCTAACCCAGTTGTGGTGGCACACACCTATAATCCCAGCCTTCACGAGGATGGAGTCAGCCTGGTGTACACACCAAGTTCCAGGTGACCCAGGGCTACAGCATCACCTTGTCTCACTCCTCCACCCCCAAAGAATGATGTTCTTCCTTCTGACATCGGGAGGATGATGTCTTTCACAAGAGAATTTTAACTCCACCTTTAGGAAACAGAATGAAGATCAGAATGACTTTGTCACACCTGTTTTTCACGTGCCTTTAACTCGGAATGGTCAGTGTGCTATCGGAACATATCAGGGGAATGGACAGTGGTCTAATGGTGAAGTCATTCATAAATGAGGATGTGTGAAGAAATGCACACAGCCAAGAAGTGTAGACAGGAGCACCAGAGAGCTGTTAGTCGCCATTACTAATGGGATGCACTTCACAGAGCCTGTAGAGAAAGAAGACTGAGCAGGCAGGCTTCTGTCAGCTGCAATTTAAGCACGATTTAGTCCTATTTATAGACATCTCCTCAGCTGAGGAGTTCTTAAAGGTCTCCACACACACATCAGCTGATGAGCTCTGCTGTCCTGGGACTCAGATAAAGAGATCTTTATTGCCTGTGGCCTTGGGGCATGGTAGTGCTTCTAACACTGCCACTGACAACCCGGCAGCTTGAGTCAGCATAGAAGGATCATATTGTGCCAGTGCTGTGGAAAATAGGGCACTGGATTCTGCGCTTATGGATTTGATCCAAGGGGGACACAGAAAACCTCTCTGCGAGGCTATGGAACAGAGCCAATCTGATCCTCAGAATACTCAGTCACCCTCAGGAGAGGTAACTACAGCTTTGAGCCCTGCACAGGGCCCCACCCATACCTGAAATTGGATTTCAAATTGTTTAGCAACATCTTGCCAGGACTTGCTCTTGTTTCTAGGTTTCTATGGATATTATCTGTGTTACACGGGGCACCCTAAATATCAGTTAAATTTTCACATTTTATTAATTGGTAACAAGGCCAACTCATACAGCAAATCTGAGAACACAAAATGACTTCATCTGCACTTTAAGCAGAGCAGAAGTTTTGAGTTTTATGTGGTATTTGATGGGTGTGTTAACAGGCCTATCCACCAAAGGAAAGAAATTGACGAATTAGACTCCATGAAAAGTTCTAAAAATTTGTATGTAGAAAGGCAATTTCAGCAGACTAAAAAGGCAATCCACAGAATGAAAGAAAACTTTTTGGAAATAATATAATCTGATAAGGGATCAGTGTCCAGAATGTATAGAGAACAATAAGATTCGACAAAAATACAGAATTAGGAAGCCCATGTGAATCTCCATTCCACAGTGAAAGGTTGAATGCACATACAAGTAAATAAATCTCTAAAAAAAAAAAAAAAAAAAAAAAAAGAGCTGGGCATAGGTGGCATGTGTCTTTAAACCCAGCACTTGGAAGGCAGAGGTAGATGGATCTCTGCATTTGAGGCCAGCCTGCCTGGTCTACATAGTGAGTCCATGTTCCAGGACAGCCAAGGCTACATAGAGAAATCCTGTCTTGAAAAACCACACACACAAAATAAGTGGGTTGGAGAGATGGCTCAGGGGTTAAGACCACATGCTGCTTTTACAGAAGACCTGAGTCTAATTCCCAGCACCTACATGGTATCTACATGATAACTCCCAACTGTCTGTCACTCCAGTTCCAGGGGATCAGGCAACCTCTTCTGACCTCCAAGGGCATCGAGAACATATGAGGTGCCTTACATACATTCATGCAAAACACTCACATACATTAAATAAATAAATAAATAAATAAATAAATAAATAAATAAATAAATAAATAAATAAATAAAATTAGAATGATTGAAATACTCCTCAAGTATTTCATCCAAATCCATAGCTAGTTTTTTTAAATGCCTTGTCTAGCATTGATATGATGGTATATGCTTGGCCTTACTGTAGTTTCTTGTGCCATGTTTGATTGATGTCCCTGGGAAGGGGGGATACCTGGGGGAGGAGGCAGCAGGTAGAGAGGTTGGGAGTAGGGGAGGGAGGATAGACTGCGATTGGGATGTAATATATGAGAGAAGAATAAAAAGAAAGAAAAGAGAAAATGTAGAAATAATCATGTAAAAACTTGGTGACACTTTCCAACAGCAGGGAAAGAATAGATTATTTAAATGTTGTTGATATGATTGGGGTATCATTCCCTAAAACATAATTCCTAACTTATTTCTCACACCAAAATTACAGATAACAGAACATAGAAAAATTAAAATGAGCATCTTTTTTTTCCAACATTCATTTATTTCTTCAAGTTACATCTCAGTCACAGTCCCACACTCCTACCCTCTTCCTCCACACCCTCCTATCCACTTTTTTTTTTAATGTAAGGTGTATCTTTTTCCCCCTAACAGCTCCAACCTTTAGTCCAATAAAAGGCTTTTTCTTGTAACAATAAATACAATACAAAACAATAAGAACAATTAGGCAATGAAAATTATAAGGTATAACATACGTTCCCAATGTCCAGTCCATATGCACTTGGCAACTGATAATATTCTATTATCGATCTCAATGAGTTTAAAGTTCTATACCTACTCAGTTGCCATCCTAACTTGCATTACCAACTTTAATCTAGGTATTTAACAGCAACAACAAATCTAGAATATCACCAGCATTATATGACAAATAATAAATGGATAGTAAGACATCAAGGTTCTCTTGTGATTTACTTTTGTTTAATTTATCCATTTATTCATCTAATCCACCTCTATTGAACCCTTGCAGCATTAGTCACTGTATAGTACTGTTTAAAGACTCAACACATCCTGATCCACCAACCATGTTTCTCTTGACAGCAGAGAGTTGATGGGGTTGGCTCACACGATGAGACCCTCCCTAGAATCAGAACCTGATTCCGTGTAGGGAAACCTACAAGACTCATGCAGGAAGACAGAAAGCCATAACTAGGTCATAACTAGGTCAAGGCTTCATTGCTTGACCAAATGAATCTTCCACATCTGGATGCCATTGGCATTTCCAGCTGCTGCCTGACGGGGGCTGTCCGCAGACACTGTTCAGTCAAATCTCCTTCCTCCCTGTGGGCATTTCCTCAAGCTTAAAGCCATGCGGAGAAAATACACATTTTCACTTTTTACTATTTATGGATTAAACATTGTTTTTGTTTGTTTTGTTTTCTATCCCATTTGACAGTTGGAAATCCTTTAATAATTTTTACATAGGGAAACAGAAAAACTATTACTGGAAGTCTCCTAAAACTACCGCAATCAAATAGTAAACCATTCATTTCTTAATAAAAGTTTGTTAAAACTATATTGATATTTCAGGAAAATTAGAGTTGACAATCAGCTGTTACTGATTCAACATGTTATTTATATCAAATTTTTAAAGGATTGCTCATTTTTCTTTTCTTTCTTTTTTTTTATACTATTTTATTGATTATTTGGGAATTTCACATCACAAACCCAGAGGGCAGTCTCTTCCCGGTCCTCCCAAGTGCGCCCCGCCCCTAGTTTTGTGACCCCCCCACCCCCGCTCCACAATAAAAAGAAGAAAGGAAAACAGCAAGTTCAATTTGTGTTGCCCGTGCACTCACTGGGGCATGGTCAAACCCTATGCTCAGCCCCTTAAAGAAAATTGAATCCTTCCCTACCCACATCCTTGCTAGAAACCATGAACTGTGGAGAGCTACACTTCAGCATCCTTATCACAGTTTTTAAGAGTTCTCTTTGGTAGCTTTCTGTCTAGGTTGTTACTTTGGGTGGTGGGGGGTACAGGTTGTCACAGAAGCCTTTTATGTCCCCTTCTCAACTGCAAGTTTGTACACATGAATACCACGATAAAAGTAGCTTCCTTGCCCTTGACAGTCAGCAGGAGCACAGATCATGGACTTACACATGATTTCTGGAGACAGCACGGACCACCGACATCCACCTGCTCTCTGGTGTCAGCACATGTTGGACCTCAGTATAGTCTCTGGTGGCTGTACAGATATCAACCCTGCTGTCTGCTGCAGTAGGAACACACTAGACATGGTCCTCAGCGGCCGCATGGACCAGAACATCAGCATGGCCTCAGGTGGCAGCGCATTCTCCTCATATCAATATGGACCCCGGGGGCAGCTCGGCCCACAAACATCAACATGGCTCCAGGTTGCAGCCCAGACCACGGACTTCCACATCCGCATGGCCTTCGGTGGTAACATAGGCCACAGACATCAACAAAGATCGTGACCTCAGCAGGGACACAGACTTGGCCCTCAGCAGCAGCATAGACCCAGTTATCAGCATGACCTTAGGCGGCAGCCCAGACCAAGTGTATCTGTACGGCGTTAGGTGGTGCCTCGGGACAGGGACTCAGCATGGCTCCCGGCTACTGTAAGACCACAGACATCCACATGAACCTCCAACTTCAACATGGCCTGGGGAAACTGACCATAGATACCAAAGTGGCCTCCAGGAGCAGCACGGACCACAGAGGACCTTTGAGGAGGTCCAATCCAGAAAATGATCCTTTCTTGATCTTAGATACCTATTGTTACCCAGAACCATGGTAACTGCAGATGCTCAGCATGTTCTGGGGCTGAGTAAGAATGCAAACTTCAAAATGCACACCACCCTGCTGGCCCTACTTGGCAACGTTTCCCCGTCCACCACAGGCTTCTCTCACACCTATCACTGCTGTAACATCTCTAGTTCTGCCCCTATCCACCTCTCACTCACCTGTGGCTCCATTCCTCTATCTTTCCCATCTCTGCATGGAATATCCCATCATATTGCAGCATTGAAAACTGCAGTGTGTCGCTATATATGTGTGTGTGTGTGTGTGTGTGTGTGTGTGTGTGTGTGTGTGTGTGAAAGAGTATATATACTTATATATGTGTGTGTGTGTGTGTGTGTGTGTGTGAGAGAGAGAGAGAGAAAGAGTATATATACTTATATATATGTATCTATTGTCCAGATAGCTGCGCATATGCAAATGTTCATTGCAATGAGTCACTCGCTGATATGGTTCAAGGTTTCTGGTTTCTGAAGAGCCATAAATACTGGACCATTGCTGACTCATCTTGGATATCCTGCCAGAGTCTTGGGGATCCTGCAGCTCTGATTCTACAAGACCGCTCCTTCATGTGCTCCAGCAGCTCGTAGATGGTGTAGATACTGGCGATGACCAACTCTAAATTTCTAGATCTGGGCCCAGATGGTAACTGAGTTGGTCAGCTGACAGCAGGTCCCCCAATGTGCCCAGTAGGACCCTGCTCACTTTTTCATTGAATTAAATAATTTAACACCCCTGGCCCTCCACCCACACAACAAATGTAAAACTCTGGTGAAATAAAACTTTGGAGAAAATAGCACCATCGGTCAGGCATATGGATCCCTGAAATGGGTTGCAGTTTATAGCTATCATGATGGAAGCAGGAAGACTGCTGCACTCTTAAAGACTAGTTTGCAAGGCCTGAGTAGACCACTGTGAGCTGCTGCTGCCCCCTGCAGATCATTCCCATAAGACGACATTTTATCTACAAATAGTTCTTACCAGGGTATGCAGGATAACAAAGTTTCAGATAATAAATTAACAAATATTTTATATGGTTGTCCTTATTAAGTATTTTTCTCTTAGAAAGGAGTCTTTTTAAAAATTAAAAAGATGTGAGTTTATAAAGACAGAACAGCTTAAGTTGTTTAGGATCTAAGAAAATTTATTAGGGTCTAAAAGTAGGTTTTATGTGAAAGCTTGAATAGTGATAGAAAGTGATTTAGGTACAACTTTGGTCTCACCAAGATAGGATAGATAATGGAGTACTTTCTCCAAGATTGCCAAATACAAATGGATTGGACATTGTGAATACAATTCTTCCTTGATAGTTCTCATAATTGTTCTTATTGCATATAGTTTTATTGGTGTTAGAGAAAAAGTCATTTATTGGATTGAAATGAGATGTTGGGGTGCATTGTGTGAAGGTGTGTCTCTGTATATTCAATTGTCAATTCTGTACCAGCAGAGAGCTATGGACCATCACCAGCCTCATATTTTGTAAACATACATCTTCTTCCCTCATCTGCCTAAAACAATCTAGAATTGTATTTGAGTGGCTCTAATAAAAACCTAATGGCCAATGCCTGGGCAGAAGGGGAAGGCGGAACCTCTGGACAGAGACAGGGTTTCTGGGAGAAAAATTCAGACACTGGAGATTCGCCAGCGTGACACCAGAAGGAACTTGGCCTGAGAGAGAAGTTAAGAACTAGCTACATGGTGGATCATGGGATAAAACAGTCGGGATGAGGTAGCTGACGGTCTGTGTGCCCAGCTAAGGACTAAGGTTTTACATATTCATAAGTCTTCATGTCTTTCTTTAACCACTGATGGGTTCAAGAAAGTCCCTTTTATAGAGGTTCCCTCTTCCCACATGACTCCAGCTTGTGTCAAGATGACCAAAAAACAAAAAACAGCACATTTCTCCTCTTATTAGTCCCCTTCCTCTCCCAAAATAGTCCTGTCTTTTGGCTTTATGTCATGTAAACTCCATGTCCTCTCTTTTCTACACCTCCTGCTTTAGATCTCTCCTTTCCCTCTCATGGTCCCCTTTCTAATTCAGGACGTGTGCATACACATGGATCCATCTATCAATGTTTATTTATCTAAATTTAACAATAACTTTTATATAAATTTTAAATATAGATTATGCATATGAAGAAAACATACAGCATTTGTGTCTGGATTATTTTGCTTAACATTTATCTCTAGTTCCATTCTCTTCCCTATAAATATCATGGTTTCATTTTCTTTAAAGATTTTATTCATTTATTATTATGTGTGTATGTGGGAAGCAAGTATGTGAATGTGAACAGAGAGCCCACAGAGGCAGAAGAGGGCATTGGACCCTCTGGAACTGGAGTTATAGGCAGTTGTGAGCCACCTGACAGTGCTGGGAACTAAACCCAGGTCTTCTACGAGAGCAATACGTGCTCTTAACCACTGGGCCATGTCTCCACCCTGATTTCATTTTTCTTTATTGAAAAAGGTATGCCTGGTGTATATGCACAGTTTCTTTAGCCATTCATTTATTGGTGGGCATTTAAGTTGGCTCCGATTCTTGGCTACTGTGAATAACAACAATAAACGCAGAGGTACTTCTGTGGTTTGTCAATTTAGTCTGTTAGGTATCTATCAGGGGTGATCTAATTGAGACATGATCATTCTACTCTCATCTCTTTGAAGACTCCCACACTGACTTCCACAGCAGCTGCACTGGTGTACCTTCCTACCAGCAGCCAGTGAAGTTTCCTCTTTCCCTTATTCTCACCAGGCTGGCCTCGAACTCACAGAGATCCAACTGCCTCTGCCTCCCAAGTGCTGGGGTTGAAGGCGTGCACCACCACATCCAGCTGCCATTTGTTTTCCTGACTAGAATGAAATAGAATTTCAAGGCAGTTTTAATTTGCATTTCCCTTGGTGATGGATGTTAAACACCTTTTCAAGTATTCAACGGCCACCATAGTTCTTTTGGGAACTGTATATTCAATTCAACAGCCCACTCACTGATTAAATGGATTGATCTGGGTATTTATTTAATTGCAGCTCTTTATACATTCTAAGCTAATCCCCTCTATGGGGTATAGTAAAGATTGAGCTGGTATGGGTTTTCAGGTTTATTTCTAGGTCCTCTGTTCTTTTCCACTGGTCAACAATCCTGTTTTGTGCCTATTATTATTATTATTCTAAGGCATAATTTGAGATACATAACAAGGCTTTGTGATAAACACAAGGCTTCCCCTGAATGGTTTCCTCCAAGGCTCTACCATCCAGAGGGCTGAGTGAATAGATTGGAGCAATCAGCCCCTTGTAGTAAAGTTGATAGTGTCTTCTTTGCTCATGTTTGAATTTTAAGATGTAGGCAGATTCAAAGGATAAAGGTTAAGGTGACAGCTCCTGTAATGGCTTTGAAGTGGAAAGCAGTCATTACAACATTAACACTCCCGAAGTGCTGATACAAGCCCCTAGCTAGTCACATGTGTGCTGTTCTCATGACAGATTAATAACAGTGACATAAATCATCAGAGTCTAAAAGTTGAAAACAAATGCAATAGCAAAGACAAACAAAAAAAGTAACCTCTTTGCAAAACCTTGTTATAAATTACTTTGTCAAAGCTTACTTGTGCTTCACTCCCACATTCACCACCCTACTGTTGATTGAATGAATCTCCACCCCTTGAAGTTCATTAAGACTGCTGTCTCTGCCCTCCTATAGCTCAACCCATGTAACTCTCCTCCCCTTTGCTCCTTTCTTAGCATCTCCCCTTGGAAGGAATGGTTTAATCTCACTCTCTGATAAGTTAACAGTAGTTAATGAGAATTCAGTGAAAGTTGGCAGGTCATTTGACTGGGCCTTAGAGGGGAAGACTCGCCATTCTTTTACCATTGATTAAAATGCATTGGCTGTTTTGTTCCAGAGGACTCACGGCAATCTGCTGACTCAGACTTTTACCTGGGACATAATCATGTTTTCAGGCTTGGTGGTATCTTTTATAATTAGTACAGGGAGAGGCAGTAGGCAGCACATGGGGAACTCATATTGTGAGCACCAGACTTGAAGAAATATTATAAAATTTATGACTCCCAAAAATGTACGATGATTAAATTGCATTTAACATTCCAGGCTTTCAAGTTCTGTAACAAATTCCAATAAAGCATCCTCTAAATCAAAAGACTTTTCCCCTACCATATTTTTTTAATGACAAAAGCTGAACCCTGATTGGTATTGATTTTGTGGGCAACAAAAAGGGAGTCTCAAGGATGGAAATTTGAAATGGCCCAAGGGAAAGAACTGACTCAGCTAGTCTGGAAGAGAGCCACAGGAAACTGTTCCTAGTTTCCAAAAATCTATATTACACAAGGAAGGAGAAAATAATATCCCTTTACACCAAATCATGTTGAATCCTTCCTTGAACAGCAAAATTAAATAATCAGCAAATGCTTCTAAGGCACAAGCGTTGTCTGGGCTCAAATCAGAGAAACATCGCCATCTTCTGGTTGTCTGTGTTTTCCACAAGCCCTAGAATTCCAATGAGGCCAACACAGGATTGAGACAAAGTTGCCTGGGCAGTGGGACATGGGTCTTCATTGACAGGCAAGTGAAATGCAGCTGGACTTTATTTGCTCCTTAATTGTACACACACTGCTGCAGGGGGTATAAAATATGGCCTGTCCAGAACTTGAATTATGGGGGATCAGAGGCACTAGTGAGAATATGATTAAATATATTTACATTGTCATTTAAAAACAGGAAGGTCACCAGTGTAAAACTGTATAAAAGCCACATAGGTGTTACTAGAAATGAATTCTATATCATAATTGTTATTACTTCTGGCTCAATCAGTATTCTGTTGCTGTGAAGAAACACCACCACCAAGGCAACTCTTATAAAAGAAAGCATTTAACTGGGGCTGACTTACAGCTTCGGAGGGTTAGTCCTTTATCATCATGGCGGGGAGCACAGCAACACACAAGCAGGCAGGATGCTAGAAAAGTAACTGAGAACTATATCCTGATCCATAGGTGGTGGGGTGTAAGGGGGGAGAAAGAGAGAATGAAACTTCGGGGCCTGGCATGGGCTTTTGAAACCTCAAAGCCCTCTAGTGATACACCTCCTCCAACAGGGCCACAACTCCTGACAACACATCAAGTGGGGAGCAAGCATGCAAATGTATGAGCCTATGGAGGCTGATCTCATTCAAACCTCTGCACCATTGTTGCTTATTCTATGAGAGATTGATAGAAATCACGCAGGGGCTGGAGAGATGGCTCAGCGGTTAAGAGCACTGGCTGCTCTTCCAGAGGTCATGAGTTCAATTCCCAGCAACCACATGGTGGCTCACAACCATCCGTAATGAAATCTGGTGCCCTCTTCTGGCCTGCAGATATACCTGCAGACAGAACACTGTATACAAAATAAATAAATCTTTAAAAAAAAAAAAAAAAAGAAATCACGCAGGCAAAATGAATCTGCATTCTTTGGGTGGTTTTGTTGTTAGTGTTTGTTTTTGGTATTTTTTTAGTGTCTGTTTTTTAAGGAAGACTTTATTTTGGATTATGGTTCCAGAGTGATGGAGTCCATAATGTCAGGAGAGGCATGGCAGCTGGCTGGCATGGTGGCCGAAAGCTGAGATCACATCTTCAGCCACAAACACAGCAGCTGGCAAACTATAAACTCTAACAGCCTACCCCACAGTGATGCACTTCCTCCAGCAAGGCTCTGCCTTTAAAAGTTACATAACCTCTCCTGACCCAAACTTGCAGGAATAAGGTTCCCAAACAGCAAGGTGGGGAGGTGTCAAGTGGGAGGACCAGTGATGAGAAATAAAGAAACCAAGAGCAATAGTCAGGACCAGGATGTCTAGCATGAACTGCTGACTTGTGCCAAGTAAGTTTGCTAAGTACAGCATCAGCCAAGCCTTTAATCCCATCACTTGTGAAGCAGGGGCAGGCGGTGAGGCCAGACTGGACTTGAGTGAGAGGGTCAGCAGAGAACACAGGGTACTTCACACACAGCTGCTTCAGGACTGATCACCACAAACCAGGGGAAACGTCGGGTCCCCAGAAACCACACAAGACTCCTGTGGTAGTTTGAATTAAAATGGTCCCCACAGGTCCATAGGCCCACAGGGAATGGCATTACTAGGAGGTGTGGCTTTGCTGGAGGTGGTATGTCACTAGGGGGTGGGCTTTGAGGTCTCAGAAGCTGAAACCTGGCCAGGTGGCTGTCATTTCCTGCTGCCTGTGGATCAAGATGTAGAACTCAGTTCCTTCTCCAGCACCATGTCTACCTGCATGCTACCATGCTCCCCACCATGATTATAAGGTACTGGACTTCTGAACTGTAAGCCAGCCCCAGTTAAATGTTTTCCTTTATAAGAGTTGCCAGCCGGGCGGTGGTGGCGCACGCCTTTAATCCCAGCACTTGGGAGGCAGAGGCAGGCGGATCTTTGTGAGTTCGAGGCCAGCCTGGTCTACAAAGCGAGTCCAGGACAGCCAGAGATATTCAGAGAAACCCTGTCTCGAAAAACCAAAAAAAAAAAAAAAAAAAAAAAAAGAGTTGCCATGGTCACAGTGTCTTTTCACAGCAATAGAAACCCTAAGAAAACTCTTCAAAGGACTGTCTCCAGCCCTTGCCAAGCCCACTCCTGGGCAAAGACACAGAACTAATGTCCCCTCTGTGCTTTCACCAGGCCCTCTGAGAAAGTCTTGGGTTGGCTGGCTCCCCACACTCCCCAAACAGTGCCACCAACTGGGGACCAAGCATTCAAATACCTGGGCCAATGGGGAATATTTCTCATTTAAACCACCACATTCTACCCCCTGGTCCCCATGGGGTCATGGCCACATGGTAATACAAAATGCATGTAGTCCAACTTCAGAAGTCCCTATAGTCTTTCAGTCTGAACACCGTTTAAAAGTCCAAAGCCTCTTCTGAGACTCAAGGTAATCCCTTAACTGTGTGTGATGTGGGTGGGCACGCTTGGGGAGTCAGTCCTTTCCTCTGGCTCACTCATGCAGCAAGTGCCTTGACCTCTCAAACTTCTCACAGTCCCTTTTTTGGCCTTTTTAAAAGTATGGAACATACCTCTGTGCTCAGATACTAGCCTAGTACTTTAAAATGGAATCCATGAGCAAGGAACCCAACAGACTATTGAGGAGGTGAAGCACACCAGTCACTCAAGTTCTAAGCAGCTGTTGTGTGCCCTGGACCAGACAGTCCTGAGAGTGAATAAGCATGAAATCCCTGTCTTCAAGGAACACAGAAGGAAAGCAAAGCAAGTCAGCAGTTATGAGAGAAATGTGTTACGTGCCACACAGCAGAGTCGACTCGGAGAACAAAGAGAATGTTTTATATATGTAACCTAGATGTTAACAGGGGCCTCTCAACATGTGGAAGAAGTGAATCTGAACCCCATAGGCCCTGGCCTATTAACGTCCAAAGCCTTCTGAGTCCCAGAGAGTTCAGCATCTCATTGCTCCTTAGCCTCTGGGTTCTCACATCACACAGGCTGTGTCCAGTGGAACATGGGCTCTCTCATGAAGTTCGGTCTATTCTTGGACACGAGACTGCATCCTTAAGTTCAGACTGGGCAGAGATGGAGGGAAGGCTACGCCCCATACTTCTTACAATGCAAATTTCTAAAGAACAGGAGGCATCTATTTCTGTTCATCAAATACACCCCATCCTCAACTTTTGGGGGTTTTATCTAACCCAGTCAGCTCCTTCTACAATCTCTTTGCCTTTTTGTCCTTAACTCTTGTCTTCAGAATTCCAAACTTGTCCATCACATTTGACAGCAACACCAAAATATTGAAAGGTCACCCAACTTTTAATACTGTTTTTCCAGATAAAGATTAAGATGAACTCTAAAGCAATCAGTTTTTTTTACTTACTTTTATTACATGTGCATCGGTGTTTTCGCCTGATGTATGTCTGTGTGAAAGTGTCAGATCCCCTGGAACTGGATTACAGACAATTGGGAGCTGCCATGTGGGTTCTGGGCATTGAACCTGGGTCCTCTGGAAGAACAGCCAGGGCTCTTAATGCTGAGCCATCTCTCCAGCTACGATCAGTTTCTTTCACCCGTTTTGAACTGCCCATACTTTAGGACTCAGCCGCTCTACATGTTTAAGTTTCACTAATGGCTTGTACGTATCTTTGAGCAAAGAGGGACCATCTAACACTAAGCCTATTTCACAAAGTTGCTAATTGTGGTCGTTTGAATAGGCATGACTCCATAGACTCATATGTATGAATGCTTGGCCCATAGGGAGCTGCGCTATTGGGAGGGGTGACATTATTGGAGGAAGTGTGTCACTGTAGAGGCGGGGCTTTCAGGCCTTAAATATTCAAGCTACACCCAGTGTGAAACAAATCCGGTCTCCTCATGGCTGTCTTCAGATCAAGATTTAGAACACTTGGGTCCTCCAGCACCATGTATGCCTGCAAGGTGTCATCCTCCCTGCCATGATAACGGACTAAACAAAACTGTGAAACTGTAAGCCAGCCCCAATTAAATGTTTTTCCTTTATAAGAGTTGCCTTGGTCATGGTGTCTCTTCACAGCAATAAAACCCTAAGACACTAGTGAAGGCAAAGCATTTAACACTTATAACACTTAAAAAATACTAGTAAACATTATCTGCTGAACTATCTTCTTAGCCCCTAAAAGGTTATTTTAAAAAGAAAGCTCTTCCACCAGATAAACATTTTCAACAAAGTAGTAAGACACAAAATCAGTACCCAGAAGCTGGGAATGTAGCTCACTTGGCTGCCTGCTTCCCTAGCATGTACCAAGCCCTGGGCTCGATCCCCAGCACATTATAAACTGAGTTGGTAGCTTACTCCTGTAATTCCAATACTTGAGAGACAGAGGGAAGGAGGATTAGATGTTCACAGTCATCTTCAGCTACATAGCAAGTTTGAGGACAGAATGGACAAGAGACGCTGTCAAAAAAAATACATACAAATAGCATTTTTTAGATTCAGAATGAACTCATCAAGAAATTAGGGCTGGAGAGATGGCTCAGTGGTTAAGAGCATAGTCTGCTCTTCCAGAGGTCCTGAGTTCAATTCCCAACAACCACACGGTGGCTCACAACCATCTATAGGGAGATCTGGTGTCCTCTTCTGGCATTCATTCACTCAAATACATTGAAATAAATAAATCTTTTAAGAGAGAGAGAGAGAGAGAGAGAGAGAGAGAGAGAAAGGAAGAAAGAAAGAAAGAAAGAAAGAAAGAAAGAAAGAAAGAAAGAAAGAAAGAAAGAAATCATGGGAGAGGAGAGCCTATGTACAGGAACTTAAAAAAAAAACCTACCCAGGATTACTTTCTAGAATGAAAACTTTAAGGCACTGAAAAAAAAAATAAGCTGCAATAGTTACACTTCCCATTCGTGGAAGAGTACAGTATTGATCTCTCACTCTGCACAAAAATCTATCGAAAACCAACACCTGGAATTTTGAAAACTGACAGAAGAAAACAAACCTTCAAGACACAGGCATAGGCAGGGATCCTGTTAACAGGAAACAACGTGAGTACCAACAGTATGGCAGGAAGAAGCAGTTGCTGCGTGTATGCTTTTCCCAGCTCAACCGCCCACTCCCATTCCTGGCTTGCTTTCCCTGCCTTGGTCTTCATTTCTAAAAGCATCAACAAATACAAAGCCCTTACGCAGCAAAGGAAACCATCAACACAGTGAAAGACAGCCTGTAGGACGGGAAATCTTTGCCAACTCATCAGGAGAGTCACATCCAGGATACATAAAGAACCACAAAAATTAAACAGCAAAAGACCCCTAAATCATCCCTTCAATAAACGGGCTAATGAACTACACAGACCATTCTCAAAAGAAGAAACAGCCAGTAAATACATGGGAAAGTGTGCAACAGCCTTAGCAATCAGAGAAATGCGAGCTGAACTGCTGACACCAGACGGAATGTATCTATCAATCATGGGCCCACCCAAGAGCAGGTGCAGGACAACACGCCACTAAGGACACTGAAGGACACACAAAAGAAAACAAACAGCTCAGTTTTTATTTAAAGTGGCATGTTTTGAAACAAAATTCACCATTATAATTCAAATAACTTTATTCATTTTCAAAATTACATTTAACTCCCACATTAATTTATAAGGGGAGCAAAGGAGAGTTAGGAAGTGGTCTTCATTAGAGGGCAGGAGCTGGGTTGGTTATATTCTGGAAAAAGAATGACACATTTTCCCTTATTCTTTCAAGAAATGGGTCTATAAGATTCAAATGGTCTCCAGAAAAATGTTTCCACTGCTTCAGTTGTGACATGGACAGAGGTCTCAAGGAGTTAGACTTCTGAGGGCCAGGCTGACACTGTCTAGAGGTGACAGGAGTTTCCAACGAGCCATCTGAAATAAACACAACAGTGAGCCATATGCAGAGAGAGTCCTGTGATGGGTCACGTCTGGTCCCCAGAGTTCAGACTAAAATATTCAATCATTCATCCTGTTTACAAATATTGATAGGCTGCTGACTGTGTACTCAATAAGCCACCAGGCCTCTGAATCCAACAGCTTTATGGTCTAGTAAGAAAGATACACATCAGACAAATAATTTCCCAAAGAAAGGGTTATAAGTCCACAATCTGTTATCTAAGGCCTCTGGGATGGAGCTGAGGTAGAGCAACTGTGTGAGACTTTGTCATGTGTGCATAATAAGGTCGTTGGTCCTATCTCCAGCACCAATAAATAAACAAGTTCTGTGTTTATTTTTTTCTGTGTTATATTTTCAAATACAAACATCTAGGTCACAATTCCATAAATCAAATTCACTAATTTCTGCAGCAAGCACATTAATGAGTCAAAAAAAAGACTACTGAAGAACTCATCAATTTAGGTAAGATTTCTTTAAAGATTTGTTTTTATTCCTTTTAATTATGGGGTTTGTGTATCTGCATATGAGTGTGTGCAAGTAAATGCAGGTGCCGAAGGAGGCCAGACATCCCCTACAGCTGGAATTTTAGACAGCTGTGAGCCACCCAGTAACACTAATAAGTTATCTGACACATATATACTTGACTGCATGAGAAAGGTATATAAATAAGAATACATAACTAACTACATATCTGCAGTGGTAGGTAAATAAATTATGATATACTCATATAATGGAAGCCAGCACAGCTGAGGGGAAGGAACTCACTCTTGCTCAGCATATTGTTGTCTAAAAACTTACAGTGAGTGTGTTTACAACATCTGCACGCCTCCAACTACACTCACGTCCACTCACTTTGAAATTCATGGCCTCTTTTATAATCATTATTGCTACACACACACACACGTCCATTTAGTATTACTCATGTATGCATATGTTTAGGACTAAATATTTTTAAATAAATCATGAGTAAAGAAGAAATAACAATAGAAAATATGAAATATTTTAAAATGAATAATAAGAATATCAAACTTATGGGGTTTCACATAGGAGAAAATTTAAAGGGTTAAAAATCACTTTAGGGGGCTGGAGAGATGGCTCAGAGGTTAAGAGCACTGGCTGCTCTTCCAGAGGTCCTGAGTTCAATTCCCAGCAACCACATGGTGGCTCATAACCATCTATATTGAGATCTGGTGCCCTCTTCTGGCCTGCATGCAGACAGAACGCTGTATACATAATGAATAAATATTTTTTAAAAACATTAAAAAATAAAAATTAATCACTTTAGGGGGCTGGAGAGATGGCTCACCAGTTAAGAGCACTGGCTGTTCTACAGAAGGACCCGGGTTCAAATCCCAGCACCCACATGGCAGTTCACAGCTGTCTGTAATTGCCAGGCAAGGTAGCGCACACCTTTAATCCCAGCACTCGGGAGGCAGAAGCAGGCAGATCTCTGCAAGTTCAAGTCTAGTCTGGTCTACAAAATGAGTCCAAGAGAGCCAGGATACACAGAAACATCCTGTCTCGAAAAAAAAATTTAGAAAATAAGTTTGAAAATCATTAAGCCATATCAGGCAGTAGTGGTACATGCTTTAATCCCAGCAGAGGCAGGAGGATCTCTGAGTTTGAGGCCAGCCTGGTCTACAGAGTGAGTTCTAGGACAGCCAGGGCTACACAGAGAAACCCTGCCTTGAAAAACCAAAAAAGAAAATTATTAAGCCAAATGTTCAACTGAAAAAAAGAAAAAGAGCATTATATTAAATACATTAAAAGAGAAAGCCAGGACTAGGAGCTCAAGACTATAATGATAATCTACCTGTTACTTAGGAAGCTGAGACAGAGGCTTGCAAGTTCAAAGCCAGCCTTGGCAACTTGGTGAGATGATGCCTCAAAATAAAAACTAAAAGGAAGGTTGCTGACCCAGCTCAGAAGTAGAATGCTTGCCTAGGTACCCTGAGGTCCTGGGCTAAATCCCTAACTATCATAACAGACATAAACAAGTAAGGAAATGATAGGAAAAGGCAGACATGGTGGTGCATAAGTATAATTTCAGCACTTGGAAGACTGGGGCAGGAAGATGCATTCTGGACTAACCTGGGCTACAAAGGAATTTGAAGTCACCCCAGGCTACCTAACAAGAACTTGACTTTAAAAGAAAAGAAGGAAAGAAAAAGTTTTACAAAATAAAGCAGAAAAAAAGTACACAATAGAACCAAATGTTCATGAAGAGAAAAATGAAAATATTTATCTGAAGTTTTAAATCTACCCCTAAGGCAGGGGTAAGATCACTATTTATAAGATAAAGGCCAGCCTGGTCTACATAACAAGTTTCAGATCAGCCAGGGCTACAGAGTGACTTGTAGAAACTAAACAAATAAAATAAAATCCACATCCTAATGAATATATATCATTATAACTGAAACAAAATTATGATTATACATAATCATTCCATGAATTCTAGTATGTGTAACATAAATTTTAAAATATGTATAATTTATATAAACTAGATTATATGCTATATAAAATATCAGCTCTGGGTTGGCCTTGTAGCCTGGCACTTAGGTAGAGTGCTCACTTAGCATGTTCAGTGCTCTGGATTCAATCTCTACAACAAAAGGAAATGTTTATGTTTATGATGTATATATAATATGCATATCTGTACATGTGTGCACATGTACATCAATGTAACAAGTACATGCATATGTTTTGTTTTTGAAATTTTCATATATAAGTACTGTATTTACATCATTTACACATCTCCAATTCCTCCCTTTAAGAATTTAAAAAAGATAATATTTTTTTATCTTTTAAACATTTATTTTATAACCAGGAGGGGGGGGGGACTATGACTGAGATGTAACTTGAAGAAATAAATGTAAAAAAGAAGAAAGTGTATTTTATAATATGTGTGTGTGTCAGGTAAGCATATGTGCACATCTGCACTTTGCATGCACCATGTACAGAAAAAGCATCCCTAGCCTGCTACGTGGAGCTGGGTCCAAACTCCAGCTCTCAGGACTGTGCAGCAAGCACTCTTAACTGCTGAGTCATCTCTCTAGACTCTAACAATATCATTTACCAAGTGACGTTCCATTCCTGGACATTGTTTACTCATGTCCTGCTTCTCATCTAGTCCCTTGGAATAGTGTCTACATTTAGAGACAGATAGTTTCAGTCTTAAACAACATTACAAGATCAAGTACTAAGAGGTATAGTTGATTACTGTAAGCACCTCAAAGTCTGGGCCCATTATGAATAAATCTACAATCAATAGATAATTCTACTAAATACAGGATTTTTATGAAATTGCAATAAAAATTTAAAACATTTCTCTTACTCTGGAGCCATTCTACCAGGCTTTGAAAGGTTTGCCTACATGTTAATTTTTTCACAACAGATTTAGAAATAAGGAACTAAACAGAGCATATGGTTCTGCTGCACACTTTCTCAACTAAACCCCTAGGAATTGCCCCACAACCCAGGAGACTAATACATGCGAATGGCACATGTTTTTAAGTTACTCTTTAAATGTTCTCAAAGAGACAGATTGGCTGTATGAACTGTGGTAACAGAATCAACACACAACTCACCAGTGTGATCTTTCTCCTCTGTGCACTCACAGCCAAGCAGGTCATGAGTAACACAATGTGAATTTTCATGTAATGTGAACAAGTTTTTAAGCTCTTCCACTGAAAACTGGATATGTTCAGATGACTTGGTTAGGTCTACAACTGCCCCAGAAAGGCCTTGCTTACTGATCTGCCTTTGATAGATCTTTTCCTCTATTGTACCTGGGGAGAAAACACTCATTAGATTTCCTTCTTGTGTCTATTATTCATGTTGAGTAAAACAACCCTGTTACTTATTATCTGATAAAAGAATACATTCCAATCAATCTGGAGATATCTTAGAAAATTGGGAATAAATCTACCTCAAGACCCAGCCATACCCCTCTTGGGCATATATCCAAAAGATTCGAAACAAAACCACAAGGACATTGCCTCAACAATGTTCATAGCAGCTTTATTTGTAATAGCCAGAAACTGGAAGCAACTCAGATGTCCTTCAACTGAAGAATGGATAAAAAAACTGTGGTACATTTACACAATGGAATACTACACAGCTATCAGAAACGAGGAAATCATGCAATTCGAAACCAAACGGATGGAGCTAGAAAAGCTCATCCTAAGCGAGCTGACGCAGTCCCAGAATGATAAACATGGATATTAACCAGACATCACAGGATAACTATCCTACAACCCACACACCCAAATAGATAGGAACCTAGCATATCTATCCTAGGAAAAATTTTACCAACCAGTGAGTTATGGAATCTGCTGCAGGTTAGTGGAACACCTTACCCTAGATGGTGTGCTATATCAACCCCCAGTACAAGTGGAAGCTCTTGGCCCTCACATGACGGAAGATCTGAGGGAGTATGATATGTGAGGGCCCACCTCATCTGAGGAGAAGGAGAGTACCAAGTAGAGGAACAAGGAGGGAGAGAGGGAGGGAGGGAGGAAGGGAAGGAGAGAGGAAGGGAGGGGCCAGGAGGGGAGGAGGGAGGAAACTATGTTCTAGAAGTAACTTGAGAAAACAAAATAATACTTTTTTAAGAAAAAGAGTTAATAAGCTTAAAAAATATAATAAAACTATAATATAAAATTTTCAAACTATAATTTATCAAAGGTATACTTGCCTTACTGGCATGAAAGGAAAATGGCCTTAATTTCAGAATGTTAGACTGCAGGTGGCCACATAGATTACACAAACTTGATAGCAGCTTAAAAGGTTTTTTTTTGTAGATATATAGGATATTTTCATGGTTTGTCATTAAAAATCAGGTAACAGGTTTAAAATACTGTAAATAAATTAAAGGTTACTGCTGTTCAATCAGGTTTTCTAACCTCCAAGAGTTGAAAAAATTTGGAGCTAAGGTAAAATACATGAAATGCATGGTGTTAGCCCATGCCTTTAACTCCAGCAGAGACAGGAGGATCACTATAGAGTTAGTTGTCTTATAAATTCTAGAGTTACAAGAAACAGGGTGGTGATGGTGCACACCCTTAATCATATCATTCGAGAAGAATACACCCTTAATCCCAACATGCTAGAGACAGAAACAGGCAGATCTCAGAGCTCAAGGTAAGACTGATACAAAACAAGCTCTAAATAGAGAAAAACTTCGATCCAGGGGTGGTGGAGCACATCTGTAATCCCATCTTGGGAACCACATGTCTTTGATCCCAATACTTAGAATGCAGAGACAGACACATAGGATTTGGAAGGATTTAAGTTTAAAAGCTACTTACAAAAGGCATGCTGAAATTCAAACAAATTGTCCCTTGAGATCTCAACTATATATACTTAAAGGTTTGTTTAGCTCCAAAATATCAAAATAATTTCTTTTTTAATCCAAATTGAAAGATGATACTTTTTATATTGTCAAAAAAACAAATTTGCTCCAGGAAAAATATTATCTGACACCCCCCCCCAAAAAAAAGGTAATTGTCCCAGAGTTAGGATTAGGGCAGGGCTCTGTTCTTATCTTTCCAGGAGATTTAAAGCATACATTCAAGGAATCCAGGGACAACTGAACAACGGAAACCTCAGAAGAAAACAGATCAGACACCAAAGAAGACAAGAAGCCCAGACATTCCAGCCTTGCAGACTTCCTCAATAGCTGTTTCCTCAAAAGTCTACAACCACAACAACTCAAAATCGCTAAGATTTTTCAGCTCCACAGACTGCTCAGGTGCCAAATACATATGGACTGGACACTGGGAATGTATGCTAAGCCATATAACTCTCATAATTGTGGCCTATTTATTTCTGTTGTTTTGTATTGTATTTATAGTTATAAGAGAAAGAACCATTTGTTGGACTGAAAGGGGGAACTGTTGAGGGGAAAAAGATACCTTAAACTTAAAAAAAAAAGGGAAGAGGATGGGGGGTTGAGGGGGAAGAGGGTGGGAGGGGGGACTGGAGGGGGGAGTATGGAGTATGGATTGTGATTGAGATGTAACTTGAAGAAATAAAAAATAAATTAAAAAATGAAAAAAGAATACATTCCAGATATTGAAGCACAAATTAACAAAAAAAAATTTAAGGAGACACATTTTTACCACATGACATTTTTTTTTACCTGTAGTCAGGAGTCTGTAAATATGTACAGGGTATTTCTGACCATCTCTCCATACTCTAGACATAGCCTAGACAAAATAAGAATTTTGAGTACAGTAGAAACCAATGGCCCTTGCCACATAAGCAATTTGAAGGAATGTATTTTACTATTGGGAATTCTAAATTTCACTAATAGCTTCAAAAAACAAAGTAGGGTGCCAGCAAGATGCTCAAAGGTAAGAGCACCAGCCTGACATGCCAGTGTAAGGCCTAGAGCCTACACTGAAAGAGAGAACCAGCTCCTGCAAGCTGACCTCTGACCTCCACACACTTGCACACACAAACGCACACGCACTCACACACACATGCACACTTGCACACACACTCACACGTGTGCACACACATACACACACACACACACACACACACACACACACGAAATGTGTCCTCTTTACATCTTTCACCTGGGTTCACAGAGGGAGGCTGAGCACCCATGGAGGCATGTCAAGTAGCTGCAGGCACGTCACCCAACAATGAGATAAGTATTGCCATAAAACATCAAAGGGCAAATCTGGACAGCCAAGTCACAGAGAACCAAGCACAGCCTGGACATGGAAGGTCCACGCAGCTAATAATTCACCCGTGGAAATTCCTTAAGACATCTGCAGTCACTTAGGCTCCCTCTCATTCAAAGATTAACAATGACACCGTGCAGCGAAGGGTGACGTTTAAACCTTGCACACCCTCAGAAAGCTGCCTCTCAGTGACGTATAACAGCAACGCCTATAGGGACAAGAGATGCTGTGTTCTCATGCCCGTAAGTCATGAGACCTGTTACTGAGTTCCTCTCTTATTAACAATGTATGCATGTGGCTGTTCATTATCCTTACCTTATCAAAATGAGAACACCCCACCAGGTACAGGACAATGCCAGCAGGCTTGGCCATCAATTTCTACTACAAACACAAAGTTTACAAAAGAAAACCCCTCAACTTGTAAGATAAAGATTTCAAAGAGTGCCACTCCCAAGACCAGCAAACCAGAGGCCACTTAAAGAACCAATAAAATGCCCATCTTTCTCTCTGTGCCCAGGCAGCCTGGGTCCTGAAATCAGGGTTATTCCCTTTTCCTCGCTCCTTTCTCTCCTGTGGAAACTTTAGTCAGAGCTGGTGCCCGGTGCAATTTTTATTTTGACAACTGTCCTCCAGCTTTCCACATTCTATCACACCCAGCCTCATGTGCTGTACATTTGGCCTCCAGAGCGGACTGAGTAATTCTTCAGGCTGCCATGGAGGCGCTTCATGCCTACAGAACCTCAAAATGTACAAAGGTGGACTGCACAATGAAGAAAACTGTGGGCTTCTCCACAAGTCTCCTACAGAAGTTCATGTTGTAGGCTTACTGCAGCCTATGCAAATCCATCCTAGCATCTGTCATCCCCGGTGGTCATGAGCACTTCCAAGCCTACCTAGCTGTTCAGTGTGACACGAAGCTTGGGTCTGAATTCTCATGCTGGAAGGAGAACAAATTTCCATCTCCCCACATAAAGAAAACGTGGGCTACTTACATCCATATGAGGAGACGCTGTGAGGTTAAAGAGTCAGTAAATGGAAAGTTCCAAGCCAGGGCCTGACACAAAACAAGAGCCCAATACGTAACAGCCACTCACACATTGTCACATTGTCACCACAGCTGTATTCCTCGGCATTCATACCATCAGCTTAATGCTAAGTATTCCTACCTGGATGTCGGTAGCCGGGTTCCAATCAATGTCATAGAGAATTAAGTGAGATCCTCCAATAAGATTAAGTCCCACACCACCAGCTTTTGAACTTAATAAAAAAATAAAATCAGTAGAGTATTTACTATTGAAGCCATCAACAATTTGCTGCCTTTGAGAGACCGGTGTTTGGCCGTCAAGTCTTGCACAAGTATATCCATGGCGCTTGCATACCTCCTCTAAAATGTTCAACATCTGTCTGTAGTTCGATACCAAAATCACTCTGTCAAGCAAAAACAAAACTTTGTTACATAATGCTTTAAAACAGTATCTTGGATTTGTTTAGTTGAAGGAAAATAGTAACCCTGATATTACGGAAGGAGCAGCAGCATTGAGAACTAAACCCAGGACTCCCTCCTTCTCCTTTGAAGTCCTTATCTAAACTTCCAGCTTTAAGATGGTGAGACAGGTCACCCTAAAAAAAAACAGAATAAACAAAATGCAAAAATGAATAAAAATACAACTCTATCATATAAACAAGGAGATGTTTATATGCAGGAACAAAGGGGGAAAGCAAAGCAGGGGCTGGCTGGCCTTACAAGAGCAGCAGGAAGAGACACCTAACGCCGAGCAGAGCTCCAGCAGAACTCACAGGCTTCTCATTTTTGATCATGTACATGTGTGCACATACGTGCATGTGAGTGCAGGTGCCCACAGAGGCCAGAAGAGGATGTCAGAGCCCCTGCACGCAGAGACACAGGGAGTTGTTAGCTACCTGATGTGGGGTACTGGGAACCAAACTCAAGTCTTCTTAACTACCTCCCTCGCCCAAATACCTTAAAATCTTGCTAAGACTCCTCCTCAGCAGAAAGGAGTTCAGAGTTTCAGTACATAGAATCCCAGGTCCCACCTCCATGTGACTAGGTGACTTAAAAAGTTTATTCTTTGGAGAAGCTAAACCAAAGAAGCTGAGTCCAGGGAGGGGCTGTAGAGGTAGACATGGTGACAATACCAGGAATGGCTGGACACTGGGCTTACTTTTCAGTGGGACGAAGTTCATGGATCACCGCCAGGAGCTTTACTAACACCTGTAGTTTTCCTGACTCGTTCTCAGATAACTGCAGAGGGTTGTAGTCAGCAGGGAACACAGTCTGCAAGCCTTTGCACAGATTCCTTTCTTCGTTCTCATCACAACTTGATCTAAATTCTTTATCCTGTTCAAATGTGAGTTAATATTGGTCTGTGTTTACTGTTTTAGTAAGGAAGGAGCAAAGCTTCCAGGGCAGGCCAAGCTACCTGCGAAGTACATCTGTATGGGTCCCAATCACCATTTCTGGAGCAGCGCCATGCCCCTGCAACGTTCCTGGGCCTTTCCAAGCATCCTGACATCAATACTTCTTACTCCATTCCACCCTCTCCTTTCCTCCCTGTTAGGTTGTCTCTTGGTTTGTAGGTGGCTCACAACATCTCCCAAATGACAAACCAAAACAAGTACAACAATTTCCTGAAGGAAGAAACATATCAGTTTCTTCCTAAGAAATAATGATGTCATCGATAAACCAACAGAGAAATTTATCTTTAGCACATTTGGCTTATAGTACCAGAATTTGTGGTGGGGAGATATGCTAGATATTGAGCCCAGGACCCCTATTTTAACTCAGATTACTTTTATTCCAAAGTGACTACAAGCACCTCTGAAATTCTTTTGTAAAAACGCCTACTTGACATAGAAATGCATAAGATGAGATCAGAGTGACTGCGAGGACAATCCTTTTTTTAGGTTAAATGGTCAGGACTGGCAGGTTTCTCCACTACTCCTAGTTTACTGAATTCTCATTTTTTGAGACTCTGTTCAGTCTCCACCACTGCCTGCCCAGGAGGCTTCTTCCTTTCCTGCTGTTATCTCAGTTCAATAAAGACTTGAGGGCCTGATGCTAATTCATCTGCTTATTCAAAGTCGCAGCCTAGATGATCAGGTTGACCTGGACCTCAGAGACCTGTCTGCCTCTGCTTCCTCAGTGATGAGATGAAAGGCGCATAGCACCATCCCCAGCCACGTTTGTCTGGTTTTTCAGGCACACTGATATTTATCTTTGACCTTATTTAGCTGAGTAGTTAACTGTACTCATTTTTAACTCCCTGTATGTTCATGCATGTTACATTCCCTTTTTAGTAGTAGTAGACAAACCTTCCTGGGTACATATTTAATTGCAACTTGGCTTTCAACAAGAAAAAAAAACAATACTTAGAAAAGTCACTTGATTAAATATCTGTAGAACTTGAAGAATTTATATCAGGTTAGATCTACATAAAATGTCTATAATTTGAAGAAGTCTTGACCCAGGTTTTAATTTAAATATCTGAATATGCTTACACTGTAAATAACTGACAATTTGGGGTGGATACACACATTCACATACACCACACATATATACCACATACATATCAATACACACACACATACACAAACACACACACAAATATGCAAAAACATACCAGATTAAAACATGTATTCTGGGCCATCATCATTTCTTCCTTTTAAGGAAGAATTTTTGGCTTCTATTCTTCCTGGGCTTCATGCCCAAAGGGTTTAAATTTTACTACTGTATATAGAATCTGTTTGTTTAAAAGTTGCTTAATAAATTGTTATAATCCAGCCTTCTGCAGTTACACAAAGCTCACTTCTATGATAAACTAATAGGACACATTGTAGAATATACTTGAAGAATTCTGTTAGCACAATCCATTTTCTAAGTATATAATTAGTGATCTCATACATAAGCTGGCACCCACTGTTTTTGTTTGGGAAGGTTATTTGGGAACCATATTTTGATTTTACTGTTTAAAGAATGAATAAAAGTTTTCCATGGTGAGCTGGAGATATCATTAATTGTTATTGTGCAATTTGTTTAATCAGGCATTCTGCTAGGTTCTTCCCATAATTTCTTGATAAATTGTCACAATGAGGTCATCAAGAAGCAATTATTAGCTTTCCATTCCAGATAAGAAAACCAATGCTTACAGATACAGCTTAAGAACAGATTTGCCAAAAGTTAAAGAATTAGAGCTTGGGATAGCAGTACGTGCCTATAATCCTAGTTGTTGGGAAGTAAAGGCAATGAGAATCAGAGCCCGGGTCATATTCAGCTACAGCGGAATTCACAATGTACCTTCTGGGACGCCCAAGTCCCACAGCCCTCACCTCAGGGCAGGCAGTGTCCACACCACTCACCTTCGCAGAGCTGAACAAAAGGCAAGGGTGATTGCACAGCTTCTTCAGGGCCCCTATGCAGATGAGATGAGCGCTGTTTTCCAACAGTCCTTGCAGACAAAACCTGACAGACTGAGAACTCAGCAGCTTTCGGTAAAGCTCAATCTGCAGTGCTCCTGGTCGGCAAAAGACTACGTTCTCTATCTTAGAAGGAAGATATTTATTGATGACTTCCTGAGTCCTTCTAAGGATAAAGAGTCCAGTGAGGCTCGTGAGTTCAGTTGCTCTTCTCTCTCCTAGCTCTTTTTCCTCCTATGTGGCATGTACAAAAACATTTACAATTATGGTTAAAATGAACATTAAAAAGTATATGATAGAACATCATTAATTATTTCCATAAAGTTTTAGGGGTGGCTTTTGAGACAAAGTCCCACTGCATAGCTCAGGCTACCCTGAAACTCACCACATACCACAGTCTGCTCTTGAGTTCTGACTTCCTGTCTCTACCTCTAGAGTACTGAGATTACAACACGTCACTAACAAGCCACATCAGACCTTTCTCACCAGTACAAATGAAATACAAGTATTTCATAGATGCAAAACCCAACCATAGTATTTGGGAATCTAACTCAATAGTAAGAGTATGTGCAGGGCTGTGGGTTTCTACCACTAGAGAAAACCAAAGCAGAAACTCATCACAATCTTTTAAAAAATATACTTTTTATTAATTCTTTGAGACTTTCACATATGCATACAATGTATTATCATATTCTCCTCCTACTCCTCCCTCTAATTCTTTCCAAATGAACCAATTCCCCAACACCTCCCAACTTCTTGTCTTTAAAAGAAAAAAATACTGTGGTGGTTTGAATAGGAATGGCTCCCACAGGCTCATGTACTTAAATGCTGTTATCAGGGAGTGGCACTATTTGAAAGGATTAGAAGGATCAGGAGGTGTGGCCTTGCTGGAGAAAGTTATCACTAGGTGTTGGGGTTGATTTGGAACTTACTATGTATTCAAATGTTAATTGCTTGCCACTCCAAGATCCTTGTTGCCCTAAGAGCAAATCACATACCCAGAGTGAGGTTGTATCCACCTTGCCTCCCAAATTATCCCTGATTAGATAATAAAAGTTGACAATGGTCAATTAGCTGGGCAGATAGAGAATAAGAAGGCAGGACTTCCTGGGAGGGAGAAAGGAACTTTGGGAAGGAGAACGAGGAAAGCTTTTCACCAGAAGGCACAACAGGAGACAATCGTGACTACGGGCAGGGTAGGTTTAGCTAGCCACATGGCTCTTTGGGGCTAGGTGGTCGGGTTAATTTAGATGAGCTAGCCAAGCGTCTGCACAGCTAAGGCCTAAGCTTTGAAATATTTAAAGGTTTTGGTATATTTATTTTTATAGTCTAAGGGCCATCCAGGGTCTTAGCCCTTTCCACAAGGAGACATAAACCATCAGTCTTCTACAACTCAGGGTGGGCTTTGGGGTGCCTTTAATCCCAGCACTTGGGAGGCAGAGGCAGGCAGATTTCTGTGGTTCAAGGCCAGCCTGGTCTACAGAGTGAGTTCCAGGACAGCCAGGGCTATTACACAGAGAAACCCTGTCTCCAGAAACCTAAAAAAAAAAAAGACTCCACAGCAGACCCAGTGTCTCTCTCTGCCTGTGGATCAGGATGTAGCTCTACTTCTCCAGCACCATGCCTGCCATGCCTGGTGCCATGCCCCCTGACATGACAATAATGGACTAAGCCTCTGAAATTGTAAGCAAGCCCCCAGTTAAATGTTTTCTTTTATAAGAATTGCATTGGTCATGATGTCTCTTCACAGCAATAAAACAGTGGCTAAGTCACCCACTAACTCCAATTTGTGCTACCAACATATTCATGAGTGTGGGCCATCCAATGGAGCACAGTGGACCTGCCAGGCCACATCCTTAAAGAAAACTGATTATCCCTCTCCCAGAAGCCATCTACTGTCATTAGCTAGGGGTAGGGGCTCATGGACCCCTCTGAAAAGAACTGATTTGATCTTGTACAGAAACCAAGGATGCTGGGATTCCATTAAGACAACAAGTTCTTTCATGTCCAGAAGACACTGTTTGCTCTGATCCTCCCTAGCCTCTGGTTCTTACAAATTTTCCCACTCTCTCTTCTGCAGTAGTGCCCAAGCCTTGTAGGGAGGGGTCTGATATACATGTCCCATTTGTGGCTGAGTACTTCACAGACACTTATTCTTTGAACTCTGACCAGGTGTGAGTTTCTGTGCTAATTCCCATCCAATGCACAAATAAACTTCTCTGACGAGGTCTGGGGGCTGCACTAATCCACAAGTATAAATATAAGAACAGAGAATTAGACACTGCGTCTATTTAACAGAGTAACAGTAGCAGGTATACCTCTGGGGCCTATGTGCTCCCCAAGGAGAGGTTCTTGGGCTGATTTACAATACCAGAAATGCATTTCCTCCTGAGAGCAGGCCTAAAATCCAATCGGAAAGCAGTTGGTTACTGCTATCAGGTTTATGCTCCTACTGTACCCATGAGATCTTCCCACTACCAGTCACTGTAGCTCAAAGGGCGCACAGCAAAGTAAGACTTCTGATTTATTTTTCTCTCCCAGAAACCTGCACAGCACCTTCCAGAACTATTAAAGTTCTCCAGCAGAAGGAAGATTCTTAGTCAGAACCAGTTTAATTTCTCCATGTCCTGTGACCAAAGTGTGTAGAATCTTAAGGCACAGGGTCTCTACCATCATTTTGGGGGACAACCAAGAACAATAACAATAACCTACACTGTTTGGGGATCTCCAGACACTCATGACCAACAACTCAAGGGGAGGTACCTCACACCTGATACCGGGCATGTTTAGGCAATCTGTGGCTTATGAGAGGGAGTTTCATCCCATGTTTACGAGAACTCCACTTAAGTTCGTTGTGTAACATAGAATAAATATATCATATAAAAATCATATAGATAGTAGGTTTCATATAGTCTTTTCAAACATTCTTAGTATTAACTATCCCCCATCAAATGTTTCGTATAATCATTTAATTAACCACAATCTCCATATCATTGTTTGGTTACTGACACCATGGAAACTCTATTATCAAAATAAGCTTTCATATATCAGCTATAATAATATACATCTTTAAAATCATCAGCAAACTCTCCTCCTCCCAAGGCTTGGGGAACATCTCAGAAGACCACGGAGAAAGACTGTATGCCGGAGGTCTGGGGATGACAGGACCAGTTGGTTCACTCATGATCTCAGCAGCTGTGGTTACCAGCACAAGGTCAACCAGTCAACAACACAGCTTGATTCGAGGGAGGATCACAAGCCCCAATTCTGTTTCAATGAATGGCCTGCACCTATGCATATATGGGCTGCACCAATGGATTCAGTTATTTCAAAAAAAAAACAAAACATGAAGCTGGAAGAGGGACATGGGACTATCAATCCACAAGGAGTTGGCAGGGCAATGGTGTGGAATGAATATGACCAAAATACATTGTACACACAGGTATGCAATTCTGAAAGAATAAATAAAAGGTTATTTTTAATTTACTAGCATAGGAGACTGTTCATTATAAAAATGCATATTTTAAGTCAAAATTTAATATTAATAATATACATGCTTAAATTCTCAATAGAATGTTTTGAGCACACGAAACTTAACAGAAAATTTTTAAAATCCTTTATGTAGTATTCATTCCCATATAACAAGACCTCCCTTATATTTAAAGAGTTTAATTTTTATTACAAATGTAACAGAGCCCTTGAAGAAAAGATAGAAACTATAGTTCTATACAGAACTATAAGAAATATAAAGTCTATTTTTATCAACCAAAAACAACTACTGCTGAGCTGGTGAGATGGCCCAGTAGGGTAAAAAATGTCGACTCAGGTATAATCCCAGGAACCCATAATCCACATGATGGAAGAAAACAACCAACTCCTGAAAGTTGTCCTGTGACTACACACATGCCTTAGCATGCATGCTACACACACACAAAAAAAAAGGCAAATTTTAAAGTACTGGTGTCAATATTTTTTAAGTAGCATCTCTGTAAAAAAAATACATATATATATATATGCAATGATATATCATTATTTGTAGCAAGAAACACAATCTCAAACAATGAAACTTCATGCAAAGAAGAAACTAGTCATTTGACTCATCTTTGTATTCCTCCAGGTATGTCCTAACCTTTAATCCACAGTAATTTAAAATATGTGTTGGATTAGGCTGGGTGTGGTGGTACAAGCCTTTGATCCCAGCACTTAATAGACAGAGCAGGTGGATCTGTGAGTTGAAGGACAACCTGGTCTAGACAGTGTGTTTCAGACCAGCCTTGGCTATATAATAAAATCCTACCTCAAAAAACAAACGAACCTATCAGATCAATAAATGACTAACACTTTTAAATATAATATACCATGAACATTTTCCATATAATTATTAAATATTCACATAAGCCATTATTTTGTACTGTTTCTGATTCATGTAAAATGCTTTTCAAAATTCATGTAAAATGCTTTTTAAATGTGTTGACAAATTAACTTTATAATTTAACTTCTCTAGAACAAGATATGGCACTGGGATGTTGCTCAGTGTTTAGACTGCTTGTCCCACATACAAGAAGTCCTAAGTTTTGATCCATTTCGCACCCAATAAAATTGTGTTTGTGGCACAAGCTTGTAATCCCAGCATAAAAAAAAAATCCTGAGCTATAAAGAGACTATCAGCAAACAAACAAACAAACAATAAACTAATAAAGTGTATGTGTGTGTGCTGAGTTTTTGGGGGAGAGGGTGTAGGACAGGATCACAGCTCTAGCTGTCTTTGGACTCAAACTCATACCTGCCTCTATGTGTGCTACCCCCACCCGGTAGTGGTGAGTGTGTGTGTGTCTATGTCTGTGTGGGTCTGTGTCTTTGTGTGTCTGTGTCTGTGTGTGTGTGTGTGTGTGTGTGTGTGTGTGTGTGTGTGTGTGTATCTCTGGGTATGTGTTACACAGAGTCATACTTTGTAGCCCAGACTGCCCTAAAATTTGCAGCAATCCTGCCGTATGCAGCCTCTAGGATGCTTTTTAACAGTCAATGTTTTCCTTACAATTTAGTAGTGTTCTCTTTAGTAATACATAGAATGGTGGTACAGATTATTACTGGTAGTATCTTAGATTTAACAAAATATAGTACATAAATGAATACCAAAACCATGATTCTTCCAGACATATTGCTCTTTAAAAAAAAAAAAATCACTAGAGAAAATTATACCTTGGAAGAGGAAGGTTCTCTTGACATAATGATGGGCTCTTCATATATCTTCCTGTAAGATGACAAAGAGCCTAATATTCCTGGATTAACAAAGTCAACTAATGCAAAAAACTCTTGCAAATCATTCTGAACTGGGGTACCTAAGGAGAGATAAAAGTGATGAGAGGTTGGATTTGTTTTATAATCACAGGTCTCTGTAGAGCATAAATACAAGCAAACACCCTATAACTGTGGAGGAGCAGTCAAACCAAAGCTAAAATTTGATAATCATGTGTAAATTTCCACATTTGGTTTTAGCACAGTGGCTGAGAGCAGGCTCTAGAGTCTGGCTGCTCACATTCTAAACCCTCCTCCTCCCTTGAGCAGCCCTGAGCACGTTCTCCACCTGTGAGACAGGGATATAAGAGTGGCTCCTTTGGCTGTGAAGGTCAGAAGTCAATCCACATCTGTGGCTCTTTATTACAGCAACCCAAAAAACAACCTATTAGTTTTCCAAATCCAAACCACTTTCTAATCAACACCAATTGAGTGATTTCCATAACAATGAGCTACAAACCAGCAGGAAACAAAATCAAAACTTTTCCACTGTGCATAACTGAGTGTAGATCACATATGTAACACTGCACATGCTAACACACAGAATTTGTACTTTCAGAGAGGGAAAACATCACATTCGGAGCAAAAGGCCCTGCCATTCTAAGAATAAAGAATTGGTTCAAAGATGTAGCTCAGTCACGGAGAGCTCACTTAGCTAGGCTCTCTGCATCAACTAAGCAGGGCACACACGTGCACAGACGCTGGAACAGCAAGCACAGGGCGTACCAGGTCCTCTGGGTACTTATTATAACTATTAACTTAGTATTTTTATGGAACTCCTGACTGTGACAGCAGCTGGGGCTCTGACTCTTGAGCCTGCTCTTAGGACTCTTCTCGTCCTCTTGGATTGTCCAATTCGATATCATAGCTTTGCTTTGGTCTTATTATATTCTACTTTGTCATTTTTGGTTGCTATCTCTTAGAAGCCTGTTCTTTTCTAACAAGAGACAGAAAGGGAGTGGATTGGGAAGAAAGGGGAGGTAGAGAGGAACTGGGAGTAGAGGGAGGGGAAACTATAATCAAAATACACTGTATGAGAAAAGAACATATTTTCAATAAAAACAAAAAAAATTGAAAAAAAAATAAAATAAAATAAATTGTGGGTTCAGTCCCTAGCACAACAAAATGATAGATAGATAGACAGATATGGATGAATAGATTCAGACAATTCTAAAGATAAAAAAACAACTATCAACATGTTTTTAAGTTAAGAAGTGAGCTAGTGCTAGTTTTTATCCAAATTATAGCTAGCTCCAGGAGCAAAAGTGACAAGAAGAAAGCAAACACAGTGTCAAGACTGACAAAGTAGGGACACAGAGGACAATGGCAATCCCTACAGGAAGCCATCTCACCAATGGAATATTCCTTCTAAATGAAACACCAGAATCAATCTTCTACTGATGAGATCAAACTTGGTTTGGATACTGAGTCAGTGGTAGGCTTCCTGCTGAGGATGTGACTCATCTGTCTGTTCTTGTTAAGGCAGCCATCTGACATCCAAGTGAGGAAAGACCGTTTTACTCCTTCACTGCAGTTCTTATTTAGAACATTATTTTACCCTCATCCTCACCTTTCCTCCTCATTTCTAGAGCTAACCTTTTCTCTTTTATAGCTGCAATACTTTCCTTACACTGAATGGTAAGGAGAAATAATCATATATTGTAACCAAATTCAGTCATTTTTTTCCCAATGTTTCTCCAGTCTAAAGGCTCTCAAGACCCAAGGTTGATCATGAAGTTGGAAGAATCTACTCAGTTCCTCAAATAGCCAAAGACATGAAAACCACCTAGATTAAGCTCTCTATTTCACCAATTCCCTGTTTCTTTTCAAAACTGAATTTCATAAGTATTGAACACTTGTCTACTATCTGATTTCCATGTTACTATTACATGCAAATATTGATTGGTCATCTATTAAATATTGGTCAACGAGGTACTAACAATATTTGATGCCAATTATTTTACTCTTTTTCATCTTTAATTGACTAAATTTAAAATATTTAAAAGCAAGCTCTGGGACCTACATGATGGAAGGACAGAACAGACCCCCACAAGTTGTCCTCTGACATTCGAAGCATATGTACCCCCACACACATACACACAAAAGCAGAGATAAATAACATATAATTTAGAAGCGTTTTAAAAACTGGGCTAGGTATAGCAGCACATGCCTCTGATGCCTGCACTTAGGAGGCTGAATGAGGAGAGTCGCCTATGAGGTCTAGGCCAGCCAGTGCTACACAATAGTATACTGTCTCAGACAAATATAAATCCTCAAATCCAAAGGCCATTAAAACCATATCAGGATCACTAAGCTGTCCTTGAACTTGTGATAGACCATCCTGCTTCTTCCTCCTGAGCGGCAGCAGTTACAGGAATGAACTACCACACCTGGCTCAAATTTTTGTTTGTTTTGTTTTGTTTTGGAGACAAAGTCTCAATGTGTAACTCTAGTTGACCCAGAGCTCAATATGCAGAGAAGGCTGGCCTTGAATTCAGGGTGATCCTCCTGATTCTGTGTTCCAAATGCATGGGTCACAGGTGTACAGTATCACACCACGCTCAAGGTTGTTTTTTAAAGCGTAGTTCTAAATATCACCCCTAGTAGTCACTGCATAGTTCTACTTCACAAATAAGAAGTCAAAGAACTGAATTGTTTAAAGGTGTGTTCCCACCTTACCCCAGCTTGCTAGGAAAGGAAGGCAGAGCTGGCCCTTCTCTGCTGCTTTGGGATGTACTTCCACCTGTAAGCAGACTTAGAAAAAGAAACAAGCGGCTGCTTATAGTCCTTCTCTCCCATCATATCGTCCCAGAAGGGTTGTCATGCATAAAGGTCACACAAAAGACACAATCACAGAGATCATGCCTGCAACTTATTCCAGAAGAGTTCAATATCATACCAGATGGGGGCCAGAGGGACAGCTCGGCCTTAAAAGCATTTACTACTCTTTCAGAGGACCTGGATTCAATCCCCAGCAGGCATATGCCATACGCCTACATGGCAGCTCACAATCAACAGTAGCTCCAGTTCAAGGGCATCCAGCATACTGTTCTGGCTGGCATGGGTACACATGCATACAAAGCATTCATTTACACAGCTATACACACACATTTAAATTTTTAAAAATTTTTAAGTGTAAAATGGTAGGGAACAGAACCTTGAGTAGAAAATGGAGAGGTTGGCAAGTATTATTAGAAATGAATAAAACTTTCTTCTTTCTCCTGCCAGAATGACAAATCTGAAGAATATCAAGGTAAAAAAGTATGAGAGAAAAGTTACATGGAAAACTCAAACTTGATTCGACTCTAAGTTAGGCCTTAAGCTACAAAGAAGCAGGCAGAAAGGGATTCTTGTATTACACATGGTCAATCCCATCCTTCCAGCCAGCGTGGCCAGAAGCTTTGGCCAGCACCAAAGCATGCACATGCAGCAGCTTCCCAGGTAATGTCTGCATGGATCAAGTCTTGTGGCCCTCACAGCAACTCTATCACATGATGCCATTACATCCCCATTTCACAGACAAGGAAACTGAGATACCAAGAAGTTAAGCTACTTTCTCTGGAGTTGTGCAGCTTCGCCAGCAGACTGAGAAACCAAGCACATGCACTCTAGCCCTACCACCTACAGACTTTACAATGATATCATTAAATTGATTCCTCAAAAGGCCCAGAAACAGGTCTGCAGAAAACTGTACAGGGATTTGAAGACTCAGAATCAATTAACAAAGTCCTTTTCATGTCAAGCATCAGATTACAAACTGTAAAGGTCCATGTGACAAAAATCCCATCATGTCTTCCCCAGAGTGACTACTAACCAGTCAGAATTACTCTCTTCTCACAAGAGAGGCTACAGAGGGCTGCAGTTGTCTTAATACTACTGTTCTTCAAACGATGCCCCTCGTCACAGATCAGAAGGTCAAATTTTATAGTCTTAATTTGATCTAGGGAACGAAGTAACATTTCGTAACTGATGATAAGAACAGAATAAAATGTAGCTGCGATAAATTCCTCGACTTTATGGTCCTAGAGAGAAAAATAATATTTAATAAACCATAAATTTTGAAATCAAATCTAATCAAAATATTTTATCAATCAGTAACCAAATATCAGTCTATTAACCCTTCCTGTCTTGGTCTGTTGGACTGTATTAAGAAAAAGGCTTGAAGCTGGGCAGTGGTGGTGTACACTTTTAATCCTAGCACTTAGGAGGCAGAGGTAAGTGGATCTCTGTGAGTTCAAGGCTAGCCTGGTCTACAAAGTGACTCCAGGACAGCCAAGGATATGCAGAGAAATCCTGTCTCCAAAAAACAAAAGGAAAAAAAAAGACTTGAACAACAGCCATGATTTCTCACTGAGTGGAAATCCTAATACCGGCCATGAAGGTGGTCCCAGTCACAAGTCGGCTAAGCTCATTTTGTTCTTTTTCCTTCCTTCTGGCTCTCCTGGGTTTCTCTCCCCTACAGTTGCTTTAGATCCCAGGAACAAGGGACCTGCTGACAAACATCTTAAGTCAAGGACCAAAATTACCCTTTGAGCAACAGAACCTCCTCAGGATCAATCAAGCTCCACATAGCTGACCCTAACATAACAGTCTCAGGTAGTGCCAACCGGACCACAGCCACACCAAGGGCACCAGGAGGACTGTTAACCATGGAACGTGTTCCCGACCCTAACATAATGGTCTCAGGTAGTGCCAACCGGACCACAGCCACACCAGGATCACCAGGACTGTTAACCATGAAAAGTTTTCCCCTTCTCCCTGGCTCTGCTGGGAAGTCTGGCTCACATAGTGCATAGGGAAAGATCTGATCTATCTTCCTTTAACACCAGCATACTAATCACACCATAGGGCTCCATCCTTATGATTTTATCTAACTCTAATCACCTCCCAAGGCCCCATCTCCTAAAGAATTACAAATCCTAAATGACTTCCGATGGTTGACTTGTGATACTTTGATTTGAAAATGTTTCAAAAAGATACCCATAAAGCCATTCTGTTTTCTCAGTATTCAGTAAAACAAAATGAAATATTCAATATTCTATTATAAGATAGATTTTGTAAGGTGATTATATACAATGTTAGCAGCCAGTCTCTGCTCTGGCCTCCCCTCCCGGATACGGATGGGAATCTACTGGGTCACTCTCTGTGAACCTAGAGTGAGCAGCTCCGCCACTGCCATGGGATCTCAGCTGGGAAGTGTGTCTACTGAGTCTACATCAAAGGGGTGTCCATATTGTCCCCACCCCTCCCTGCCTCCTGCCAGTGAACCTCTCCACCCTCAAAAGTTTTACAAAGCCTCTCCATCCTCAAAAGTTTTATGAAGAGACTTCCTCTTCTGCTTCTTGGGAGTTTGGCTCTCTTCAGAGACACTGCCATGCTGTCTCGCTGTGCAGGGGACTGAATTCTTCTCAGAGTCGTGCTGTTGCCACATCTCTCTGCCCAATTCATTAATAACTCTTCTAATAAACTCCTTGGTCCCCAGCAGTCCAGCCCTCCTGCCCACATACAAAACCTAACTGAGTTTTTCAAGCTACAAGCTAGCATATGAGTTTGAAGCACATTTAAAGTAAATTAGGCTAAACTACAATACACAAAACATTACATGAATTCATTATACATATACATATACACACAGACATATATATCCTAGGCTGGGGTCTCATTACATAGCTGAGGCTAGCCACAAATTCTGGATCCTCCTGTCTGAGCCTTCAAAGTTCTGGGATTACAGAACTCCAACTCATGATATTACATTACCACACTGCAAGAAAATAAGTCCTTGCACATTGAGAGTCAGTGCTGAACATATGAATCTGAGGAACCAAAGGTAACCATCCCCTAACAACCTGAAATCAAAACATAGGCCAGAACTCCATTTCTATGCCAAGTGGCTTGTGGAATTTCACATGCTCAAAAAGCTAAGAGTTCAATTACTGACTTAAAAGGCTAGCTGTTTTAAGAGTGGCTAGGGATTAAACCTTTAAAAACCCCTTACCTGATCAACAGTGAATATCTTGATCCTTTCACTTCCCAGCCATTTCTGAAATTCTTTCCTCCAATTATTCACCAAGCTTCCAGGGGTGACAATAAGTGTCTTCTTTATTACTGGCTTGCATCCGTAGGGTCCCTGACATTGTAGGGTCCAGATGAGGGAGATACACTGCAGTGTTTTTCCTAAACCCATTTCATCAGCAAGAATAGCACCACATTTACCATTTGCTCTGTTGGAAACAATTATACTTTCTTGAATCACAATGGGAAAATATTTCATGCCCTGATATCATCAACAACAGGAAACTGGCCACAATGACCCAGAGACTAGTTTAGTCTTGCTGATTACAACCTATCACTTTTGAATCTTTGATAATTAGAATCATTATGTATTGTGAACTAATTACAAAAACATGAATCTGAAATTACGGACCTGAATATCAAACCTCCGTTACTGCCATCTATCCACAGTCAAATACTAGAAATGAATTCCAATTTTGTACCGACACTGGGACAACTTAACTACAGCTGTGTTGCTCATCACTAACACCTGAACACCTTTTAGTCAATTTCAGTATTAGATATCAAAACAACTCAAAATATATTGAAACATTAGCCAGCAAGATCTGAGCTGAAATTGTTTAAAATAAATATATTCTACAATAAAAATTTAAAACTCTCTGACAGACAGTGGAGTCTGCAACTGAAATAGCTTTAAAAAATGTCTGATGTCCTACAATTAATACAACTTAAAATGAAAAGTTATTAGGAATATTTTACAAATCATACATTTTATACTGCTTTATATTTTTAAGTTCTTAGGGTAGCTACATGATAGTTAAAAGTTACAATGTCCGCCGGGCGGTGGTGGCGCACGCCTTTAATCCTAGCACTTGGGAGGCAGAGGCAGGCGGATCTTTGTGAGTTCGAGGCCAGCCTGGTCTACAAAGTGAGTCCAGGACAGCCAAGGATACACAGAGAAACCCTGTCTCGAAAAACCAAAAAAAAAAAAAAAAGTTACAATGTCCAATGAAATTAAGGATACTGCCAAAAATATAAATATAGTTTGTTAGCGTAATTGTATTTCTCTATTAGAAATAAGAACTAATAAGCAGACTCTGGGAGATGGACTCATCTGCAGCAAATGAATAGCCATGTAAACACTATAATCCCAGTGCAGTGGAGGCAGAGACAGGCAGATCCCCAGGGCTCACTGACCAGCCAGTCTGCCAACTCAGCATGTTCAGGTCAGTAAGAGATTATATCTCAAAACAAAACAAAACCTATGAACTGACATGTGACATTGACTTCTAGCGTACATATAACTGGGCACACACAAGTGCATGCACACACACAGGAACACACATAAAAAGGATGAACAAACCCATCAAGGGTTAGATCCTCCTGAGAAGCTTCAGGTGCCACTTCCAGCTCTGCACTGAACCTCCTCATGGAAGTGAGACCTGAAGGAAACTCAGATGCACCAATGCAGTTTTTAATATTCCTTCCTGAGTTTTCTTCAATCTCCTCAGCCATTAACATCCTTCAGTTTGCTTATGCTCCTGTAAGGCTGGAGTCAAAAAATAGTGCTTTCCAAAACATACACTTTCTGGAGCCACATGTCTTTATGAGTAGAAAAACACAAACTTAGCATGGGTAAGTCTGAAATTAGATCTTTTGTTGATGCCTATAAAGAGTTGGTGTAATGTGAAAGTGAAGATTAAATGAAAAAAACCTAGTGAGATTAGAAAAGTGTATACAAAGCCCTGGGTTCAATACACAGCATAACAAAGACTATATGTATATGTGTGTGGGTATATACACACATCTATTACATGTGCATATATTTATATTACAAGTAGATCTTAGAAGCAAATGGTTTAGAGAAAAGAGTAGTCAACTAAAATTTGGCCATTTTTATTAACTGTACATACAACTGGGAAAGTAAATCTCTCTGTTCTTATCATTGTCCATAAAATAACCGGGTATTTTCCCTACCTAACTTATAGAGTGTTTGTGAGGAGCAAGTGAAATAATATTTATAAAAAGACTAAATTCAATGGATAATACTTAAGGTACTTGCTCCTGAATGTCTACTTCTCACCAGGACATCCAGCACATGGATTTCCACCAAGAACCACTGTGGGAAAATGCACACATTTAGTACCGACTGCTTTTCCTACCACCATTTATGGTGTAGACTTGAAGTTTGTTCTATCAGATTCTTCTCCAAAAACCTAATTGTTACCATCTATTTTCCTACCTCATTCCCATCACACACTCATAGAGGAAGGTGACCCCCTCCCTCTGATGTGGTCGGAGGTGATGGACAAGGTGTGGGTCTATCACCACATCCACAAGAGGAGAGCGGCTCCTATTGAACACCCACTGGTGAGTCTTGTCTGGTCGAGGCATAACAAGGGAATCTTAAAAATAAGGAAAAAAATATAAAGCTAATATCACTTTCAGCAACAACATTATCTCATTCTCATTACTTCTACACCAGAACTAACTGCCATCGTTTATGGTGAAATATGTGGGCATGTGCATGTCCATGCTAGAGTTGGGTTACACATATGAAATCCTAGCACTCAAGACAGAAGAAGGAAGATAGTGAGTTCTAGGCCAAAAATGGAAAAAAGGAAGGAAAAGGAGAGCAGGGACAGACATGCGAGAGAAAGGAGAGAAGGAGGAAAGGGGAGAGGAAGTTATACATTCAGTGTGCTCTGAAGTGCTGAAGATGCTGAAACTCACTTTTGTCTAGGAAGGGATCCAGTAAGCACAGAATTCAGACACATTCAGAAAACAGAGAGCCTCTCCCACTCAAAGGCACAGGTTACAATTTTGAGAAGATGCACTTGCCAATGTTCACAGACTCTCCGTCTGCAAGCTCAGCATAAAGACTGCCTTTATCTTAAGGCCTGTGCACACTGACAGTGACCACCATTAATAGAAATATTGACATTAATGAAAACTGAGAAAGAATGACAGGTTTCCCATCGATTTAAGCATCATTGTTTGCTGAACGTTAACTATTACATTCTGGCATGTCATATTCATGAGCTTTAGTAAAGCAGCATGAATTAACCGTCAGATGATAACTAGTTTTTTTAGAAATAAGGCTAATACAGCTTAAAGGAATCACTAAAATAGCCTCCAAAAAACAAAATCTAACATAACCGAAGATGACTGACAATTGATAGATCTGAAGATAATTAATCCATCAAAACTGGTTTTGGATTATGTTTGCATGTTAACAATGTGGTTAAAACGTAATTCAATCTAAAAAATAAACAAGAAAGAAAAAAGGAATAAAGAGATGAGAAAGGGAGATAAAATAGATTCTAGTACATTGAAAAAACATCTACTGTGTGGACATACAGTCATGGAAGGAGATCTTAGTTCTGTTCACTGTTAGGGATGATTATTCAATCCATCTCCCAGCTAGATTCCTTCTCAAAACTGCTCCTTTGTGTTTTGCCACATTATCGGTATATAGTCATCAGTGTGTGCCTTCTTGTATAGCCTGAGAATTCTCCCTCCTAAACTCAAAAGTTAATCAGTTTCGCAGCTGTACTGCAAGAACTGACAGCCCCAGACAAGATAGCAAACCCAACAGGGAGCTTGCTGCGATAAACACCAGGACCAAGAGCAACCTTGGGAGGAAAGGGTTTATTTTACCTTACAGCTTCTTATAGGTCTGCCATCACTGAGGGAAGCCAGGGCAGGAACTCAGGGCAGAAGTCTGGAGGCAGGAGCAGACGCAGAGACCACCAAGGAACGCTGCTTACTGGCTTGCTCAGCCTCATTTCTCATAACATCCAGAAGTGCCAAGTCCGGGGAGGCACTACCCACACGGGCTGGGCCCTCCCACATCAATCTCCAACATTTTAAAACACGCCCTACAGACTTGCCCATAGCCAATCTTACCGAGGCATTTTCTCAATTGTGGTCCCTCTTCTCTGATAACTCTAGCTTGGGTCAAGCTGACGTTAGAGCTGTCTAGCACACGGCCTAGTGCTCAGGAAATGCTGCTTTTGTGTCCTGGAGGACAGAGCAATTCCAGACTACTTGTAATGTGGGAACCCCAGGCACTTCCCACCACAGGAGTCCAGGTCCTCTTCTCCAGTCAGCAGATGAACAGAGAGAATTTTGTGTTCTCTCAAAGGAAGGGACTACACTCCTTCCTCAAGAGCAAGAAGTGGTTATAAGATACCATCATTCTTCAGTTCCCCAAAAGGCTCTCAAGGAGGAGCTGAGACTGGACAGAGCAGAGATTGAGGTCAGGAAGGACTCACCCCAAAGCTACAAAATAAGCATGTGAGATAAACCGACTGGCAAAGAGGAAGACTGGAAATCCCCAGGCACAGACCAGCTACACCCAGCAGGAACCATTGGCTGAGGACTCCAGACCTGAGAGGATAACCCTTGGCTCAATATTAAGTACAAGCAGCAAAAAGAATCCCTAAGGAAGCTCAAAGTATGCAATGAGCCCAAAAGCCTGTGATGCTGGGTTATAAAAGCATTCATCCTTTGTGCAGCATTGCCATGGAGCTTCTAAATGTCTCCTGTGCTAGGCCTCTTCCCCTCCTTGGAAGTGTGCTATTTATTAATAAACAGTTCCTGCTGACTATATCCCTGCTCAATGCTTTGTTCTGGAAAACAAGGACCTGGAAATCCCTGGAGATGCAAACCAAATGCCAAGATCAGCATATATCAATGAAATTATCAATTTACATGTTAAATGACTCCCAACAGTATTTGACTTCATCATTATTCTTTATGTAAAAGGGTACATCTGAATATAATCTTCCCCTGCAATTTCAATTTTTTTTTTTTAGTTTTGTTTAAGTACGTGTGTAGGTAGGTGGGTTAGTACATGCTATGGGATGCATGTGAAGCCAGACAACTTGCGGGAGTTGGTTCTCTCTTCCCACCATGTGGGTCCCAAGATCAAATTCAGGTCATCAGATCTGGCAGCTTTGCCCAGTAATCCATCTTTCCAGTCCCTCACCTGCAAGTTTTTGTTTTATTTAGTTTTTGGTTTTGAGACAAATCTCAATATATAGTCCAGATTGGCTTTCAACTCGATGTGTAACCCAGGCTGACCTCTACCATTTTCAAATTTTAAAACAAAATATAAATGACAATTCACATGTCAAAAATCTTTAGACAATAGCCAGGTGGTAGTGGCACACACCTTTAATCCCAGTACTCAGGAGGCAGAGGTAGGCAGATCTCTGTAAGTTTGAGGCCAGCCTGGTCTACAGAGAAAGTTCCAGGACAGCCAAGGCTACACAGAGAAACCCTGTCGTGAAAAAAGAAAAGAAAAAAAAAAAAAACTTAAACAACGAAAACAGAATGCTCAATTATCTTTAAAATCTTACTTGGTGTGTTTGGGTCATGGCGTGGTTTGCAATTTTGCCAATCATTCCGTCTCTTTTCCTTTGATTGAGTTGACTGACAAACACTTTTGAAAGGGTTAGAAAAGCATTTTCTGGCAGCCTGAGAACTTGGGACAACAGGACTTCCACTTCCACACTGAAAACACTTGCCACTATTGAAGTCATCGGAAGAGATTGTACCCAGGATTTCTATTTCTTTCCCACCAATCGTCAGTGTTTGGCCTTCTTCTATGTTTTCAAGCTCTTTGAATTTATATCCGATGCCTTTAAGAAAAACCAATTAATTGAACTGACATTCTAAGAAAACTTAGTAACAAAATAGTTACCCTCCATGACTGTACAGAATAAACACTGTACTTTGCATATGAATTACACTGTATATCTCATCATCCAGGAACATAATTTATCATTCTAATTTAAGAAAAAATTAAGGACCAAATGATAGCTCAAAATGCTAGGAGAGTCTGATGACTTAAGCTTCATTCTCAGAACCTACATAAAAAGCCAGATTTTTTTTCATATGCAATAGTGTCTATAATATCAACACTTTTAAAAATATTTATTTATTATTTATGTATATATAAATAATATATGCACCTCTGTGGGTGCTGGAACTGAACTCAAGTCCAAAGAAAGAGCAATATGTATTCTTAACTAATAAACATCCACTCCAGCCCATTTCCCAGCATTCTTATGGTAAGATGAAAATTTGGAACAGGAGAATTGCTTGAAAGCTTGGACAAGCTAGCCCAGAGTATACCAAGTCCTAAAAGTTGTCCTCTTATCTACATGCACCTAAATACATACATACAAACGTACATACACCATTACACATACACGTCCTCTCTCTCTCTCCGACACACACACACACACACACACACACTAAACAAATAAATGATAGATTAGATAGATAGATAGATAGATAGATAGTAGATAGATGATGGATGGATGGATGGTTGGACAGACGGACGGACGGACGGACGGACGGACGGACGAGTCTTTAAAAGAGACGACCCCCGCTGGCACAGCCACATCCACTGGAAACAGCGAGAGTCTTGAAGCCAGCACAGCTGTGTGACAAAGCTCCAACAGAGCTGAGCTGAACACTGCAATCACTGACATTCTGTCTTTCAGTTTGGGGTTGTGTGTGTTGCACTCTTGAGGACTTTCTGCATTATAATTCATTTTATGTCTTTTCCTGAGAAAATTATGTCTGAGTCATTTTAGGAAAATCCTAAAATTAAATTTATCTGGCCACTATTTGGAAGTCTTCCTTATGCCCTGGAGATCATTAAGCACAGATAAACTCTTAGCTAGATGAGGCCATTACTCCAGAAATCTTCTTGGAGTATCTTCCCCTGAGAAAATCAAACAGTATAACTGGTGCAGGGTAAACAGATAAGTGACAAACTCTGACTGCCCAGGAGAACAGGTTACTGACTCAAGACCTCCCTTTACAACACACTTAAAGGTCTCTGAAAATGTAGTTTAAAGAGCCGGGCAGTGGTGGCGCATGCCTTTAATCCCAGCACTTGGGAGGCAGAGGCAGGCAGATCTTTGCGAGTTCAAGGCCAGCCTGGTCTACAAAGTGAGTCCAGGACAGCCAGGGCTACACAGAGAAACCCTGTCTCGAAAAACAAAAAAAAAAAAAAAAATGTAGTTTAAAGATAACGGTCATATGGAGTACACCCCTGGAGGAATAGAACTCAGCAAATAAGATAGATTGACTGAAATAAATTTTTCCTATTTTGTATTGTAGAGGATGAAACATAGTAAAAGAAGTTAGGCATTAGTATTTGCTATTCATAAAAAGACCAGTTCAGATATTTTCTGTTTGTCTGGAGAGCTTTCAGACTGCAAACACTGCCAGTATAAAAGCTGGCTGTCATATAATAAATGTGTTTGCTTTGGAAGAGACATTCTTTAGATTCCTTAAGTTAGTTATAGGGCTGGTAATAAAGATAAAATCTGTTCTGTTTGTATTTTCTAATTGTGACTAAACTTATAATCCTGGACATGTAATGAAAAATCAAATACATAATCTGTACTTATGGATAATCATTAGACTCTCTTTGTTCTATGAAGCCTGAATAAATAAAGAAGCACCTGAGTGATTGCTAGTCAGTCAGAGCTTCAAGATTCCCCGATCCATCCGTGCCTGACTCACTTCCTCATCTCCTTACCTCCTCTGCAGGCTACCCTGTCAGCACTGACCAGCTGAGCAAGGAGCCACCCCATCCTACTCCCCACCCACGTCCATGCGGCATGGTGAGGCAGAAGATACCCAGAGGCCCGAGTGACACTAAGATGAGCAAGTAAGTGGTGGAGAGATGGAAAGAGAAGCAGAGTGGTATGTGCATGATGAAGGGAGGCAGAAATGGAGACTCAAGGATAGTGAGGAACAGCCTGAGGTGAGTAGCCTGCACTGCCACCTGAGACCATGGTGGGGTCCTGGCCTGTCTGCCAATGAAGGCCATGTCTGGGTGCAGTGGCCCTGCAGCAGCAGCAGGGGTTTATGTGGACATCCATGACCCATGTCACCAAATGCCATGAGGACTCCCTGGTCTGAGCAGCTGCCTGCCGAGATGCTGATGTCAGAGGGCTGCACAGGGCTAGCCCCAGCCCCCCGCTGTCTGCACCTCTCGGAAGGGCTGCCCATTCCAGCTGGCAGGAATTCCACTGTGACAGTCATCCCGCCACTTCCTGACTATCAATTACATTGCCTTTTCCTTACTAAGCTATAAATTATGTTCATCTCTGAATCTTTACTCCTAGCATAGTAGCTGGCATATAAGCTGAAAAATAAAACAAACTATAAACTATATTTTTAATTGAATGAATGAATATATACAATAGGTTTTATAATTTGATCAAACTCTAAACAGCAGAGGACAAAACAAAAAAACCTAGTGTGACACATTCTGGACTGCAGACTGCTCTGTGTTAGGACATGTTGCCGTGGGAGCACTACACAACAGAAACAATGGTACCCTCCAGCTTAGCTGTGGATCTCGTCAGGCCCAACCCTTTCCTCCTTATTCTATATTCCAATTTTTTTTGAGTGGTAGTGAAACTGGACAGCATTAAACTTCTAATGCCAGGTCTTTAACAATTTCAATCACTTAACATTGGGTGGGGGAGAACCAAGACAAACTCCTTAATCTCAGAAGACAACTAAGACAACTACAGCTGGACAGAATTTATCTAATGAGCTAGCATAGCTCATGGGACTATTAGGTTCACTACTATGAAAAACATTATGTATCATACAAAGTTGAGGCACAAAATTCAATTAAATAACATCCCAATCTGTTCCTTTATAAAGCCCAATTGTGTTTCAATTGTACAGCCAAAAAACATACACTAATTTTAGACCAAATCATAAATACAGGCACTATATACCACAATACCTCTTCCGATGTCTTTGCCTTCCAAATCTTTCAATGTGAAGGACCTTCCTTTTACAATAAGAATGGCATCACCTTCCCATTTTTTGTGCTTTTTCTTTGAAGCTTTACACCAAACAACACTGAAATATTTAAGCCAACTGCTCGGTTCCTCTTCTTGTGCCTTGGACTCTATGATTTCTTTAGAGGTCGAATGAACTGAAATAAAAAATAAATTTAAAACATTATTATTGAAGATGACTTTAATTTGTAAAAAGGTCATTCAAACAAAACAACAGGCGCACCAATACCGTGGCAGTGTATCCCACCAGGAATCCCAGAATGCTGGAGGTGGAGGCAAGAGGACCAGTTCAAGGTCATCCTTGGCTACACACGGGGCAAACCTAGGCTAGATGAGAATGTGTCCATAATAGTAATAACATCAACAGTAATGATCATACTCCTGAGACAATCGGAGTGTACTAAGAAAGAATATAAAGGAGTATGTGAAGGTCAATGAGATGGTTTAGTAAGTAAAGGTACTTCCTGTCAAGGCTCTCAATTTGGTCCCAGGAACCCACATGATAGAAAGAGGGAATCAACTCTCCCACAAATTGTCATCTGATTTCTAATCACAAATGCCTCCAATACACACACACAAAATAATGAATGTAAAAACAAAATTTTAATTTGACACATTCATTTTGGTATTTTAGGAACTGAGAGGTCCAAACACTGTGTGCAAACATTACCATGAGTATAATGGATGTAATGAGCTGTCATCCGTAAGCCATATAAATTCAATTGAAACAGTGTAACATATCACTGTAAAACCTCTGGGAACCTAGAAATTAAAGCTATTATTCCAATGTCTAGACATGGAGGAATATATAAAATTATGTTTTATCACTAATTAAGATGACAAGCTGAGGAAAAGATAAGCTTGCAGTTTCTGAAATTAAAAAAGTTCTATTCTTCCTTCACTTACTTTTTTTTCAACATTTATTTATTTCATCAAGTTATGTCTCAATAACAGTCCCCTGCCCCCTCCCCTGGAGGTCTCACCCTCCCACCCTCTTCCCTGTCTCCCTCCTGTCCTATTTTTGTTTAAAGTGCCTTCACTTACTTTTAACTGACAAAGCTTCTACATGTTACATTGGACCACTTAAACATTATACCTTGGTTGACATCACCCCACCCATCCCATCCCCTCGTAGCTGCCACGCTCCACCTTTATCTCAGCATTTGTGGATACGGCATGGAAGTGTCAAGCCAGTTGCCTGTTGCACTTGGATAACGTCCTCCATATTCACCCATGCAGCCACAAATGATGATTCTCTGCTTGCTGTTTGTTTGTTGTTTGTTTTTCAAGACAAGGTTTCTCTTTATAGCCCTACCTGTGCTAGAACTGGCTTTGTAGACCAGGTTGGCCTCAAACTCTGAGATCCACCTGCCTTTACGTCCCAAGTGCTGGGATTAAAGGCATGTGCCACCACGGCCCAGCATATCCATCATTTCTAGCAAATGCAATTTTGGTAGCTCAAAATTTGCACACCTAAATTTTGTCAGTGTTGTATTAGTCTATCAACTTTTAGTTCAAAAAACTGATTAGTTTTAAAATAAGTTAGAGCTCATAAGCTAGGCATGGTAGCCCTCAGGGCAGCATACGATCCGTAACGAGTTTCCAGTCAGCCTGTACTATATAATGAGGATCATGTTTCAAAAACAAAAAATACCTGGGGCCAAGCATAGTAGCATACACCTTTAACGCCAGGAGGCAGAGCCAGACGGATCTCTGTAAGTTCCAGGCCAGCCTGGTCTATACAGAGAAACGCTGTCTCCAAAAAACAAAAATCAAAACAAAACAAAACAAAAAAAATGTGAAGACTGAAGCAATATATCAGAGGTTAAAAACACCACTCTTCTATAGGAAGCCAGTTTGGTTCCCAGAACCCAAACTGGGGGCTCACAACTGTCTATAACTCTGGTTCCAGGGGACCTGACACCCATTTCTGGCCTCACAGGCACCAGGCACAATCACAGTACACAGACTAACACGTAGGCAAAACACCCATACACATAAAAACATTTTTTTAAATTTGGGATGTAGCTATTTTCACATAATTGCCACCAAGAGCAGTCACTATGCATTTGAGCAAGAACACATTGCATCTTTAAAATTTGTTCTTCTGATTTCTGTTATATTATCCAGGAGAAAAACAGAATTCCTCTTTAAACATTTCAAGACTGTACAATGTTAGAGGAACACCTTATTAAATGATTGGAAACCTAGTAGGCATAGCAGCAAGGATCTAAGAGGCTAAGGAAGGAGCCAATTAGAGACCAGCTTGGGCTATATACCAAGTTCTGGGTTGGCCCAGCTTTATTTACATAAGCAGACTTTGTCTCAAAAAAAAAATTGTGGGAAAAGAAATAAAGTAGATTAAATATCCTGTTGTATTCTGAAAAAACCACTATCATTATGTCCAATGTTCCCATTCCTGAAAAAGGACAGGTCAATTCCGGAAACTCAGAAATTGTAATTAATTTTAAAAGCAAAAGACTCTCAGATTCAGCAGCATGCTCTTTCTTTTGTAAAGCAGCAGATGAACATACACTATGGAGCCAGAACCAGAGCCAGGATGCCTGGGACTGAACACTGAGTCTGCCACTTAGTAACTGAGTAGCCTGGACTCAGCTCCTCTGTGTCAGCTGCTAAGTCTGCACAATGCAAGTAAGGATGCCCGGGAGACAGCGCCATGGATAAAGCAGTTGCACAAGCCTGAGCGCTAGAGTGAAGAGGCCCAGCACCCACCATCAGTCAACCTTCAGGAGGTAGAAACAGGAACCTCCCCAGGGAAAGCTGGTCAGCCAGACTATCTGAAATAGCAAACTCTGGGTTCAGTGAATGACCCTGCCTCAGAAAATAAGTGAAGAGCTATGAGGGAACATATCCAATATCAACCTCGGGATTCCAGATCCTCACGCACACAATCTCACACACACAAGATACAAATTTACACCATGTATACACATGCAAAGAAACAAAGTTACATTAATACCCACCTCGCAGATGTGTGCGTGTACATACACATAATGTTTAGAATGCATTTCCCACAAAGCAAGTGCACCTGAAATTTTGACTAACACAATGGACACTTTTGCTCTTGTCCTTCTGTCATTTAGCCTCAAAGTTCAAGGAAGGGAAAAGATGAGGGACTTCAACGAGTAGAACGCAGACCACTGGGAACAGCAGCAAGGGACATAACCTCCTATGCCAGACTATCTGTATGACAGAAAATATTAATTTGCCATTTCCCTGACTAACCACCCTCAAATTCCACAATAACAGTAATTGTTTCTGAAATCCATTCCATTCTAGCTGCTCCCCCTAGACCCTGAAGCATACTTCCTATATCAATTTTTAAAAAGAGAGGGGGGGGGAGACTTAAGGGACTTTCAAAAGGGTAAAACCAAGTCTTGAGGAAGATGGGGTAACTTTTTATTAATAGCAGGCATCTCATCCTTTTGAGACAGGATCTCATTGTATACATGGCTGACCTGAAACTTGATACACAGAACTCAGAGATCCACCTGTGCTAAGTTTAAAGGCATGTGCCACCACCATACCCAGCATTGGCATTTTTATTACAATCAATGATTCCTAAGGATAGGATGACATAAATGTATCTTTAAGCCCAAGCCTTTAACATTCTTTTGTATTTTAACAATTCTAAATAATCACATTGTTTCCAAGAGATCAAATGAAATTTGAAGTGCCTTATATAATCAACTCCAAAACTAAATATTCCTGTAGATCGATATTTGATTAAAATTACCAAAACATACAGAACTTCAAAATACACTGTCTTAGTTACTGCTGTGAAGAAACATCAAAGTTACAGAGGAGAGTTCTTAACTGTGGGCTTGCTCACAGTTTCAGAGGGTTAGTCTGTGGTCACCATTGCAGAGTATGTAGCACCCAGGCATGGTACTGGAGCAGCAGCTGAGAACTTATATCCTGATCCACTTAGGCCTGCCATGGGCTTTTGAAATCTCAAGGCCCACTCTAAGTAGCACACCTCCTCCAACAAGGTCATACCTACTAATCCTTCCTAAACAATCCACCAAGTGGGAATCAAACATTTAAATATATGAGCCTATGGGCGCCATTCTCGGTCAACCCACCACATATGCATTAACATGTAACTAAAATAGAAATTTAATAATATTTTTCTGGTAGTGGTTGGGGGGGACAAGTCTTGTGTAGTCCAGAAAGGCCTCAATATCTAGCCAATGAAGATCCTGAGCTCCTGATCCTATCTTTACTTTCCTGAGTCCTGGGAATAAAGGACTACACAAGCACATACATATTATGTGCAGTAACATAGATTGAACCTGGGCCTCATGCATGCTAGGTAAGCATTCCATAAACTAAGCTACAACCCTGGCCCCAGAAAAGCTTTTATTACACTGAAAAATTAACAATAAGGGATGGAGAGATGACTCAGTTAAAAACCATCTGGTTAAGAACACTGGCTGTTCTACCAGAGGACCAGGGTTTGATCTGAGCCCCCACATGACTATTCACAACTATCTGTAACTGCAGTCCAGTCCCACGGGATCCTACACCCTTTTCTGGCTTCTACTGGCACAACCACACATACACACAAAGCACCCATACACATAATATAAATAGTTTCCAATTGAAAATTACCTATAACTCTTTTTATACCTAATGAAAAATAGTGAATGTCAAAGTTGAGGTGTTATGTGCAAAACAAATACATATTTCTTTCCAATCAAGACGTATACAATGATTCCAGGACAGCCAGGGCTACACACAGAGAAACTTGTCTCAAACCCCACCTGACCCCCCCAAAAAATGTATACAATGGAGTATTATTCCACAGTAAAAAAGGAATGAACTACTACTAAGAGGACAGAGGGGAAAAGATGAAATACTAAAAAAATGAAGGTAGTGTCCTAGTTAGGGTTATTATTGCTATGATGAGACACTATGACCAAAAACAAGTTGGGGAACAAAGAGTTTATTTGGCTCACAATTCCACCAAAGTCCATGACTGAAGGAAGTTAGTTAGGACTGGAACTCAAACAGGGTACGAAACTGGAGACCGGAGCTGACACAGAAACTATGGACGGGCGCTGCTTACTGGCTTGCTCTGGCTTGCTTGGCGCACTTTCTTATAGAGCCCAGGACCACCATCCCAGGGGTGGCACTTCCCACAATGGCTAGCCCCTTCCCCACCCGCCGAATATTAAGAGTGCCCTACAGGCTTGCCTGCAGCTCAACCTTACAAATGCATTTTCTCGCCTGAGGTCTCCATCTCTCAAATTACTCTAGCCTGTGTCATGTTGATATAAAATGAGACAGCACGCATTTTTTAAGCAGTAATCAGAAACACATTACATTATATCAAGAGTATGCTTCTAATTACATGAAATTCTAAAGCAGGCAAATTTTATGTAGGTGTGTGTGTGTGTGTGTGTGTGTGTGTGTGTGTGTGTGTGTGTGTGTGAGAGAGAGAGAAAGAGAGAGAGAGAGAGAGAGACAGGGTCTTGATGTATACATAGCTCAGGCTGGCCTCTAATCTGTGATGTTCTCAACAAAAGCTCCCAGCTGCTGGACTTAAAGGTGTGAGCCATCCTACTTATGGAGAACTTTAAACAACTAACAGTGGTTGGCTGAGGTTCGAGGCGACTGATCAGGAAGGGGTAAGAGGGAACTGTCATGTGATAACATTCTGAAATTTTCTTTCTTCTGAGACCTCCTGCATGTTAGCAAAATATTGACTGTAGAATCTGAATAGGCCATTGAATATTTACTACAAAATTCTTTCAATCTTTTTATATGTCGAGTTAGTTAATAAAATGTTTGCAGTAGAAGTTTTAACAAGTGAACTCAAACACAAAAGACCTACTTCGTTAAGTACAGCTCTCATGATGCACTCACTTTAGTTGTTCGTTTGGAGCTAGAGATGCAACTCATTTGATAGCATGCTTGCCTTGGATGCAAGATGCCCTGGGTTTAATCCTAAGCATTGCCTGAATCAAGCATGGTACACCTATACTCCCAGCACTCGGATGGCAGAGGAAATCGTTCAAGGACACAGGAAGTTTAAAGCCACTTATGTTACATTAAACTGTCTCAAAAGCAAAAATAAAAATAAATATTAAAATAAGCAAATTGAGCTGATGACTGATACTTTTATTTGCATTTACTCATTTATTTCTCATTATTTACAAAGCAATTGAAAAAATAATATAATTTTAAATTATACCTACTAATTTAATTCAAAAGCCTATAAAAATACATTGATCATCCTGATGGGGTCACAGGTACTTCAATATATTATTTAAAATAACTAAGTAAAAGCAACCATATGGAGACAAAAGACATAGATAGTATCTCAAAAATATATGCAAAGATTTAACACGGTTCTGTTCATTTTAATTAGGTTGCCTAACTTAAAAACTCACTCCTATTAACTATGTATTGTACTTCATTTACTTCCTAAATATTTACAACCAAATATTTTCTTTTGAGAATGTGTGGACCTTAAGATTGTTTTTACTTATGATATTTAGATATAGTATATTTAGTATCTATTACAGTCTTCTAGATAATTTTATTTCAAGTTTACTTCATTAAAAAAAAACTTTTACCACTACTATACTACATTCTGACTTATGGCACCAAAAATATACATAAATTAGTATAATTTACTTCCTTATTCTTAAAAAAAACACATGTATTAACAAAACATTCACTTAACCATCATTAACAGCAATATAATATGTTCAACACAATTCACTGAACTCTAAGAGACAAGCTAGAAAGGGAACAAAACTACCCACTACCCAAACTACTAAAAGATGAAATGAAAGCCAGGTGTGGTGGCACATGTCTTTAATCCCAGCACTCAGGAAGCAATGGCAGGCAGATCTTTGATTGGTGGCCAGCCTGGTCTACAGAGCTAGCTCCAAGACAGAGCTACAAAGAAACCCTGTCTCAAAAAAAAAAAAAAAAAAAAAAATGTAAGGCAAAAAGAAAAAAGGAAGAGTTAAAAAAGGAAAAGAAAAAAAATCATGTCAAAAGCTTTTTTATAAGAGATTAACAACATTTTTATATGACATGTGCTGAGCTTCATGATACTCCAAAATTAAAATAATTCTGACAAAACTGTGTCAAATTGCAAGACTGAAAAAATTCTTAGAAACTACTATATTCAGACAGATCGTGCCGTAAGCGAGTTGCTTTCAGCTTCTCTACTTCAATCTTTGCTCTCAGCAGCTCCTCCTCTAGCCGCTGCCGTCTTTTCAATCCATCCCTCTTCTCCTGAACATATAATCCAAAATTCTTTTGATTTTCTAAAATTATCTGATGCTCTTCTTTTAACATTTGCAGGACCTGAGGGTCACATGTAAGCAGAGACCTAAAGTGTTCTCCACTTTCATGATGAAAAAAATTCTCTCTCCTTGGAACAGAAGACGGCGATGATGTCATTCTCATATCAAGAGAAGAAAGTGATGGAGACAGGGATCCTTCCGTAATATGCATTAGTTCATGCTCTTCTCTTTGCTCTAAAGTGTCATTGTGTTCATGATTTGAAACCAGTGGAGGAGACAGCTTAATGTCTTCTTCTTGCTTCACCTCTACAGTAATAGCAACAGGGTGGTGATCCGCCATCACCTGTAGTGAACTCGTACCAGGTTGGGCAGCCTCATCCACGTTTGCACTACAGCACATTAAAGAAACACCGTGAGCAACAGGCATATGTATATAGCACAATTCCAGATTTACGTATTATTTAATATTAATGTACATTTAACTGTAAATCTGTGAACAGAGGGGGACGGCACATACCTGTAACCTCAGCACTCAGGTGGAGACAGGACAATCTCAAGTTCCAGAACAGTCTGAGCTACTACATACCATACCCTATGTCAAAACAAAGCAGAGTGAAACAGCCTTTAATCCCAGCACTCAGCAGGCAGAGGCAGGTGGATCTCTGAGTTCCAGGCCGGCCTGGTCCAAATAGTAAGTTCCGAGAAAGCCAGGGCTACACAGAGAAACACTATCTTTCTCGTGTCCCCTTCTCCTCTGTGTACAGAAAATCTCAAGAAAGATATACATAAGTTAAATTTTCTAAAAACTAAAAATCTAAATTTACAGTATCATAAAGATTATAAAACATAAACTACAACCTTCTTTTTAGAGACAACATTTTTTAGAAATCAGCAATATGTGGTAGCACACACCTTTAATCCTAACACTTGGGAGGCAGATCTCTGTGAGTTCAAGGCCAGCCTGGTCTACAAATCAATTTCCAGGACAGCCAAGGCTACATATTAAGAAAACCTGTCTCACAGACAACACCCAATACATGTTCATCACTGTGATGGGAGGCAGAAACCACAATAAAAACATCACTTTCAAGCCGGGCGTTGGTGGCGCACGCCTTTAATCCCAGCACTTGGGAGGCAGAGGCAGGCGGATCTTTGTGAGTTCGAGGCCAGCCTGGTCTACAAAGTGAGTCCAGGACAGCCAGGGCTACACAGAGAAACCCTATCTCGAAAACAACAACAAAAAAAAAAAAACATCACTTTCATTCAAACACTTTCTACAATGTGTTTACTTCATCTTATAACACGAATGGGATTCCAGGAGATTTAAAAGTGAGTAAGATGTGCCCTGTCTTCAGAGAGCAGAGTTTGCACTTTAATATGAGCTAGCAATGTATCTACACACTATTTTGCTGCAAGAGTGAATTCTTGAACATATTGTCGACTCAATTTTTGTTCATGTTCTTTGAAAATGCTTCCGGTAATAAATTCACTCTGTTCCATAAAAAAAAAAAAAAAGAAAACCTGTCTCGAAAAACTTAAAAAAAAAAAAACTTTTTTAAATCATTCTAAGTTGCAAAGTTGCAAAATACAATAGATATTTCTAAAAATATATAACACATGCAGTAAAATCTCCTACTAGAGAGTTGCCAAAAATGTATGGACTGGACATTGGGAATGTATGTTATACCTTATAATTTTCATAATTGTGACCTAATTATTCTTATTGTTTTGTATTGTATTTATTGTTATAAGAAAAAGAGCCACTTATTGGATTAAAAGGGGGAGCTGTTAGGGGGAAAAGATATTTCTTAAATTAAAAAAAAAAAAGCAGATAGGAGGGTGAGGTGAAAGAGGGTAGGAGGGTGGGACTGGGAAGAGGAGGGGACTATGATTGAGATGAAACTTGAATAAATAAATGTAAAAAAATGCAAATATATATATATAATATATATATAACACATGCTGTAAAATCTCCTAGTAGAGAATCTAATCAAATTAATAGTAATATTTGTGTAAAAATATAATCAAAATCATAGCTTTATAAACTGGGATAATTAAGATTTGAGATGATCTCAGCTAAATATATATAAGCTGAGATAAATACATAATATATATATTTGTTTTGTTTTTCGAGACAGGATTTCTCTGTGTAACAGCTCTGGCTGTCCTAGACTTGCTTTGTAGACCAGGCTGGCCTCGAACTCACAGAAATTCATCTGCCTGCCTCTGCCTCCCAAGTGCTGGGACTAAAGGCGTTTGCCACCATGCCCTGCCCTACATAAATATATAAAATGAATAAGCTAGCAGAAAAATATCAATATAGATAGTAACATATTTTATGTTTTTTATATTCTTCCTCTTTTAAACCTAATAAACAGTGCTGTTTAAACAACAGATAGAAATATAAAAATCAGCTATCTTATTTTTATCAGAAAAATGTTGATATGTCAAAAACTCATGTGTCTACATATATGATGTATGACGATCAAAATGTAAACATGTAAATTACTTATGTTCTCTTCTGTATTCATTGTATTTTTAAAATATGCAGCTAACAAAAATCAGTGTCTATGTATCATTTTCAAATTATAAAAAATCTAAATTTAAGACCCAAAAAGTATAGTTTTATACCAGTAATACAAAAGCCATTCTTCTCTAATCTATTTTTAAAAGAGGCAAAATTCAAAACAAGTCAAACATCAAATGAGTTCACTATGGAGATTATTATCCATCCAATATAGAATCTCAATATTTGTCACCACCGTGAAAATTTCTCTCAGTGGCCCAAGAATTAGCCCACTGCATAACCATGTCCTGGATCCCCAAATGAGGTGCTTTTTTTTTTTTAATCTATGAAATCAAGTATAAATAAGCAGTATAGGGTAAAAAGCTCAAAAATAATTCCTAATAAGTTACCAAAACAGATATCAGCTAAAAAGTTTTCCTCTTCTGTTTCTCTCCTATCTTCAAAATGTTCCACAGGTAATCAGCAATTTTGCTTATATAATGCCTCTCCTGGAGCAAGAAAGCACACTGACTCTTTGTTTGAAAGGCACTTCAACTAACAAAGAATTGACAGTTTGTTTACATTACCCTAGATGATTCAGTGGAAAAATGGAACTGCCATTTTTATCTATGTCAAGACATAAATTTGAATTAGCCACTTTTAAGCAAATAATCATACAGAACAAACAACCTAAAATTGTTTTCAACCCTAATCCAGGTTGTCCTTATTAAAACTGAGTTTTATAACTTACAGAGCAGTATGAGAAAGTTTACTCTTTCCTATGACCCAATATTAAAGTGAAAGTAGTCCATTAATCAATTACACTTCATTTTATTATATAATCTAAACCTCTTAATTAGGTATTAACTTCCTTTAGTTAATGTTTCCATCTTATTGATTTCAAATACATTAGGAAAACAAAATAGTCTTCATATGTACAATCATGTCGTTAAGGAGTTTAAGTGTTGTTAGTTCAGTGCATATTCAAGAGATATACACAGTAATAATTCATAAAAAAACAAAGTTTCAGAAAAAAAAACAAAAACAAAAAACCCAAAGTTTCCATTTGCTCCAAAACTGCTAACTTCATTCAAATTTTATATAGAAAAATTTTAAACCATTTCAATGAAATGTAATGTTAAATAAGAATAATGTATCTCAGAAGCAAATAATCTAATTGTAAGGCTTAAAAAGGTTTTGAGATATAATCAAAGTACATAATATATGTATGAAAATGTCATAATGAAACTCATTATTTTGCACAATATATGCTAATAGAATCTTTTAAAGTTTATTTAGTGATGTCACAAGATGTCCCATTAATTCTTACCTAACCTTTACTTTTAGAAACTACAGGATGAAAGAGGGAAAAGACAGCTAAGAGTAGTTTAAATCTAGCATAACAGAAAAATTCCTCAGAGCTTTACTTTTTTTTTTAAGAAAGCAAACAAAGACCCTATTCATGGCTCCCCTTGTGGGGATGCTTACTATGCACATCTCTATCCCGACTAAGCCAGAGCCCGATAGATAGGAGGCGCCATCACGTCCCACAGCAAAATAAAATAAAGCTTACCTTTGTGTGTGGTTCCTGTCTCTTATCAGGCAAAAGCTGGAAATCTGGGGAATCATCTCCATGACTTTCTTGGTTGGCTCGGAAATACTGCTTTTAAAATCTGCTTGGGCCTCCATTTGCTGCAATAGCTCCTGTTTGGCATATTCTTTAAGCCTTTTGTAAAGGCTGCGTAGGCCCTGAGCTGTTCGAGGAGGGCGGTCTACTCCAATTGCATTATAGTTAACTGCTATGACATCCCAACATCTATTCTTTTCCACTATTACTGAATTTTTATTAGTGTGCTCTTCGAGAATTTTCACATATGGCTTCACAAGGTTTAGCAAATCAAGCTTTTCAGATAAGGTAAAATTGGATGATCTAGCCTTTCCTACCATTGTTCTTTTGAAATTAAGTAGGCAGTTTCTGAAACCACCATGCAGCCTTCAGCTCTGCTCAGCTCTTTTCACAAACAGAAAGATCAGGCTTAACTAGGCTAGCCTCATTTAGGCCCACGCCTACAGGGGAGGGCTTATTAAAATTCCTCCAGCTTAAGCTGACGCAGGTTCAGGAAAGCTGCTTAAGCCAAGCCTGACCTACATAAAGCTCCTCACAGAAGACAGGGAAGCACAAGAAAAACACACTGTGTGCAAAGAGAACAGTTTGAGATGGGATTCAGTGCACAAAGGTCCAGAGATAAGCATGAAACACAGCTTAAAATTAGCTAGTTTAGGGAGGTCAATCCCCCACGCACGCCTGGCTGAGGAGCTGAACAGCACACGCAGTATGACTTTAATAAACACAAACGAGGGCTGCTCTGTGCCATTTGTTTACAAATCTAGTAGACCGAAAACCAGAAGACACGAGGGGTGAAGGTAGTGATTCCTAACAGAGCTTAATCACTGTTTCTGAGCTGCTGTCCTCCCGTACAAAATCTGCATACTGCTGCTCCTGCTGTCAATCAGGAATTGCAGATCCTCTAGCTAGTTAGGTTACACCACCTCAGCCTGCAGTAAAGCTCAGCTTCCTCTTCATTTCCACTGTGTAGTATCCCCTGCATAATTTTGTTACTCGAGGAGAAATTTTTACTGAATACTAGATATAAAAATATGCTTTATTATTCTACCTGTAATTATGTAAATATACTAATCTGCTTTATCATGTGCAAAAATTAGTAGTGAGAAATGGCATAATCATGTCTTGGACAGGAGTGTATAAACAAAATCATATTTCTATTAAAGCAAGATCTTTTGTTTATCTTAATCACACAACATGGACTATGAAAAGAAACACCTAATCTGGCCATTAGTTTTCACGGTTAGTCCTAGTTTGAAGCATATAACAATCACAAAAACAAAACAAGCTTATTTTCTCATGATATGTTTGTTCATAGGGGAACTGTTTGAGCATATGTGAAAGACCAGAGTTCAGTTCCCCACCACCCATATATGCACACCTTCAATCTCAGAAGAGGCAGGCAGATCTCTGGCAACCCTGGTCTACAGAACTAGTTCTAGGGCAGCCAGGGATACACAAAGAAACTTGGTCTCCAAAAACAAAACAAAAAACTGGATAAGCACAGCAACCTACATGTAATCCCTAAATTTAGGAAGCAAAGATGGGATTCCCAGGATGAACTGCTTAGCTAGATTAGCCCAATCTGAGAACTCCAGATCCAGTTGGAGTCCTTGCGTCAGCAAATAAAGCAGAGACCAACAGGGGAAAGCAGGATGTTAGCTCTAGCCTCCACACACGTGCACCTACCCACACAAGTGCCCACAGACATGCAGATATACATGTGCATATGCACACACATTTTAAAAAGTAGATTTCTATATATTGACATATATCAATATTAACATAGTACACTTTAAAACAATGCAAGTTAGACAAACATACACACATGATAATCCCTATTTTGCTGATATTTGGGATCCAACACATATACCCCTAAAGTATAATACTCGATCTATAAATACTGAGAAATAAAAAGCAATTTTGGAGCAGAATTTCTTATCTCATCCCTAAAGCACAAGGAAAAAATGTTCTCTGCTAACTAGGCTAAAAGCTAGCACCATTACTTTCTTTCTATATCTTCCCTATTTTCTCACTATTAGGAACATGAGTAGCCTGGCGTGGTGACACACATCTTTAATCCCAGCACTCGGGAGGCAGAGCCAGGTGGATCTCTGTGAGTTCGAGGCCAGCCTGGTCTACAAAGTGAATCCAGGACAGCCAGAGATACACAGAGAAACCCTGTCTTGAAAAACCAAAAAAAAAAAAAAAAAAAGAAAGAAAAGAAACATGAGTGAAACCATTTTGTGGGACTTGGCATAATGTAGTGTTTGCTAGACAGGAGCCAACCCCAAGGCAGGCTTTGATATGCTAATGAACTAGCCACAAGGTGGCATTCAGAGGCTAATGAACCACCCCTTAGCTGTGAACCCAGGTAGCACAAAACTAGTACCCAATTAGTTGGACAATACAAAAACCTGGAAATTTGGAGGTGACCCTATGAAGTACTACTGTGCTCCTGAGACAGGGCATCTCCAGCTTCTGCGCTGCTATCTGTCTCCAAGGGGACTCTGAGACTGGCCACTGTGTAACTGACTTCAGGAAGCTAAGGCAGGAGGATTCCAGCCAAGTCCAAGGCCAGTCTGTGCTACAAGTAGGATGGTGGCAGAAAAAAAAAAAAGGGTTCTAAGTTACTCGATATTGTGTACAAGTAGTTTTTTCAGGCTGTGCCTTCTCCTGCAAGACTCCATTTTACAAGCAGCTTTTGACTTAATCTTTTGTTGTTGTTGTTGTTTATTTTTTCGAGACAGGGTTTCTCTGTGTAACAGTACTGGCTGTCCTGGAATTTAATTTGTAGACCAGGCTGGCCTTGAACTCACAGAGATTCATTTGCCTCTGTCTCTTGAGTGCTGAGAATAAAGGTGTCCACCACCACACCTGGCTTAGCCCAATCTTGAAAGTGGAAAAAAAAAAAACTGCAGTCCTGAGAGTCCTGTGGTCAAGCTCCACAAAAATAAATAAATAAAAGAAGGATTCAGATTAAAGATGAGAAGACAGTAGAAAACAGGTTGTGTCAGGTTTGGTGGCACACACTACAGTCCTATCAGAGACACATTTGGATCAAAACTTCAAGACCAATCCAGGCTACATACAGGGATCCTGTCTCAAAATTTAAAGAATACTGAAGCTGGAAGAAGTAGTACACACCTCTAATTCGAGCCACTTGGGAGACTTACACAGAGAGATCATAAGTTTGAGACGTCATGCAAAAAAAAAAAAAAAAACAAAACATTAAATTAAAAAGCAGAGGTTAAATGTTATTTCTACAGGAGATATGTGAGTCCTTGTCTTATGCTCACAGATAAGCACTAGGGGAACCAGGAATGTTAAACATAGAGGACTGTATCTTCAAATAGAGATGTTAACCTGTTTTCAGCCCAGAATGCTGGGATCAAAGGTAGTTAATGGCCTGGTGACCTTTGTGCTGAGACCTCACCAGACTTCCCCCAGTCCCTTATCTTGAGCTTGTTTGTCTCAGTCAAGCTATAAGGCTATCTTCCCCCAGTCCCTTATCTTCAGGCTGTTTTCTCTGTTAATCTATAGACGCTGTCCTTATGGAAGATGTCATTAGTACCTTACATCAAAAGTTTCAGTGTAGCTCTGTCTTAAGCTTTTTTGTGCACACGAGTTTGAGTGACTTACCACCAGGAAAACTTTTTTCCAAATGGTGCTGTGCTTACATTTACCTAAAACAAACTCGAAGTTTGAACCAACACTGGCTACTAACATGTGCTAAACTAAACTGCCTTTGCCTTCTTGTCTTCCACAGATCAGCACTCTGCTGGCCTTGTGGGTCAGAGATCTTTGAATATTATAATTTCATTTTTCCCACACTGGTTCTAACAAAAGCAGAGTTAAAGTAAGTGAACAAGTCTAAACCACTTGCTAGGGAACAAAAAGTTCTTCTGAAAAACTACTTGGAGAACATGTCTTACAAAGTTTTATTAGCCTTCTAAGGAGGGACAGCAAGGATTCAGAAATCTCAACACATCAAAACAGTGACCCTCCACTTAGAAAAGCACACGTCATCGAACATGCATGTCTCTCATTTTAAATACTTGTCATTCATCCTGCTGACAGGGAAAGAATTCTTGCTCTAACATTAAGACACATGGCACCTGACATTGGAAAAAGGAGACAGACCACATTAGTCACACACAGGCACAGGCTTTGAGGAGGAGACCTGCTCACTGAAGGCCACACAGGAATCCAGCAAACAGCCAGTGAATGTGCAAGTCAGCCTTGCAGGATTAAGAGGATGAGACTGGCTTCTTTAATATTGTAGCTGGAAAGGAACTGAAACCTGCTACTTAGGAACAAGCAGAAACCATATAAGAACTCTTCAGATAGGAGGAGTTTCAGCTGGGAAACCATACCACAGACAAGTGGGGAGAGGATCTTAAATAAAGTATCTACAAGGCCCTACTGGTTTTTCTGTTGAGGCAGATAAATAAATAAATAACCCAGACCAGTGGTGTAATTCAGTGGAACAAATGCAGGCAGCCCCGGGTTTTGAACTCAGCTCTGCTAAATAAAAACACCGAAACAGACATTTTTCCAAAAAAGAATTTAAAATGTCAAAGGTTCAAGATCATTAGTCATCAGAGAAATGCAAATAAAAACCACTGAGGTCAGACGCGGTGTACACTTTGTAATTCTAGTACTTGAGAGATGGAGACAGGAGGATCAGTTACATAGTGAGCAAGAGGCCAGCCTGGTCTATGTGAGACCCCATTTCAAAAGACAAAACAAACTGGGTTGGCTTAGTTAATCTACAGAACTAATGTACCATATGAGAACTAGTGATGAAACTACTGTAAAAGGGTATGTTTAGTTGCTTTTGTCATAAAAATTAACTGAGATGATGGATATGTTAATTTGTTTCCCCAGAGTAACCATTTTACTATCTGTAAGTATCCTATGACATCACATGGACAGGGTCAAATACACACAATTAACTTTTTTAAGTGTTTTATTCCATCTTATTTATCTTGTAATGTTATACACACAAGCATGTCGGAGGTCGCAGGAGAGCTCTCAGGAGTCAGTTCTCTCCTTCCACCATATGGGTCCAGGGATCAAACAGCTCAGTAGGTATAGCAGCAAACCTTTACCCACTGACCCATCTTACTGTCCCTGAAGTTTACTTTTGAAATATTTTTTAAATGTGCCTTGGGCAGAGAGCCTAACTCAGTGGCAAAATGCTTTCCTAGCGTGTACAAAGACCTGGGTTTGTCCCAAACACTGGTGTGAAGGGAGCGGGTACTCACACATCTCTAAAAGCCATATGAATTAAAAATTACTGATTAATAAGAATGTCACCTGACTGATGCCTCTCCTCATGCAAGCCTCATCTAATCTAAAAGGTAGTAATGTTCTATACATAACAGAAAATGTGATGTTCCAGTCTCTTGAAGAGTTCTGAGTATTCCTCAGCAGTAGCTTCAAGCATACAATATACTTCAAAATGAGCTGGAAGGGTGAAAAGGAGATGCCAATATCTGAATGACCACAGCCCTTTTCTCAACCAGACTGATTCCAGAAGAAAATTTAACAAATATATTTGCTTGCACCCACAGCAAAAATTCCAACAGTCCCCACACATAGATCACTTTAAAAGCTTCTTTATCCAGAAAACTAAAAGCAAATTAGGAGAGAATTATCTTCAATGGTGTCTTTACAATAGATGTATTCCATTTCCCTGCACACTGGAAAATAACTCTACATTCCTCCAAAATCACGAAAACTATTTATTCACCAACTATTAAGGTCTTTATAAAAGGGCCTTAAACACAAAGGATAGCTTCCTTAGTTCTTAATTTTCTATGAGAAATGAATCATGAAGCAACATTAAGAAAATCCAAGTTGAAAACAGTCTACATGTGCTTTACCTGTACTATTTAGAAGTGGAAAAGTTGGTCTGAGTGGATGGCATAGTGAATTTTGTTATGTCTATCACAAAAATTTATTAATTAAATGTCAAAAGCAATAAAAACCACATTAATTAGATAATGATCTCTTGCTGTACCTAAAGTGCTACCCACAATACTATCAATATAATACTAACAGATCTGCCACAGGCTCTTCCATGCTGAGCAAGTCTTCTCTAAACAGTGAGTGTGATAGCTCAACACCTTCCATTCTTTTAAATGGAAATTTTCATTTAGAAGACTATGCCATTTAAAGTCTGTCCATAAAAGGGACTTATCCAAAAAACTTAACAAATATGTATATATTTATTAATATCACTCAAAAGAAAAAGTCTAATACCTTGAGAGTATGTCTAAACATTTCTAGGGACCTAATAATCACTTGAAAACCACATATCTAATTTCTCCACCAGAAGAAGACTTTATCACAACTTGTTACATGTTTAATCCTTCACTCTTAAGGAAAGAGTTGAGAAAGATTGAACAACAGCACCAAAACTCAGTCAGATAGAAGTATCAAGACTCACTGCTCTGCAGCATATCGGTGTCTGCTATGACAAATGCCTCACAAAAACAGCTAAGAGAAAAGGGCTCCACTGGCCCTGGGTCAGAGGAAAGTCTCACATGACAAGGGGCAGTGACAGTACAGTATGCTACTTGCTCACATCTCACAGCAAAGAAAGGGAACACTGGTACTCAGCTGGCTCTCTCCTTTTCCATTTTTATTTAGTACAGGACCCCAGCCCACAGGACTGTGCTGCTCTCATTCAGGTTTGGTATTCTCTTCTTACTTAAAACTGGAACCTCACTCACAGACACACCCAGTCATGTATCTCCTAGGTAATTCTAAATCTAGCCACGCTCACAATGAAGATTAGCTGTAACAAGTGGACGACTGTAGTTCACAATAGTTTATTATACATGAAGGCTAGAAACAAAAGTAATGACAAGTGTCTAAAATGCTAATTATCCTGATTTGAGAAATACATACAGCACACATGCACTGGAAGATCACACTGTACCTCATAAATATGTACAATTATGCACTGACAAAAAAAAAAAAAAAGCCAGGCTAGGTTGATGGATCAGCTGGAAAACTGCCTGTCCTATAGACACCAGGACCTGAGTTCAATGTCTAAAACCTATGTAGGAAAAGCCAAGTAGACAGAATCTCGGGGCTTGCTGGCCAGCTAGCCTAGCCCTTCTGGCAATCTGCAAATCAGTGAAACTGCCTCAAAAAAAAAAAAAAAAAAAAGGAAGAAAGAAAGAAAAGAGTAAATATTTCCTGACAAACTACACCTGAGGTTGCATTCTGGCTTCTATAAGGCCATGTCCACATACACAAGCACACAGTACAATACACATAATACAAGCTTGTGTACACGCACACATATGTTACACAGACCCATGGCGGCAGACTCCTATAATATCAGTACAGACAGAAATACAGGAGTACAAACGAATAAGAATTCACGGTTTGGGGCTGGAGAGATGGCTCAGTGGTTAAGAGAACTGCCTAGTGCTCTTCCAAAGGTCCTGAGTTCAATTCCCAGCAACCACATGGTGGCTCACAACCATCCACAATGTGATCTGGTGCCCTCTTCTGGAATGCAGGTGTACATGTAGACAGAGCACACATATGCATAAAATAAATAAAATAAATCTTTAAAAAAAAATAATAATAATAATTCACGGTTTGAGGCTAGCTGAGTTATATGAGACTCTGCCTCAAAAAAACAAAAAAATTGAATAAATTACTTTTTAATGTTTAAAGAGTTGAAAATGTTAACTACCTTAATTTTTATCACTACAAACATGTATCAAAATATCTTAATAACCCATAAATTCATACAATTAAAAGAATTTTTTTTTTTTTTTTGGTTTTTTGAGACAAGGTTTCTCTGTGTAGCCCTGGCTGTCCTGGACTCACTTTATAGACCAGGCTGGCCTCGAACTCACAAAGATCCACCTGCCTCTGCCTTCCAAGTGCTGGGATTAAAGGCGTGCGCCACCACCGCCCAAATTAAAAGAATTTTTTAAAGAATTTTTTAAATCTTCTACTCTTCATTATCTCAATTCTTCTCATATTACTTTCTTTTATTTTATTTATTCATTTGTTTGTTTGTTTGCTTATGGTGTGTGTGAAGCTGGGAATTGAACTCAGAACCCTGTACAAAGTAGGCCAATGTTCTACTGGTGAGTTATGTTCTCAAGCTTATGCGATCTCTTTATAAAAGGAAAACAAAAATCTATTCTAGTCCTCTGTCAGGCCTCAAAATGCTACTCCTGCTCTTAACACCAGATGTGTTTATTTACGTTCACACTCTATCCTGCCTCTATTTACCCACTCACATAACATATTCCTTACAGTATGCTTCTCGCTAAGGCTTCTGAAACTGTCTCTCAATAGAACCAAAGCACACAGACATCACGGTCCAGTGGCCTTGCCACCTGACTTCTCTAAGCACTCAGAAGACAAAGACTTAGCAATGAATGTCAACTACAGAAAACAACACATCTTTCCAAAATCCCTTCATGAAATTTAGAGTCCATTACACACCACCATATTAAACAAGAGTTCTCTAGAGGAACACAAGTTACAGAATAACTTACAGAACTTAAATATATCTGCAGTTCAGGTAACCCGACAATAGCTGCCCCTGAACAGAAGGCCCAACAATCCAGTAGTTACTCAGTTCACAGGCGGGATGTCTCAACTGGTCTTCAGTGTACGCTGGAATCCTGAAGAAATAGTCTCTAATGCCAGTAAGGAATGGACTCGACAGCAAGGCGGAGACCCGCAGAAACAGCAAAAGCTTCCTTCTTCCATGTCTCTAATATGACTCTATCTTAACATCTACAAAGACCCCATTTGAAAAGAAGGTCACAGTCACAGACATCAGGGGAACTCCATACCTTTTTAGGGAACATATTCAGTTCACATTTCCCCTCTTCCAGGATTTGATTTTCACAGGCCCAGGCTAAGATGCCTCAAATGGACTATTAATAATGAAAAAGGGCTGTGCTGGACAGTTTTATATCAACATGACACAAGGTAAAGTCATCTGAGAAAAAGGAACCTCAGGTGAGAAAATGCAATATGATCTAGCTGTAGGCAAGCCTGTAAGACATTTTTTTTAATAATTTATTTTTTTATTTCTTCAAGTTACATCTCCATCACAATCCCCTCCCTACTCCCCCCTCCAGTCCCACCCTCACACACTCTTCCCCCTCAACCCCCCATCCTCTTCCCTTTTTTTTAAGTTTAAGGTATATCTTTTCCCCCCCAACAGCTCCCCCTTTCAGTCCAACAAATGGCTCTTTCTCTTATACCAATAAATACAATACAAAACAACAGAAATAAATAGGCCACAATTATGAGAGTTATATGTCTTAACGTACATTCCCAATGTCCAGTCCATATGTATTTGGCACCTGACTTTAACATTCTACTATCTAACCATCTCCATGAGTTTAAAGTTCTATATCTAACTCAGCTTTCATACTAACTTGCAACACAATTTTAAAAGCATCTTCTTAGATCCAGAACACCCTCTTGATTCCTAAACAACTCAAAATTTAACTATGAGACTCTAGCTATCTCTTCTTCAACCACTTCAGAGACCTGAGAGGGATAAACATATTTATATATATATATGATTATATAGGAAGTGCAGGGGTAAGACATTTTCTTAATTAGCTATCAATGGGGGAAAGGCCCAGCCCATTGTGGGTAGGGCTACCCCAGGGCTGGTGGTCCTTGTTTCTATAATAAAGCAGGCTGATCAAGCCATTGGAGAGCAAGCCATTAAGCAGCACCCCTCCATGGCCTCTGCATCAGCTCCTGCTTCTAGATTCCTGCTCTGTTTACATTCCTGTCCTGACTTCCTTTAATCATGAATAATAATATGGAAGTGTAAGACAAATAAACCCTTTCCTCCCCAGTTGCTTTGGTCATGGTGTTTCATCACAGTGATGATAACCCTAACTAGGACAAGGGCTATCCAGAAATGAGCTCTTCTATCACAGTCTTCACAGAAAGAACATTCTCTGAACCTCTGGAAGCTATTAGAGGTAAACTTACACCTTCATCCTCAAAGAACATCATCTGAAAATACGTAGTGCTACAAAGAGACAGGTACCCAGTGAAACAGAATGCAGTCAAGTATACTTATTAGAGTTCTTTCCATTGAGAAAGAAAACAAACAAACCATCTTATGGAACTCAGTGGTAAAGAACTTGCCTAGCATTCATAAGACCATAGGTTCAACTCCTAGCACACAGGGGATGGGAGGAGAAAAAACTGTAAATGAGGCACAATATTATCAATTCATGCTGAATTCAGACTGCTAACTGAACTATTTTCAACTTCTTTACATATGGGAAAAGTTTGAGAACAAAAAGGTAATGTGGGGACATGGGGACATCTTTTACCTTAAATACACAGGCTTACATCTCCCTCCAGAATGAATGAGATCTAGGGTTAAAAGCAAGTCAGAAGGCACAATCTGAACATGTTCCATGCCTCTCATCCCCATGACTGTCTATAATAGTACATCCCTCTGCAGTAATCCACCAGAGAACAAGCCGTCTCTCAGAGCCAGCCTGTCTCCAATCTGACCTCTCTGAGGAAGAGGCAGGAGAGTATCAGAAGGTTGGAACAGTCTCCACAGTTCAGTGAATTCACTAAATTAGGGAAGAGATTAAGGGTTAAGTGAATTAACTCATTCTTCAATTTATCTTAACTCTTACCTCCTCATATTTAGTATTGAAGATACAAAAATTATGTGTAGAACACAAATAAAGCATTAATCAGTAACAGATAATATTACACCACATAGTAAAAACATCAGTCTCAGAATAAGAGGTCAGCTACCATAATAGGAAAAAAAAAAGCACACAGTATTGATTCTCTGTCCTCAGCCTGATAATGAAAGAGAAAGCCTGGGACAAGACAAAAGGAGTCTTACTTCCCTGGGAGGGAAGTAAGGAGGAAAGGAGAGCAAACCAGAGACAGCACAGCAGCTCCCCTCACAAGCACAGCCCTGTGCCTGGGGTCCTCCTAAGGGACACCAGCAGTCTTCCCTCCTCACACTCCTCCTGACAGTAACTGCAACTTTCAGATAGTTACAAAAGTGCATAAATGGCATCAGGATGGCTAACCAGGAAAACACAGAACTCCCTTTTCTACCTACAAGAAATGAATTCACAGAAGAGTTAAGTGATTATGCAGTCAGTATGCAGGAGTCTGAGAGTTGAGGCCAGCTCCCAGAACCTGTCCATTCAAAGAAACAGGAATAAAAGTATGCCTTTCTCAAGGCCAAATAAACTCTGTAAAGTACCTCACTTATAAGCTGCCTGTATCTCTAGCAGATACAAAAGGAACTATAATGATTTTAACTCAATTCAACAACGGAGAGATGGAACATAGGTTAAATGCTTCATGTTCCTGAATTAATAATATGTCTGATTTAACCTTACCACATAGTAGTATCAACATGATTATTAAAGAATTTTAAATGCAACTAATCAGTAAAGATTGTATCTAATGAACAATTTCCCAATTGTTGTAATACAATTTCCCAATTTTGTAATACACCTACTACAAAACACAAGATTTCACTTACATGGTTTTGGAGTTTGTTTTGATTGCTATTTTGGCAGTATTGGGGTTCAAACCCAAGGCCTTGCCATACAAGGCAAACACTCTAATCCGAGCTACAGCTTTTAGTTTAATGGATATAAATTCAACATCTAAAGATAAATTTTAACAACAGATCATCTGAAGCAATAAATCTATTTGTTTTACATCAACAATTACCAAATTAACTTCCATTCTTGAATAATCATTTCTAGAGCACTGTATTATGACTTTTAATATAAACATAACAAAATCAGTGTCTTACCTGTATGAAGTGGATCAATTCTAGCCCCATAATCCATTTCCCTAGTACTTCCCTCAGTAGGCCAAAGATTTGAACTGCATACACCATTTTGTGACTGTTCAACACCCTAAAAAAAATTATATATATATATATAAATATATATATAATGCATTAATTAAATCTAAGTTCCCATATTTTTACATAATAAGCTCTAAATTTAAAGCAAGCTTCCAGTTTCTACATATCTGCATTAACAATAGGTATCGGGGGAAGGGGAGCTGCTCTTCCAGAACCTAGGTTCTCAAATTGGAAACAAGGCTAGGACACATAACAAGTCTAAGGCCAACCTAAGGGGCATAGCAATTCAAACCCAGTCTGAGTTATGCAACATGGTGTCTCAAAAAAAGTCAAGTGCTCACTGGTAGAGTGCTTGTCTACCAAGCACAGGGCTAACGTTTACCTGCAGTCCCACCAAAGGAAAGCTGAGATAAACCAAATGCTCCTGAAGCAATGAGTGAAATGTGTAAGACATGGTGAATGAATACAACAGAAAGTTAAGTGTTGGTGGTAGAATAAGCATTCTCAAAGACACTGTTTACTGCCCAGAATCTACAGATATGTTGCCATCTTATTCTATGTGGCAAAGGGGGCTCACAAGCTGCTGCATTAAGTTGGGGACTTTAAGAGAGATTCTTTTTTTTTTTTTCTTCAAGTTACATCTCAATCACAATCCCTCCCTACTCCCCCCTCCGGTCCCATCCTCCCACCCTCTTCCCCCTCACCCCCCCATCCACTTCCTTTTTTTATTTTTAAGTTTAAGGTATATCTTCCCCCCCACAACAGCTCCCCTTTCAGAATGGCTCTTTCTCTTATAACAACAAATACAATACAAACAACAAAAATAATTAGGCCACCATTATGAGAATTATAAGGCTTCTTACATAATCCAAAAGGATCCAATCTAACCAAATGAGTTTTAACTGCAAATAACCTGAAAAACAGCAATTTCCAGTGCTGGTTTAAAGATAGAAAAGGAGATCACAATGACCTACAGAAGAAGTTGGATGTGCAGCTGCTGCGTCCTAGTAGGATATACTGAGCAGGCTGAGGTAGAAGGATAAAGAAATCAGATAAGCAAATGGATTCTTCCCTAAAACCTCCAAAAATCAACCTAGATTACCTCACCTTGATCTTAACTCAATTCGAGATCCTACAGGTGGTGACTTAAATGAAAAATGTCCCCCACAGGTTCAAGCATTTGAATACTTGGTCCCCCAGTTAGTGGTGCTGTTTGGGGAGATTTAGGAGGTACTGCCTTGCTGGACAAAGTACATCAGTGGAGATGGATCTTGAGAGGTCATATGTTCACCCTACTTCGAGTTCACACTCTGCTTTATGTTTGCATTTGATGATGTCTCTCAGTTTCCTAATCCCACCACCATGACAGCTACTTGCTGCCAAGCTCCCCACCCTGATAGACTCTTATCCTCTGGAACTGTAAACACAAATAAGTTCTCTCTCCTATAAGTTGATTCCAGTCATGGTGTTCTATTACAGCAAAAGAAAAATAACTAACAGGGAGTTGGAGAGATGGCTCAGCAGTGAGAGCACTGACTGCTCTTCCAAGAGGACCCAGGATCAAATCCCAGCACCCACATGGCAGGTCACAACTCTCTGTAACTTTAAGATCTGACACCTTCACACATGTATGCAGACAAAACACCAATGCATATAAAACAAAAATAGATACACTTAAAAAGAAAAGAAAGAGAAATAATTAATACATGTTCTTTGACCTTGACCCCTGTATAGCTGAATACTTTTCAGATAAGTGTATATACCACATTTGTTCATCATTCATCTACCTACTGATGGATTCTTGCTTGTTTCCACCTTAGCTATCAAATTACACAATACATTTCTGTTGTTTTACATCCATAAATTCATGGTACTATGTTACAAGAGCAAGAGAAAACTAGTATTTCAGCAATAAGAATAAATTAATTTTACTGATACCTGCTATAACACGAATAAACCTCAAAAACATACTAGAGGAAAAAAAGTATGCAAGTTACAAAAGGGCATGTGTTACATGAGTTGATTTATATGAAATGTCAATAACAGACAAGTCTAGAGACAAAGTATATTAGTCATGTCGTCTAGAGAACTTGGACAAAATGAAAGTGGCAGTTAACATGTAGAGTTTCTTTCTGAGGTCATGAAAATGTCTACAGTTGACTGTGGTGAAAGGTTCACAACTCTAAATTTATTAAACAAACACTAAGCCAGATGGTGGTGGCGCACGCCTTTAATCCCAGCACTCAGGAGGCAGAGGCAGGCGGATCTGAGAGTTTGAGGCCAGCCTGGCCTACAGAATGAGTTCCAGAACAGCCAAAGCTACACAGAGAAATCTTGTCTTGAAACACAAAAAAAAAAAAAATAAACAATCTATTAAACCAAGGAAAGGACTTAAAGTTGTGAGCTGGGGGCAGCTGGTTGAAGTGTTTGCTCAGCATGAAGGAAACACTGGGTTTGAGGCGCAGAACCACATAGAACAGGCACAGCAGCACACACCTGTAATCCAAGCACTCAGGAAGGAGGACCAGAGGTTCAATGTCATCCTTGGTTACATAGCAAGCTCAAGGCCAGTCTGAGCTATAAGAGACTGTCTCAAAAAAGAAAATAAGGCCTTTAATCCCAGCACTCAGGAGGCAGAAGCAGACAGATCTCTGTGAGTTCAAGGCCAGCCTGGTCTACAGAGTGAGTTCCAGGATAGCCAGGGCTACACAGAGAAACCCCGTCTCGAAAATCCAAAAGAAGAAAACGAGGGCCAATAAGATGGCTCAATGGCTAAACACATTTACTACCAAGACTTACAACCTGAGTTTGGTCCCCGACCCACATAATACAATAAGAGAACCAACTACCTTTGACCTACACCTACACTGTAGCACAAGGGCACCACAGCCACACATACAATACACAACATAATATAAAAAGAAAGTCCTAAAAGAATTAAGTCCAGTGCGTGGTACAACATAGATGAACCTTGAAACTGTAAGTGAAATAAGCCAGACCCCAAATGGCAAATAGCACACAATTCCCCTTCTTTGAAGAATATGAAAGAGTGAAATTCATGGAAAAAGGCTGAGTGAACATGAGAATAGGGTAGCATGTTTAAAGAGCAGTTTTAGGTACAGAGTTACTGTTTATTGGGTACAAAGTTTCTGTTTGGGCTGATGAGAAAGCTTTGGCAACAATGAGGACAGTTGCACAATGGTGTGAAAGTTACCAATGCCACTTAACTGTACATTTAAAATCCCTAAAATCTCAAAAGCCAGGTATCTATAATCTCAGTTCTCAAGAGGCAGAGACAGCAAGCTCAAAGCAACTTGGAAGCCAACCCAGGATACACCAGTTCCAGGCCAGTCTCGGTTACAGAGACCTTGACTCAAAAAAAACAAAAAGGACAGTAAAGTGTATGCTATGTTTTACAATAGTAATATTAAAAACAAAACAAACAAAAAAAGACTTGGGCTAGAAAGATGGCTCAACATTAAGAACAATAGTTGCTATTCCAGAGGAGCCAGGTTCACTTCCCAGAACCACATGGCAGCTGACTACTATCAGTAACTTCAGTATCAGAAGATCTGGTGCCCTCTTCTGACCTCCATAGGCACCAGGCATGCAAGTGGTACACAGATACACATGCAGATCAAAACACCCATACACATAAAATATATACCAAAACATGAATGGATGGAAAAAAATTATAGAGTAGATAGAATTTATATACTTTCTATGTTTTATATACCTCCTATGCACTTAACTTTCTTCTTAGACTTAAAACAAAAATAACCCTTTGGGAACTAGGGAGATGGCTAGGGGCTTAAGAACATTAACTGCTCTTGCAGAGGACCTGGGTTCAATGCCCAAAACCCACATGGCTGCTCACAATCCAGTTCCAGGGAATCCAATGCCCTCCTTTGCCCTTTGTGGGGCACTGCATGCCTGTGGTGCACAGAAATACATGCAGGCAAACCACCAACCCACATAAAATAAAATTTTAAAAAGATAAATAATTCTTTTTCTTGAAGGGGCTTTATTAAGACACTTCTAGTAGTCTTTTGTTTTGTTTTTCAGACAAAGTGTCAAGACTTTAAAAGCCTCACACTCCTGATCCTCCTGCCTCCAGTGATGAGATTATAGGCATGCAAAATCACACCTGGTCCAGCATTCACTCTATAAATTAAACACCTAGAGGCTGAGTTTGTAGTTCCATCAGAGATCACTTACATGCCATGTGCAAGGTCCTGGGTTTACCTCCAGCAAAGAAAAATAATGATGATGTAAAAGTCTGAAATAATTATATAATTTATGTATTTTCTCTTTAAACCACTTTATCCCAAGTTTCAACTCACTGAATTAATAACTTGAGACAACACTGACTAGACTTTTTATTAATTTATGAAGTATTCTGCAGGTGTGCATGTGTGTACATACATATGCCACACACACACGTGAAATCATAGGACAATTTACAGGAGTCATTTCTCTCCTGCCACCACATGGTCCTGGGGGTGTAGCGATGTAGCTCAGGTTGCCAGGCTGGGTGGCAAGTGCCTCTACCCACTGAGCGGCCCTGCCAGCCCATAGATGTCTTTCTGTAAGAAACTCCACCTCTTCCTGGAGATTTTCATTTAGTAGTAACAAAGGGCCACATTATTATTTCTTAGAATTTTGGAAGATTTTGTCAGAAGCCACTGAAAATTCTAATAGGTAACAAGGTTTCACTTTTTGTTATGGGTTTTGTTTGGTTTGGTTTGTAGTGGGAACAGTGAAAGTCACAAAGCCAGCACAGCTGTTTCACAAAGCTCCAGCAAAGCTGAGCCAGTGATGCGATCACTGCACCGAGGTCTTCCACTTTTTGGCCTTGATCTCCACATGTTGCGTGCATGGAGAGGCTTTTATTATTTGCACAATTTGGGGATATCGGATTGATGGAAATTTTCTTATGAATCACTTATGCTGTCTCCCAGGAGTACTGCTTCTAAACTTCACCAGGAATGTCCTGACCATAATACCCCTCCCACTTTTAGAGAGATATCCTCATCTGGCCCTACTTGAAGGTCTTCTTTACGACCTAGAGGTTGTGACTCGAGTAAAAACACCAGAGACCTCCTTATGAGGCTCTGACTCAAAGACACTCTTGGAACATCTGGCCCTGCACTTACTCAGGAACAAGATAATCAGAGCAAAGTAAACTTGACAAGGTAAACAAGATTCGGTGAGCCAGAGAAGTTGGCAGCAGATCAAATGAAAAGCCTCTTCCTACTACTGATGGGCAAAGAATGTGTGGATAAATGATAAAGAATAAAGTATTAAGACTGCCCTTTCTTAGAAAAAGTTAATTCATACAGGGTTACTGTGGTGTTGGATGACCAAGGAACAAAAGAATACCAAGATTAGACATATAAGTAAATTCTACAAATATAAAAATACAAACATTGTATTATGACAGAAATTGAATAAAAACTCCAGCGGTTTTGGCCTGAAGACTTTCCTGGGCCTAATGACAATTAGCACTTGGAGTATTAAAGTTGGTAACACACTGCTTAGGACATGACAATCTGCCCAGGCTGGCTTGGAGATTTCTGTGTAAATGTCCTTGAAACCACAAGAGCTCCCAGTCATATTACTGTTTCTAAGAATTTTGGAAGATTTTTGTCAGAACCCACTGAAAGTTCTAAAAGGCAACATACTGAGAACAGGCTGTCCTGCTTTGTCAAAATATGCCTTTAGTTAGTTAAAAGTTGGGATGTGGCCTCGATGAGGGAAAATGCTTGTAAAAGATAACTCTGTTCTGTCACGGCTTATCAATGATGACTAAACTTATGACAAGAGGAAGTTAAGACACATGTCCAAGGACAGAAATGATATGATCTGTTTTGGAACAACATGAATCTATCCCTGCCTACTGAGTTCTGCATAAATAAAGCCTGTAAGAGACACAGGTTGTTAGAGTCGGTCAAGCCGTACAGAGACGTGCTTCCTCTCCGACCCGTCTCTCACGGAAGGAAACTAGAAGTTTTCCCGTGTCTGATTTCTCCCTCTGTGCTCTGGCATGCCTCAGGCCCTGGACCCCACCTAGACCTGGACTCCGGTAGTTTTGTTTTATTTGTTTGATTGCTTTTGAGGCGGTCTCACTATGCAGACCAGGCTGCCTGAACTCATTATGAAGTCTAAGCTAGTTTTGAACTTATGGCAATCCTCCTGCTTCAGCCTTCCAAGTGCTTTCATTACAAGTATGAGGACCATACCTAGTTTTAGGTGATATATATCTCATATTGTAATTCCCTTCTTTTGTTTACCTGAAATAGTTTTATATCCGGACTCATCCTTGTGATCTCTTTATTCAGACTTGTATTACTTTTTCCTGGAGGTATGAATTTTGGTTTTTTAAAGAAATTTCCCTGCACCTGACTTGGTGCTGCAGATCGTCTCATCCTCAGCAATACTAACCTGAAAAATACCAAAACAGAAACCATTCATGAGCATGATTAGAACTGTCCATAAGTCCAGTCCCAGAGGCTCTGACACCCTCTTCTGGCCTGTGAAGGCACCAAGGCATACATATATACATGGAGACAAACAATCATACATATAAAATAAGAGTAATCTTTTTAAATAGAGAAGTAACCCTTAGCAAACTTGGAGTTGGGGAAATGGCTCAGCGAATAAAGTTGTTATGTACAATCATGAACACCTGAGCTGGGAACACCCAAATAATCATGTAAGTCAGTGCAGAGGCAGCAGCAATCGGGGACTCCAGACAGAAGGCAGAAACAGGAGCATCTCAGAGCTCACTAGCCAGCTACTCTAGCCAAACTCCAAGTTAAATGAGAGACCATCTCAAAAACTGAGGTGGATAAGTAAATGAGAAAGAAATCTCAACATCAACTTCTGGCCTCCACACACACCTAAGCAGGCAAAAGTAAGTAACACATACACACACAAGAGACATGGGAACACGCACACACACACACACACACACACACACACACACACACACACACACACCAAAATAAGAAAGGGTGCCACACACCTTTAATCCCAGCACTTGGGAGGCAGAGGCAAGTGGAGTTCAAGGTTATCCTGGTCTACTTTTACATATATATAAAATATACATATAAATATATATATATAATAGTTCTGTTCCTCTAGAAAACCCTAATAGTGTTTCATCATAACACTAGAAAAGTAACTAAGACAATTCTAAAAACAGGACCAACCACAACTCCAAATACATTACATTCATCAACAAATGTTCTGAATAAATAAGAAAAATACTGATATTTTAAGGCATGTTTATAATGTAATTTGATTTTATTACTCTGTTATCTTTTAAGACAGTGTATAGAGGAATCAAGAGTTTGGAATAAACTTTTCTAATTTTTCTCAACACTATTCCCATTAACATGGATTGGGGAGATAGATATCAGAAACACTGCAGGATAGGTAGGTAATTAGGTAGACAGACAGACAGACAGACAGATAATATATCTGCAGTGGATAAACTGTCAGTTATTTCATTGCTATTTTACAAAACTCTAGACAGCCATTGCCAATCATATACATACTTACCATAATTATTTGATTAACCCAGAAATTCAACTTTTGGCATAAGAAAGTATCAAAATTACGATTAAAGCCAGGTGTGCAAGCATGCCACTAGGGAGGCGGAGGCAAAGGCAGTTGGATCTCTGAGTTCAAGGCGAGCCTGGTCTACAAAGTGAGTTCCAGGACAGCCAGGGCTACACAGAGAAAACCTGTCTCAGGAAAAAAAAAATTACACACACACACACATATCCATCTAAAATGCTCCAAACTCTGGAATTTTGAGAGCCAATTCTTAGTACCACAAGTAGAATATTCCACACCTGGTCTAATGTAGCAGGTCATGGTCACAATACAAGTGCACAAAAAAATTACATAAAATTATTATTTTGGGCCTATAAGTTGGCTGGGCAATTGAAGGCACTTGTCACCACGCCTGATGGCATGTTTGATCCCCAGGACCCACATGGTGTGGCAAAAGGGGATAACCAATCCCACAGGTAGTCCTCTGACTTCTGCTGGCACATCATAGTAGACACACACCCTCACATATTCACACTCAAAATAAACAACAAATGTAAAGTGGTAACTTGAAAATTGTTTTCTTTGGGCTTATATAAACAAGATATAAATAAAACAGAGGAATTTCTGGGCTGGCAAGATGGCTCAGTAAGTAAAGACAAGCCTGATGACCAAGAAGCCTGAGTTCAACCTCGAAATCCATATATGTGGTGGATAAGGAACCAACTCCCACAAGTTGTCCTTTAATTTTTATATGTCCCTCATGGCACGTGCATACCCATACACACACACACACACACACACACACACACACACACACACAAATAAACAAATAAATATGTGTAAATAAAAATTTAAGAAATACAAATGAATTTCATGATAAGACATTAACACTAATTATCCCTGCATGTTAGACTAACAAGCGATTTTTATTCTGAGTTCTTTTCTGTGTACTTCCAATTTCCCACAATGAAGATGTTATTTTTATAATAAACTACAACTGGTTAAATTTGCCATGTTTTGTTAAATCTAAAATGCCATCTATTTCCAGATATACCATTACTTTGTATATTCAAGAGAAAAAAAATCACCCATCATCGAATTGACGGCTAGACAGTTCCCCAATTTCATTAATGTTAAAATGAAATGCATTAACTATTTGATATAAGTTTTTAATAGTTTAAACTATCTGGCAGAAGTCATGCTCTGTGGTTTCTTCAAATACAAATCATCTCTTCTAGAACAATCTTAAAGCAGATTATGAAACTGATGGTTTGCTGATGTAATTTGTTGACACACTTCAAAGTAAACTACAGAAATCAGTTCATTTCCCCCAATATACTTTGGCACTTACTAGCTTTTTGTTTTGTTTTCTGAGACAAGGTCTCTCTGTGTATCTCTACGCTGGCTTTGAACTTGAGATCTTCCTGTTTCCTGTCAGGCTCTAGCGGGCAGGAATCCACTCTAATCCACAGTCAAATGGACTCAGATAAATACTGGCAATTAATAGCCTGCTTCCCTATCTGCCTACTCCTAAGGAGTGGGATCCATTCTCCCCCTCTCCCTGGTTTTGGGGCCACCCCAACTGTCAAGACCATGGACCTAAAAATTTTTCACCCTAGCTACTTAATTTTACCCCCTGCCCCTAATATGTATCTGTTCCAACAGATTTCCAATCAATTAAAGACTGCAAACTGCTCCAACTGCGGCCTTCACGCCCCTACCCCCCCCCCAATGGTCATGCAGAACCCAGACAGCAAGTAAAACACCCTACTCTTCTTGGACTTGACAAACATTCCAACTTTTTGCCCCCCCTCATACCCCCAACTTCCACACCCACAATTAGTGGGCTTTTGCTGAGACCTTTTTTAACGGCCCCAGGAATAAAGCCACTTGACAGCCCTGCTGAAATGCTCAGATTTCTATGAAGCATGTAACGTGCACTTGCTTCAGTTCTCCCCAGGAAAATGGCCAGACCAAGCTGATACCTGGAACACATCATGTGGCCTTAACTACTGGGCACTGCAGTACAGTGATTAAGAGCACATTTTGGGGGCCGGAGAGATGGCTCAGCGGTTAAGAGCACTGGCTGCTATTCCAGAGGACCTGGGTTCAATTCCCAACACCCACATGCTGCTCACAACTGTCTGTGACTCCAAGATCTTATACTCTCAGACAGACACACATGGAGGCAAAACACCAATGCACACAAAATAAGTATTTTTTTTTTAAAGAACACATTTTTGACCTGTAGTCGTGGGCTAGTGGTTAAGGCGATGGACTAGATAAAGAACACATTTTTGAAGGCAAATGTCTGATTATAAATGTAAATGGGCTTCCCAGCTGCAGCTAACTTAAATCTGTATCTGTTTCCTCATGTGCCTTTATTACACTTAAACATTCGACTATGCAACTGTGAGATTTAACAATTCAAAAATTAAAAAAAAAAACTTGACCCACAGTAAGTATTCAATGTTTTCTGTAATATTATTACTGGTGCCTGTTTTTTTTTTTTTTTTTTTTTTTTTTTTTGGTTTTTCGAGACAGGGTTTCTCTGTGTATCCTTGGCTGTCCTGGACTCACTTTGTAGACCAGGCTGGCCTCGAACTCACAAAGATCCGCCTGCCTCTGCCTCCCAAGTGCTGGGATTAAAGGCGTGCGCCACCACCGCCCGGCTACTGGTGCCTGTTTAATCCACAAAATCCTAGGAGAGTAGGAAAGACCAAGTTCCCATGAGAAACAGAAAGATGTAGTTCTGCCTTCAGGATCATAACCAGAATCTATGCCTTCCTCTGGACTTCACTGAGGAGAGGGTGTGGCAAACTCTAGGATGCAAGAAAACAAACAAAACACCAGTCAGCGAAGAGACCTCCCTTGCTGCTTCAGCTTTCCGTCTTCCTGCTGCATTGGGTAATAAGATTTTCACTTCATTCTGTAAATTTTCCTTAAACGTTGGCTGGGACTGCAGTCCACCTGCCTACAAAATCACCCACAGTTTATTTAAATGGTTTGGGGCGGGGAGAGGAGAAGCGAGAAAGAACCAGTGGGTAGGTAAACCCGCCTACGGAAGGCGCCAGATGTCTCCAAATCCTCATGACTGTCACCTGCCCGGACGCCCCCGAGCCAGAGCTGTTCTCGAGGCCCCAGGCGGCCTCCGGGGACCGCGGCATCAGCGACCGCCCTCCCGGTAGGACCCGCGGCAGGCCAGCCGGCGCCATGGTAACCGACCGCCTTCCTCCGCCCCGGACCAGCGCCATCCGGCACCAGGCCCCGCACACGCCTCCCCGGGCCTTCGCTGCAGAAACCTACCGGCCACACCGACGCAAACCGCGAACGCCCGCAGCAGGTAGCGACACCCTCCGCCGACCTGCTCAAGTCTCCCGCCTTCTCACAGCCAATCGCCGGCTGCGCGCCGAGCATGCGCACCGCTGCGCGCAGGGCCGCTTCGGTCCCTGCCTCTGATTGGACGACCTCTCCCCGCGCCTCCATGCTCGCGTACCTTGGCGCTTCCTTTTGCTTGCGACCCGGTCTGATTCCGGTTGACTGCTAGGTCTAAAACACACTTCAGATGCTTGCTGAGGCGACAAACCTCGCAACTTACGCGGACGTAAGTCAGTAAATTAGGATTCGGAACATAGAAATGTGCGCACCACTGAAGTACACGAAATTCTGTAAGCCGTTCAAATGACACTGATTAGATGCAGCCCCTAAGAGGCTTTACAAGCCCTTTTAAGTTATAGGGATAAAAGAATAAATGTGTGATTATTGAACTCTAGAGAAAAGGAGAGGGGCTCCTTTGGACTTGAAAAATCACTGAAGTATTGTATGCAAGGACGTGATATCATTCAGAGGATTGTCCAAGTGAACTTCCAAATGATACCGATCTTCCCTAAGAAATCTGGAGTTAAATAGGTCTGAAAATAGAGTGGTTAAAGGTCATTTGCTGTATTTTACACAACAGTTTGACAAAAATTAAAAAGCTTTAAAGAAAGGAAGGGTTTGACGAAGATGTAAAATAATGACAACTCTACCGCCAGTAGAAGTAAAAAATAGGTATGGTCATTTAAAGAGTAACTTGACAACATCTAATTTAAAAGCTTTTGTCCTGGAGGGCTTTTCCAGTCCTAAGGAGACACTTGATAAATTGTATCTAGTTTCTGGCAACTCCAGGGACCAGATTATAAAAGTTGGAGTCTGGAACCGGCTAAGGTAAGAGACCTGCCGAAACCACACCACCCACCTTTTTTTAAGGAACACAAAAGGAAGGTGATAGGGCGGGGAAACAGCCTTGTTCGTGTCTGCAGACTACCTTTAGTATCATCTGTATCTGACCAATCCCTGCTCTTCTCATACTTCATCCCTTACTCTGTTGCATAATCCCCATCCCTTTTCCTAACACATTCACTTCTTTATTGTCTTCCTACTCCTCTCAGAATGCTTTGATCAGGCATTTTGCATTGTGCCCTGATATAAAGAGTTCTGTGTTACCTTAGCGCGCTGCGCTGTACACACAGCACACCACAGAGAAAGTTTTTCACACATCCAGACCAGCATCAGAACCTCTGAGGAATCACTCAACCAGAGATGTAAGTTGTGCAGGTCTGAACCATTTCTAATGAGTTCCAGGAAACACTGATGTTCCACAGACCACACTTTGAAACCACTGTGCAGGGCCTGTTCTCAAGACTCAAGAGTGGCCAGAGATACCTCTCTGGCAGAGATGGGGACTAGCTGGCAAAATGGACCAGCGTTTTCCAACACCTGGGAGTCTGGTTGAACTTCAGGACAGTGGCTACTCAGAGGAGGAGGAAGTTGTAAGAACACTGAAGATGGCCCCCAAGACAGCTGTAACCTGGCATGGCAGATGGAACTTATTAGGCAAAAGGTGATACCATGTCACAAAAGGGTCATGAAAATAGGTCAGGAAGAAAGAGTCCTGTTTCTTGTTTGTGCAGATGCTGTAAGGACCTGCCAATCTGCCCTGTCCTCTGACTTGTTTCTCTCTTGAATCTTCAAGCATATTTCTTTGACCTCTGAATTTTGGATTCCTCCATATTCTACTTTTATTTCTGATGTCTGATCTTTTGGGATTAAATGAAGATTTAAGGAAACAATGAAGTCTTATGTGTTATAAAATTTATTTTACCATGTTTTTAACAGTTATCAGTGATAAGAGTGTTTGTCTAGAATGTGTAACCCAATGTGAGTTCAATCCCCCACACTGGAAAAATTACCCTCTGGCATGATGTCTGACACATTGTAATATCTTGATACAGTGGCAAGTAGAAACTTTTTAGAATGAGTCAAGCCTCAGTGCGGTTTACAGGGCTCTGATAATTCTGCAGACTACCAAGTACCCAAAGTTCTCAAGTCTATCTGATGCCTCCTCAAAAATGCAACAGAATTCATTGCTGTACTTACTTACTTAAAAAAAAATAAGGAACACTAGTGTTACAAGCTAGCTTTATTCTGTGTTAAAATACATGTATCTTTTGTTGGATTGTTGTTGTTTTTGTGTGTTTGTATCAGTCTCTGTGTGCATAGCCTTGGGTAAGGTCTTACTCCTTTTCCAGCTATAAACCTGCAACTTTTGGAGAATCTTGCCAAAATTATAAATTTCTTTACAGTGAAAACACATTTTAGGGATGGAGAGATGGCTCAGTGGTTAAGAGCTCTGTGTGTTCTTCCAGAGGACCCAGGTTCAAATCCCAGCACCCACATGGCAGCTCACAATTGTCTGTAATTCCAAGATCTGACACCCTCACCCAGACATATATGCAGGCAAAGCACCATTGCATATAAAAGAAAAGAAAACACATTTTAACTCCCTTGTGACCTGTAATCCTACCCATTATATCTCAGGAACTATCTTATAACCTCATTTACCAAAAACAAAACAGGAAAAGAGGTTTATAAAAGTCTCTTAGAGGGACTGGAGAGTGTTGGGGTAGTGTTAAGCATTCTAAATGTTAGTTAATTGGTCCTGCTTGCCGTCTGTTACTTACATTGACTCTGATTGGTTAAAATAAATGCTGAGGCCTGAGAATGGGCAAAGACAGAGAAGGTGGGACTTCCTGAGATTAGAACAGGAAGCCTGTGCTTTAGACAGAAGATTAAAGCATTCCAGCCAGGAGCAGGAAGAAGAAGACACACACCATGGGTTAGAAAAAAGAACCTCATTCCACATGGCCAGGAACATCTGCATATCATGGAGAATGGCAGTCCAAGGGGACGTATGTATATATGGGGTCATATTTGGGTAATAGAATTAAGAGCTAGCTTAGATGGGCTAGGATTGCACAATTCAGGCCAAGGCTTGTGAAAATCCATGCAGTCTCTGTGTGCTCATTTTTAATGTCTGCTTAAAGATTATTGCCAAACCAACTAACAATAATATAAATGTATAATTTATATTATAAATAATATAAATAACTTATTAGCCATATTTTTTTTACATATGGCGCCCAACTACGGCAATTAGAATCTATGCGTGAAAAGGCCTGGATAAAAGCCAGTTTCCTAGCCAAAGAGCGGGGAACTGAACCCAAATACATTTCAAAGGTGCAACTACCTTAACAAAAGCTGTTGCCTTGCAACAAAGACAGAGACCTAAGGCTCAGCTGTCCTTATGCATTAAAAAATTGGCAGCCTTCTAAACAGTATTTGAGAGCAGAATTAACTGCCTAGATTAAAAATGGAGGAATTCATAATGTCTCAATACTTTTGGATTCCAATTGAGTTTGTTCCTCTTAGCATGCAAATGATTTTTACCCTGACAATTGTGGTTCTGTGTATCTTTTTTGAGAAAGTTCAGACTAGGATAGTCTTAAAGAATTTACAGATGGAATGCTAAATTGCCAACAGTGATACTGGAGGAAGGAGCGAGGCTCTTCCTGATAGATAAGGCAGCATTAATGGCAGCTGGAGCTAAGAGCTCCCTGGGTACCAGGTGCCTGTCAGGAGTTTCTGGTATCGGCCCACCAGTGAAATGCAGTCGCAACTAGATTCTAAGGAATAATGAACAAAGCTTTAATTGCAGCATGGGATGGCATGGTTAGACATGCCAAGGCTTTTGGAATGTTGTTTCTTTGCTTGATTTTTGTTTAGGTACTTTGATTTTTCTATATCGGGAGGTAGAAAGGATATTTTTCTGGTTTGGCATTGCTAAAACAAACGAGATTTTTGAAGATTTTGGGCCAATTTGAATTGTCACTACAGTTTAAAGTTACTCTCAAGGTCACAGAGTTACTAAAATCTGGGATTTAAGTGAAATATTTGAGCAGGGTGGTTCTGGCACACACCCTTAATCCCATCATACTGGAGGAAGAAACAGGCAGATATCTGGATTCCAGAACAGCCTGGTCTAAACAATGAAGGCAGGGAAGGAACCCTGCTGATAAGATAAGACTGCTTGCTAAAGACACTCTAGAATTCAAAAAAGACACATTTTTCCTTGATGTTAAGTTTAATAATGTCCTTACTGATCTAATGAATAAATACACATCTTAAATTTGTGTAAAAAGAAAGGAGTTATAAGCCATTCTTCTTAGGTGTGGGGCTCCCACTGGAGAACTGGTTTCAAGATATATTTTGCCCTGAAGGCGATATGCTAATCTGTTGGCATGAAGGTGCATACCTTTAATCCCAGAATTTTGGAGGCAGAAGCAGGCTAATCTCTGTGAGTTCAAGGCTAGCCTGGTGCAAACTGAGTCCAGGAAAAGGATACACAAAATAAAGGAAAGAGAGAGAGAGAGAGAGAGAGAGAGAGAGAGAGAGAGAGAGATACATTCTGTTAACCAATGTAAGGACCCAGAGTTAGGCTGGGGAAGAACATGCAAACCGCACACCTATCACAGTCAACAGTTAAGAAAAGCTAACATAAAATAGCATACCACGCTATTCTAAACCAATCTCCTTAAGAATGGGATTTCCATGGGAGAATTGGAACTCAAACTAATACAAAATGGTTTAACTAATGTTATTGTTTAATAAGGGTAATTCAATTATTTAAATTCATACCTTGATCTCAAAACTTGGGAGACAAGGACAAAGCAGGTTTCTTGTGTATTCAAGGCCAATCTAAATCTACAGAGCTCTACAGAGCAAATCAAGACAGCCCAAGCTACAAAGAGAAACCCTGTCTCAGTAAGGATAGATATATCCACATAGTAATTAAATCTCCAAAGAAAGGAGAAAAGGAAAGAAGAAATATATAAATGCATACCTTTGTTCCCAAAATGGGGGGACAAAGACAGATTGGTTCCCTTTGAGTTTGAGGCCAACCTAATCTACAAAAAGCCAGAACAACACAGAATAAATACTGTTTTCATCAATTAATAAATTTATGTCAACTGTAGAGGAGAATACTTAAACTCCTTACAGTCTTATGCTGTATTTTCAATTTAAAATAGATTATATGTAGCATATATGTGTAATTCTATTACATGCTATCCTTTTATATAATATGAATGGAGACTTACAAATGTCTTTCTTTTGTTCAAACAAAACACAGAAGGTATTCCTTAATTGATTTGTGCATCCTGCATATCCAAGGCATTTTGGTAATTGCAGAACTATATGTTACTTGTGAGAAATTATATATTTTCAGAACAACGGGACCTGAGTCCAAAGAAGACAAGACAAGTAACCCAAATGATCCAGCCTCATAGACTGTCTCAATAGTGGTTTCCTCAAAAATCTGCATCAGGAACAACTTCAAACAGCTTGCTGAGATGGCCCAGCCTCAAGGACTGAAGTTTCCTACCCAAAGTCCAGACTACAAACTGCTCAGGACATTCAAATTCAGGCCAAGGCTTGTTAAAATCCACATGGTGTCTGTATACTCATTTGTAATGGCTACTTAAAGATTAACAACTGCCAAGCCAATTAACAATAATATAAATACTGTTTAAATAGTTTAATTAGCCATGTTTTTCTTTTTACAGGAGAGATAGTTCAATGGTTAAGAGCACTGCCTGAACTTCCAGAGGACCCAGGTTCAATTCTCACACCCACATAGCAGGTTACAACCATCTGTAACTCCAGTTCCAGGGGATCTAACACCCTGTTCTGGCCTCTTTGGACACTGCACACATGGAACACACTGATATAAGTGCCTGCAAAACACCCATACACATAACACTTAAACCATCCCCCACCAAGAAACATTTCTTAGAAACCTTTGAACAATGTAACTTCAGAAGCCACCAGCCCTGGATATGACTATCGTAATATATTTAGTGATTCTCTCTTGAGACACCTACACTCACATGTACTTATGTACTAAGAGCTGCTATTTCAATTAAAGTTTTCTGGAATCTGTGCTATCATCTCTGAATAAACTCAAACTGTGCTTCACACTGACTACTGAAATTATTTTCTATGGCAAAGTGAAGAATCCCAGCTTAGTGGGGCGTGGTGGCACACACCTTTAGTCCCAGCACTCGGAAGGCAGAGGCAGGAGGATTTCTGTGAGTTCAAGGATAGCCTGGTCTACAAAGTGAGTCCAGGACAGCCAGAGAAACCTTGTCTCGAAAGCCCCTCCTTCCCTCCCCCCAAAAAAAGAATCCCTGCTTCCTCCTCTCCCCTTTCTGGCTGCTGCAGGCAGAAGTATGAAAGTGTTGCCTCTGGCCCCCTACTGCTGCTATGGGGCCTCCTTTCCCTGAGGCGGTCAGAAAATCTTGTCCATTCTTCCTATCATCCTCTCTCAGCTATGGCCCAGGATGCAACTGAGGGTATCCACCAGAGTTCAGCTGGGACAGACTAAACTCAACTGCCTGTAAGGGAAACTTAATTATGGGAAACCTATTTTCTCCATCACTAGCTGAGCTTACCTCACAACGCTGTCATTCAGATTTAAGGAAGAAAGAAAAACTGGAAACCCAAGTTGATGACAGAACCCTCACTGATGTTATTTGGGTTGCCCAGGTAACTCTCTGCCTACTTTAGTCTTACCCCAAAGGCCTCCTTGCTTTCAAGGAAGGCACCGAAACACCTAGTTGTCTAACAACTTCAGAAGTAAAGATGTGTGTTTCCTTTTTCTGGTATGCACTTGTCCTCATGCACATCACAGAAGGTCCATAAAGAGTCTCAGGCACGGGTGAACACCAAGTTCCATGACACTGCTTTCTCCCTTTTCTGTTTTTCTCTGGAATGGAGACTCAGGGTCATTTTGAAGTCCTCAGGGAGGATGATTCTGAGCCCCCTGCCTCCACCTCATGAGTGCTACAATTATACATTCTCTCTTTTTTTAAACATTTATTACTTCAAGTTCCATCTCCATTACCACCCCCTCCCTCCACCCCCTCCCAGCCCCACCCTGCCACCCTCTACCCCTTCTCCCACCCATCCCACCCCTCCAGTGTGGGGTGCCTCCATGTATCAACCCCCCTCAGTTTATTAGTCACATGAGGTCTAAGAGCTTCCTCTTTATGCATTCTCTTTTTAGCTTTGTTCAAATTATAAGTCTCTGTATCCTGTGTCAAGTTTTATATTTTGAAGAGGCATACTATTTGACTTTTAGAAAAGTAAATTTAAGCCAGGCAATGGTGGTCCATGCCTTTCATCCCAGAACTCAGGAGGCAGAGGTAAGTGGATCTCTGAGTTCAAGGCCAACCTGGTCTATAGAGAGAGTTCCAGTACAATCAGGGCTAAACAAAGAAACCCTGCCTTGAAAAACAAAACAAACAAACAAACCCAAGAAAAGTAAAAAAAAAAAAGTGTGCCAGGTTTGGTGGCACACACTTATAATCCCAATTCTCAGGAGGTTAAGGCAAGATCTCCATGATTGAGAAGCAACCTGGGCTACATAGCAAGACTCTGTCTCAAAAAGCAGACAGACAGACAAATGTTAAAATGATATAGACACAAAATATTAACAGGTACTAGGAGATATTTTTACTTGTGTATGTACTACTGCATAATCAGGTTAATCACATCTACCCCACTAAATACTTAATCACTTTTTAGGGTGAAACTGTCAAAAGCATTCCTTTCGGCTTTTTGAGATACACTGCACACAGCGCTCTGTGGCCATCCTACTACGCAACCCCATGCTAAAGCTTTTACCTCTCTGAGTGTGAACTAGCACTTCTAAAGACAGTTTCCTCTCCATACTTCCCATTTAGCTTCATTTTATTAGGGTCCACTTCATCTGAAAAGCTACAGATGCACAAGATAAATGTAGGCTTTCTGAAATATACTTTTATGTTCGTTGGTGTTTTGACTGCATATATGAGGGTGTCAGAAGCCCTGTAAATGAAGTCACTGACAGGTGTGACCTGCTATGTCAGTGTTGGGAATTGAACTCTTCCTCTGGAAGAGCAACCAGTGCTCTCTCTACCTCTCCCCCTTTATATATAATTTAAATATAGGCATTTTTTAAGTTGAGTCAGTCTACAGTCTCAAGTACAAGGTAAACAATGTAATTAGTTCTCTATTCCCTTTCCACTTCACACTCTCCCCAACCCCCTGACCAGGTTTCTCTGTGTAATTGTCCTTTCTGTCCTGAACTCCCTTTGGAGACCAGGCTGGCTTTGAACTCACAGAGATCTACCTATCTCTGCCTCCTCTGGGATTAAAGGCATTCACCACCACACATTTTGTTTTTGTTGTTGTTTTTTAAAGAAAAAATGTAGCCCAGGACTGTTGAGAGAAGGGTAGCAGAGCAGACTGGTTGGTGTTTGTCAAAATAGCAGAAGGTAATTGCCCTTCAGGAATGATGTGTTGGAGAAAGATCTTGTACATTGGTTCTCAGAGGCTGATTTCAGTGTGTGGAAATCTGTTTACCGCCCTTTCTGAGGCACTCTCTGGATAATAAAAGTCGCTGATGGCCATTTAGCTGGGCAGAGAGAGAATAGGAAGGCAGGACTTCCTGGGGGCAAGAAAGGAAATACAGAGGAAGCTCTCTTTTTTTGCTAGGAGACTCAGAAGCAGAAGGATGTGTTGGTGTGAGCTGTGAAGGTATAGCAAGACACATAGCAGATTGAGAATAGTTGTTCCGGTTAACAGATTAGCTAGTTGAGAGTCAGCTAAGGCCTAAGTGTTGAAATTAAAAGGTCTTGGTGTGTATTTAATTATTGGCAAAAAGGCCATCTTTGGTCCCAGGCCTCATCTCCAAGACAGGTCAGGCCGCCAGCTAAGCGAGGGCTGCCAGGACTGCTAGCCTCCAGTCAGGCCCCGCCAGCTGCTCTGCTGGCCTAGTATAAGTTTATAGTTATTAATAAATATATTTGTTAATAAAATTTCAGTTTCAATGATGCTTATTAGAGAAAGGGCCTTGTTGAAATAATTATTACCAGTATTTATATAGTTAATTGGTCAGTGGTATTAATCCTTAACCCACCATTATAAATGATCATACTGAGACACCTAAAGAATTTTAACAAGCCTTAGCCTGTATTGTGCCATCTTACCCCATCTAATCTAGCTTGTAATTCTAATTCCCAAATAAAACCCCATATAATAAACTTATGTCCCCTGGGTTGTAATTCTCCATGCTATGCTGATGTTCCAAGCCACATGGAGATACGATTCTTCTATCTAACCCACGGGGTGCCTTCTTCCTCCCCCTTCTGGCTTCTTCTTCCCATGATCCTCTCTTTTCCTAAAGGCCCACGAAGCTTTTCCCTGACTATCTCTCTTCTACCCAATCCAAGCTGCAGCATTTATTCAACTGCAAATTAAGTAGAGTGAGGTTCACACAACAAAGGTTGGCAACCAAATTCTGGGGCCAGTAATTAACAACAAAATACAAGCAGCTTTCAGGTAACCCAACAGGGCCTCACCACGGAGATCTCCCAGTGGAGGAGCATGACAAAGGCTGCAGTACAAAGTGTCAGAGACAACAAAACAGGACTAGGAAGGAAAAGAGAGGTTGCCCCTTAAAGCCTGGAGATCTTCATTTAAAAGGATAGCTTAAAATAAGAGAAAGAAGGGCCCGGCGTGGGCGTGGTCACGCACGCCTTTAATCCCAGCACTTTCGGGAGGCAGGCAGATCACTGTGAGTTCGAGGCCAGCCTGGTCTACAAAGTGAGTCCAGGACAGCCAAGGCTGTTACACAGAGAAACCCTGTCTCAAGAAGAAAAAAAAAATCTAAAAAAAAAAAGAGAGAGAGAGAGAGAAAGAGTTACCCTGTACAGAATGATGTAATAAGGGAAGCCCCAAGAAGAAAGCCTTCAGAGAAAATCTCCCAAACCAGAGGATATCTGGCACAGCCATATCTAATGGGGTTTTATTTAATAATACCCCTCCCACTTTTATCTGGCCCTACTTGAAGGTTTTCTTTATGCCCTGGAGGTTGTGACTAAAACACCAGAGACCTCCTTATGAGGCTCTGACTCAAAGACACTCTTGGAACATCTGGCCCTGCACTTACTCAGGAACAAGATAATCAGAGCAAAGTAAACTTGACAAGGTAAACAAGATTCGGTGAGCCAGAGAAGTTGGCAGCAGATCAAATGAAAAGCCTCTTCCTACTACTGATGGGCAAAGAATGTGTGGATAAATGATATAGAATAAAGTATTAAGACTGCCCTTTCTTAGAAAAAGTTAATTCATACAGTATTACTGTGGTATCGGATGACCAAGGAACAAAAGAATACCAAGATTAGACATATAAGTAAATTCTACAAATTTAAGATTATAAACATTGTATTATGGCAGAAATCGAATAATAACTGCAACCGCTTTGGCCTGAAGACTTTTCCTGGGCCTAATGACAATTAGCACTCTGACTATTAAAAGTTGATAATACACTGCTTAGGACATGACAATCTGCCCAGGCTGGCTTGAAGATTTTCTTTTTGCCTAGTGCCCTTGAAACCACAAGAGCTACCAGCCTGAGAACAGGCTGTCCTGCTTTGTCAAAATATGCCTTTAGATTGTTAAAAGTTGGGTTGTGGACTCGATGAGGGAAAATGCTTGTAAAAGATAACTCTGTTCTGTCACGGCTTATCAATGATGACTAAACTTATGACCAAGAGGAAGTTAAGACCTATGTCCAGGGACAGAAATGGTATGATCTGTGTTTTGGAACATGACTCTATCCCTGCCTACTGAGTTCTGCATAAATAAAGCCTGTAAGAGACACAGGTTGTCAGAGTCGGTCAAGCCATACAGAGATGTGCTTCCTCTCCCACCCATCTCTCATGAAAAATGTGTCCTGGGTCTGATTCCTTCCTTCTTGTTAGATTTGGGGAAATCCACACAAACCACTCAGTCGCCAATCTCATTGAGACGTGGATAATTTATTGAACGTACATGCCAGGACTCAGGGCCAGATAGCGACCTTGATTTTTTTTTGTTTGTTTGGTTTTTGTTTTTTGTTTTGTTTTTCGAGACAAGGTTTCTCTGTGTATCCTTAGCTGTCCTGGACTCACTTTGTAGACCAGGTTAGCCTTGAACTCACAGAGATCTGCCTGTCTCTGCCTCCCAAGTGATGAAACTAAAGGCGTGTGCCACCACACCCACCCCAAATGTTCTTGAGTCAGCTTATAAAGGCAAAAACTGCAATGAGCTCATACAGGGGACAGACAATGTAACAGTGTAGTCAACCTTGACTCAAGCTATTTTAGCTAACTAGACAATAACAGTTCTAACTGGCCTTTAATTTGATTGGTCCTAAGTGAGGTAAGTGGAGTTGTAGTTAGGGGTTTCCTTAGTGCTAAGATAACAGAGTATGATCACCATACAGTCATCATAAGATATTTGGAACAGTAAGTCAACCTAACCTGGCACAGTCATGCTCAGAAAGGTTTTCAAGAATATTTCAAAATAACAGGACATGAATAACAAAAACTATAGAATCATAACAAAGTCAGGATCAATGGTTAATTTGACCCAGCAGGACTTCTCCTTTGTCAGCATCTGAGGAGTGGAGCCTAGAACTTTATCTCACCCCATGATCAAAATGGAGACTGAATACAAAATGGTTGCAGTTACGCTAAAGGAGCAGGCCTCAACACTCGCCAATGTTGCATCCACCTACTTCAGGCCCTGGTCCCCACCCAGAGCTGGACTCCTGAAGACATCTGATCTTTATAATTAGTGAGGCTGGGTAGGAGGAGACTGGTGGGAAGTTTTACACCATCTGATTTAGTTTGGGACAGCCTACTGTTGACAAGGAGAATGGAGGAATCAACACTGGCTAACAACATAAATTGGAGGCTGTAAAAACTGCCTACCTCTGTTCTAGGAGGACAGCTGGCTAGGGTGGGATGTGGGCATCTGATCTCTTCAGGCTCCAGGTTGAGGCTGGCCTCCTATACTAAGCAGTTTCTTAAAAGAGCAGTAAGACTGATTTAACATAGACAATAGTCAACAGAGTTGTAAATTGCCCAAGCAAGCCTTGAATTTGCGAGCCTCCTGCCTCAGCCCCCATGCCTGGTAATACTCATTTCAAAAATACATCATACATGGCCACTGGCTACTGTGCTAAAGAAAGCCAAAACTAATTTCTCTTCTTCCTGAAACTCAACATCAGTTATTGACAATGATAGTCAACTTGTTAACCAACACCATTGTCACAGCTCAGCGTTTCTATTGGCTGGGGATTTAGACATCTGCTTTTAGTCTCTTTGTACCATCCCATTTGTGTCTTAGCCACGACACTCAATTCTGAACTGCTAAGTTTTACATTACAGTAAATACCTGTAGTGTCCCTTCTGATTCATACTTCCTCTCCACTACATACATTCTTAGCCATCTTATATTTCAGAACATATGTTGGCTTTTTGTTTTGTTTTGTTGAGGTTTTTTTTGTTTGTTTGTTTCAAGACAGGGGTTTTCTATGTATCCTGGCTGTCCTGGAACTTACTCTGAGATCAGGCTAGCCTCAAACTCACAGAGATTCGCCTGCCTCTGCCTTGCCTCCCAAGTGCTGGGATTAAAGGTGTGCAACACCATTGTCTGGCCAGAATGTATGTTTTTAAAAGGCTTCAGATAATTTAGTTTATATCACACAATAAGTTCATGAAATCACAGAACCAGGATTAGCACAGAGCTCTTCTAGACTACTAATTTTCTTAGATTTCTTACAAAGTAAGTTTCAGGGGGAAAAGTTACTAATACCTCTTTATAGTTTCATGTGCTTCTGGAGTTATTCGGATGGCATATTTAGCCAGAGCAAATAGCAACTGCACCATTCCAGAGCCTTGGCCACCTAACATCATCCCTAGAGAAAGCAACTTCAAGCAGCTGCAGACTTAAGGGGAGCTATTAGGTTGCTCCTGTTCAAAGCAGTCCCAAAGTATTCCCAGTCTCTCTTAGCAAGAGCCATCACTGAGAACAAATACAGTTTGCGCATGCATGCGCACACGTGTGTGTGTGTGTGTGTGTGTGTGTGTGTGTGTGTGTGTGTGTGTGTG
>CAJQZJ010034075.1:6948609-6993504 GCA_907164525.1 Lophiomys imhausi | reverse complement strand
GTGTGTGTGTGTGTGTGTGTGTGTGTGTGTGTGTGTGTGTGTGTGTGGTGTTTGCAAGATGCAATGGTAATCCTAGCACTTGGAAGGCAGAAGGATTCCAAGTTAAAGGCCAGGTCAGGCTGCAAAGCTAGATCCTGTCTGAGGGGGAAACAAAACAAAGTGTTGCAAAACAAACCACTTGCATTTCACTATTTTAGTTTAAAATGAAAACTGAAAAAAAAACCCTCATTTTTAAAGCCCCCAAATGTAATGATACATTAGCAATAATCAAATTATCAAAAAATTACATTTCACAGATTTGGTTCAGTGGGTAAAGTGCTTGCCACATATCCATGAGGACCTGCGTTCGGATCCTCAGCACCCATATAAAAAGTCAGGTATGGTGACACAACATGGAACCCTAGTCCCAGGGAGGTGGAGACACTGAGAGCCCTGAGACTTTTTAAGGGCACTGCTCTACATGATCATTTTCTTTATCACATTGTACATTTCCAGACGGCAGAGAACACCAGGCTTGAGGGCTGGCGAGATGGATCAGTGGGTACAGAGCTTGCCAAACCTGAGTTTGATCTCCAGAACCCACATGAAAGAAGAGAGGGTGTGCCAACTCTCTGACCTTCACAGACGTGCCGTGGCACACATGCCCCTCTCTCCTCCTATTTATCACATAGAGGCACAATAACTAAATAAAGCAAGCAGCCAATATCTTGCTTTAATATTAAGGGTTGAACTAAGGCATGCGCATGATGGGTCTTGCTCAGGAGATGCATTCTACCTCCTGATCTTTTCCCGGTTTTTGTACAATGCATAAAACTAACCTAACTGAATTTGCTACTATTTGAAGCTATTACCAGCATGTTTTAAAATAAAGTCCATCAATATCTTAGTCTTTCCTATTTTTAGGGAGTGAATACAACCGACCCTATCCTCTACCTGTGCTACAGATGAAATAAACTGTCCCTGAAGATATTCTGCAGTTCTAATTTGTGAATATCAAACACCCCTGAAATGACTAATGTGAAACATAATATATAAAGCAACATATACATCCACCAACAAATACACTCATAACTACTCATTTTTGAAGAGATGTGGTTACACACACATCTAAATGAACATGGTAAGTTTCCTGTCCTTCATCTGACTCATCTTTGAAATGACAATCACAATGCTAGGATTTTAAAATTCTATTTCCATACGTGAAATATTCCTGCTCTATAATACTTAAGTTCTAAGTAGCCTGCTACTGTTCAGCTCCCATTCTCTTATATGAATCCAGGGCTGGTATATGAATCCCATCCAGGGCTGGTATGCCCAGTGCAATATAATTATCTCCCACTGGCTTGTCCAGAGACCCATTTCCCATGTGATTCTAAAGTCTATCAAATTGACAACACCAACCATCACAGTGTAGACACAAATGGATATGAACTGAAAGCGCCTTAAGAGCAAGGCTCAGATAAATGAGAAAACAAGAATTCAAGACCCTCTTACAGATATATCACTCACTTTACAACCCAGAAAAAGAGGTACCATTCTGATGCTACAGGTGGAGGAAGCTAAGGTACTTGACTCAGATGGAGTTGAAATAGGATTCAAAAATGCAGGCTGGCTAACCCTTAGCACTTTCTGTCTGTGATGGAAGAGATCAGCTATGTGCTACAGAAAGACCATGTGAAGAATCCTCAGGGAGTGCCTCACCAGAGTCTGGTCACTCCAAAGCTCTGACTCTGGACTTTCAAGAACTGTGAGGTATTTTACGATTTAAGCCATCCAGTCTGCTGTATTTTGTTATAGCAGCCCGAGCAGAGCAGACTAAGAGCTTCCGCTGTTCCAGGCTATTAAGATATTCATCACTTGTACTTAGGCATCATAATCTCTACATCTGAACTTCTCATGCACATGGATGTGCACGTGTGTGCACAAACACAAATGCACACAGACATGCATGCAGAGACACACGCACACACATACACACACACACACACTGATAGTGATTAATCACACATGCTAGGCCAGCACTTCTACCAATAAGCTAAACCCTCAACTTGAAAGCTGAGCTTTTCAAGGCCCTTTTTCCTGATAAACAGATATTAAATTCACTCAAGTAATTCCCTAAAACAGAGACTGTTAGGATGGAATGAGACTCATACACTTATTGTTGTTTAAGAGAACTCTATATTTTATGCCGTTTATATAGGCTCAATGAATTAAGACATACCTTGGGGAAAATATGGCTCCTTTGTCAAAGTTATAAGTTTTATTTCTGAATATAAAGTAGAAGCTTCTGATTCCCAAAATAAACATATTAAGATATGCCAACTTTTAGGCTTTAAGTAACTATATAATAAAATAGCATTAGTAGGTCCAAAGCTGAAGCAACGTTTATACTTCTCTCTACATAAAGAAGTGTTAGCTTCTCTTGACACAGCTATGATTACTGAACTGTGTGGTGGCACACTTAGTCAATAAGCTTAAGTACCAGACTGTCTTAAACGTTTGAGGAAGCAGCAACATCTGCTGGACAGCACACAAACTTGTAATTTGAGGTAGTTCACATTTTCAGCATTGGATAACATTGTATGACTTTCCATGACAGCACACATTTGTATCAAAAACAGCACTGCTGGAGAAACCTGGACGGGGAAGGCTGCTGTTTCCAAGGGTGAGGGACTGAGCAGTGTCCAGTCTCCACTGGTGATGGTGTAAATAAAGCCTCAGTTGTTTGGACCTAACTGTCTAATAAACAAAAGGAGTAAGTTTGCTAATGGCCTAGGGACACTGTGAAAAATTACCAAGACACACTAAATGGTGTCACAGGCTAAGAGTTTGGGAATATTTAGGTATAAGCAAGAAAAATACAAAACAAGTCATTTAATTTTTCTCTACCTAGAAATTTTCTAAATAAATACCATATAAAAATGGGAAAAATATATACAAACATACATACAAAGTTCGGATTTTTATTGAAATCTCGTTAAGTATCAAACAAAATCTGCTTTCTTCAGATAAAAATATTTTCTCAGGTGTCTTCAGATATAACGGCTAAGTCTAAATTGGTCCTTCAATGTCTTTTTTTTTTTTTTTGTCTTTATGAAATGTTCATTTACTTGGGGTGTTCCCAAGAGCATGTCTATCGAGTAAAAGACCGTACATGGCGACCTCTGCCGCTGCCTCCACTAACAAACTTTCCTCTTGAGCCTCCACTGCTGCTATTTGTACTAGCCCAGGAAGGTCCGAGCCCCCCACGGCCTCTAGAAGCACGATCTCGAGGACTCGGGCGGTAACCTAGAAAAGAAAACAAGACCGCTTTTAGTTCAAAGATCCTTTCCTTTCCCATTGTGTAAGTGTTTATATGTTTAAATAGGGAAGTTGAGTTTTGAGAATTATATCCCAAATAAAACTTATTTTAGAGTTGTAGAGACAGCTCCATGGTTAAGGGCATTTGCTACTCTTTCAGAGGACTGACATCCATCCCTTCCCAGCACCTGTCAGCTAACTCCAGTTCCAGGGTTTCCAGAGCCTTTTTCTGCCCCTCCTCAGGTACCTACACACACCACACACGCACACACATGCACACCTAGACACACACACACACAAGATCTTTTTAAAAAAGAACTCAGCCGGGCGGTGGTGGCGCACGCCTTTAATCCCAGCACTTGGGAGGCAGAGGCAGGCGGATCTCTGTGAGTTCGAGGCCAGCCTGGTCTACAAAGTGAGTCCAGGACAGCCAGAGCTGTTATACAGAGAAACCCTGTCTCGAAAAACCAAAAAACAAACAAACAAACAAACAAACAAACAAATAAATAAATAAATAAAAGAACTCATTTTTAGAATGCTCATTTCAAACCAAAGCTTTATCTAACAAGATTCCTAAATATAAGATAGTAATATAGAAAAGATTCTATGCTTATCTATACACAGAACAGTATGTACTATTTGATGCTTTCCTTTGCTATCAAAATACTTTGCAGTTGAAAAGGCACCAAAATAACTGTTTTTTTTTTAATATAGCCCATCATCATGAGACATTTCAGATTACAAGGGCAGTTAAGTTTCATTCACTGATAGAAATCTAACTCTAAATAAGTCAACATATTAAAACAGTCTCTCCCAAAACAAAAGTAAACAACCTTCACAATTTGAAAAGAAGGAATTCCCCAGCAGGAGCAAGTGGGCAGAACTTGTACCTGTCGAACTAAGTGGCCGCAACGGTGGCAGAGGACCCCTGTTGAAATTGCTCTGGCCTCCGCGGCTTTCATTGTAATTTCCTCGAGGAGTATTCTGCGCACTCCAGCTAGAGCCCCTTGTTCCTTCCCGACGACTGTAGTTTCCTAAACACAAACAACACAGTCAAAACAGATCTCACACTTGGATTGGTCCCTCGTTGGGGGATTTTGAGAAAGGGTCTTGCCCTGAGTGTGGGGTTACAGGTTACTTAGTGTCACACCATGCTATCCAACCAGATTGATCAAAGTCTGACAGGCTTTTCTTAATCTTTACGAGTGATAAAACAGAAGCTGAAAGCTTGTACTCTGAGCAGCAGCATCCAGCAGTTAAGAGCAGGGTGACGATAGTGCCAGCCTGTCACAGTTCCAGCAGTGATCCTGCCACCTGCACTGTCCTCTTAAAGTGGGTGCCAAGAGAACTGTACCAAGAATTTGATGCACTGTACTAGACCAAGTTCTGAGAACGGTTCCTGATGCACTTAGGTATACATGGTTGCTATTCATGCAAACTCTGATTCCCCTTCTGTGGCAGTTTGAATAGGGATGGCCCCCAGAGACTCATGAGTTTGACATCTTGGCCCACGGGGAGTGGCACTATTAGGAGGTGTGGCCTTGTTGGAGGAAGTGTGTCATTGTGGGGGTGGGCTTTGAAGTTTCCTATGCTCAAGCTCCACCCACGGTGGAACAATCCCCTTGTGCTGCCTGCAGGTCAGAATGCGGAACTCTCAGCTCCTTTTCCAGCACCACATCTGCCTGGACACTGCCATGCTTCCTACCATGATGATAATGGATGGACACTGCCAAGCTTCCTACCATGATGATAATGGACTAAGCTTCTGAACTGTAAGCCAGCCCCAATGAAATATTTTCCTTTGTAAGAGTTGCCGGGGTCACAGTGTCTCTTCGCAGCAATGGAAACACTAACTAATGGAAACCTCTTCACTCACCCCTACCTAAGTCAGCAGATGGGAAAACAGTTAATTTACCAACAAAGAATAATTTCCGGCTGGGTGGTGGTGGCGCAGGCTGAGGTGAAGAAGACAGAGGCTTCCCTGACTACACAATAAATTTGAAGCCTGACTGAGTTCATACAATACATAAGGGACACATAAAGACCATGTCTCAGATAAAATAGAGTGTGTGAGAGAGAAAAGAGGGAAGGGAAAGGAGGGAGAATAAGAGAGCAAGAGGGAGAAAAGTGGGGAAGAGGGAGGGAGAGGGAGAGGAAAAGAGACTGATTATCTCTGAAGCCAATGTGGTGACATATATATGCCTTGCTGTAGCAAGAGGATCACAAGTTTGGGCTGAATGTTGCTTTACAGCAACACTTTGTATGAAAGTGAAATGAAGTCGGGTGTGGTGGCGCACACCTTTAATCCCAGCGGTCGGGAGGCAGAGGCAGGTGGATCTTTGTGAGTTCAAGGCCAGGCTAATCTATAAAGTAAGTCCAGGACAGCCAGGGCTATTACACAGAGAAACCCTGTCTCGAAAAACCAAAAAATAAACAAACAAAAAGTAAAACAATAACAACAAAACAAAAAGTAGTATCTATAAGTAAAACCAGTTTCTAAACTCATACATGCCTGTAACTCCAGTTATAAGGGCCCCAATGCCTGCCTAGTCTGGACTCTGTAAGCATGTGTCCATGTGTACCCAGACACATACACAAATAAAACTGGTTTTAAAAAGGAAGAAAAATATGCAAACCATGTATGGTGGTGCATACCCAGCCCCAGCACTTTGCAAGGTCAACACTGGGAAGAGGAGGGCAGCAGGACTATGGGCTAGCTTGAACTACACAGCATCGACCTGTCTCAAAGGAGAATTCAGAGAGCTACAGAGAGCTTAGAGGGGAGAAGAGCAGACTACAAAATCAGAGGAACTGAGTCTGGATCCCTCACACCCACATACATGTTGGGCAAGTATAGGTGGCCCACCTGTAATGCCAGCATTTGACAGGAAGTGACAGGGTCCTTAGGCATGCAGGCTAGCTAGATTAGCTGAATCAACAAGCCTGGAGCCAAGTGAAAGGTTCTGCACCAATATATAAGCTGGAGAACATCTGAGAAAACAACCAGTATCAACTAACCTCGAGCACCTGCATATACTTTTACCCTCACCTGCCCATTTAAGCACATACCACACATGAATGGAAAAGAGGTAAGAGAAGCAGGGGATGAACCAATCAGAGCAATAAGAAAATGCTGAAAGGTATACCTGTGAAGATGATATATATGCATTAAACAGAAAGGATATATAAAATTGTCACTTTAAGGGTTAGAGAGATGGCTCGGGGTTAAATGCACTGGTTGCTGTTCTAGAGGACACAGTCCAATTCCCAGTACCTGCATGGTGGCTCATACTCTTCTAACTCCAGTTTCAGGTGATCCAATGCCCTTTCTGGCCTCTTTGGGCAGCAGGCACACATGTACAGACACACAGGCAAGTAAAATACCCACAGAAATAAAATAAAATATATTAATTTTTTTTCAAGTTGTGTGGTGATGCACACCTTTAATCCCAGGACTCAGGAAGCAGAGGCAGGTGGATCTCTGAGTTCAAAACCTGGTCTCAGAATGAGTCTCAGACCAGTCAAGGCTAAATTGTGATACAGTCTCAAAAACAAAAAACAAAAAACAAAAAAAAAACCTTTTTATTTCCCCAATGTAGAAAGGAAAATAGTGAAACAAAAAAAGGAAATCCTCATAACTAGAAGCACAGCATATTGAAGGGAACTAAACGAGAGAGAGGCCTGCTGTCTCATCTCTGTCCCTGTTCAGCGGACCGCTCTGCAAACAGGGACGGGGCGGCTCACTGCAGGGAGAGAGCTCTCCATGAGCCCCACCTGGGTCATGTGTTCCCTGCCTGTCGCCCCAGCCCATTAGAAAACACACAGGGCAGTCACCTTTCGAAGCAGGAGGTGTGAAAAATCTGTTCTGACTGTGGAAAGCACCCCGTCCTCCTCGACTGCCTGAAAATCCGCCACGAGAGGAAATCTTCTGGGACACTTTGAGCGGCCGTTTTGGTGGGGGTATTCCATCTTGAGGGGTCACTTCTTTACTTTCAGCTGCAACAAAGTCATCCACATGCATAGACGGTGGCCTGCTCGTGTTCTGCTTTCTCTGACGAAAAATGTCATGGGGCCGTAGGCCCTGTCCAAATCCTCCCCGGCCCCGGCCTCTTGGTGGTGGCACAACATGAGCTCGTTTGGCAGGTTCGATGTATTCTGATTTTCCACTGTTAAGACAAAAGCACTCTATGGGAAAAGTTTTCTTTTTCAGATTTCCAATGAAAAATTTTTTTTTGTTTTTTTTTGTTTTTGGTTTTTCGAGACAGGGTTTCTCTGAATATCTCTGGCTGTCCTGGACTCGCTTTGTAGACCAGGCTGGCCTCGAACTCACAAAGATCCGCCTGCCTCTGCCTCCCAAGTGCTGGGATTAAAGGCATGCGCCACCACCGCCCGGCTTCCAATGAAAATTTTATTGTCCTTCTTTACAATACTAAAAATGGGATTTGTTTTGTGTTTCCACTACAGGAACTATCCCAGTAATATCACTTTCTGTGATAATATAACAAACTAGTTTTAAAATCATATGCTTGCTTATTGATAAGACTAACAATATCTTTGTTGTTGTTGGAGACAGGGTTTCTCTGTGTAACAGCCTGGCTGTCCTGGACTCACTTTGTAGACCAGGCTGGCCTTGAACTCACAGAGATCTACCTGCCTCTGCCTCCCAAGTGCTGAGATTAAAGGGCGTGCTCCACCACCATCCAGCAAGACTAACAATACTTTTTTTTTTTTTTTTTTGGTTTTTCGAGACAGGGTTTCTCTATGTAACAGCTCTGGCTGTCCTGGTCTCACTTTTGTAGACCAGGCTGGCCTCGAACTCACAGAGATTCGCCTGCCTCTGCCTCCCAAGTGCTGGAATTAAAGGCGTGCGCCACCACCGCCCGGCTAACAATACTTTTTAAACAATCCAGTCTGTCTCTTTCTCAAAGGAAGAACAGCACAACAAAGGGCTCACAAGTGCCCTGGGATCAAACCCCAGAGACAGCAGCAACAAAAGAACAATATAATAATACACTGGTCAAATCCTGAAATCATGCACTTTAAAAATTCTTACTATGTATACACCAGTCAAGGTGGCACCCACGTTTAATCTCAGCATTGAGGAGGCAGAGGCAGACAGATCTCTGTGAGTTCAAGGCCTGCCTGGTCTACACAGTAAGTTCCAAGACAGCCAAGGCTACATAATAGATGGATTTGCAGTTATGTGTCTATCTTAAAATAAGATCTTCAGTGGAATGAATTTTACCTCGAAGTTATAAACGTCTCATGCTTGTGCTTCCCAAGCTTAAATCCCTTAGTAGCCTTGGTTCTCCCTGGAGACGATGGCTCTGACAAAAATGAGCGCTCTAACTCTGAGTGCAAATCAAAGTCGCTACAGCACTTTTCAGAGAGCTCGATCAGGTCAACCTTTACCTGCAGTCATAAAATGAAATACATTAAAGTTTGTGTAAAGTTCAGTACAGAAACTGCCATTACCTACAAACTCTATTTCACTCTCATGGGAAAGTGATTATAAATCTACCTCTATCGTTTCAGAAAGCAGCATCATTGGTATTAACAAAAACAGAAAGCCCTAGGAATTCAACTAATTATTCTGTAGCATTCCTCCTCAATGCCTCTTTTACAGCTGCAGGTCTGTAAGTCTAGAAGACAGGGAACTCAGGACTACACTATATAAATTAATACTAGAATACCTAAAGAACATTTCCAACCAATATGGAAATAATGCACCAGACCACCTTGTGCAGTTTGCCCACGAAAGGGGTTATCTGCAGCAGACTCCCAAAGCTTGCTACATCTCAAGACAATCCATCCTATGCTTAAATGCCAGAGAACTGAGAGTTGCAAGATCTAAAATTTCTCTAAACCATGGACAGTTATCACTGAAAGACAGTCCACTTTTAAGTTTACAAAGGAAAGCTTAGCCAGGTGGTGGTGACAGGCAGATCTGAGTTACAGGCCAGCCTGGACTACAGAGTGAGTTCCAGGATGGCCAGGGCTACACAGAGAACACCCCCCCCCCCCCCCCACACACACACACCCCAAGGAAGCTTAGGTTTTGTCTTTTGTTTTTGTAAAGTCTTTTTCTATAGCCCAGGCTGGCTTCAACCTTCACATTTGCAGCACTTCTGCTTCTGTCACCTCAGAGCTGGAGCTTCAAGTGTGAGCCACCACTCCCAGATGAAAAGGAACAACTTCTCCTACAAATATTTTAAATTGTACTGCCTAATATAGTACCTTAGCCATCAATTACATGTGGTTTGTTTTTTTCTTCTTATAAGGTTTATTTATTTTTATGTATACATACATACTATATATGTATAGAGTGTTTTAGCGGCATGCATGTGCACCCCTGGTGCCCACAGAGATCAGAAGAGGGCATCAGATCCCCTAGGACTGGAGTTACAGGTAGCTGTGAGGAGCCATGCTAGTGCTAAAGGTGAGTCCTCTACAAGAGCAACAAGTACTCGACTACTGAACCACCTCTCCAACTCCCATATGTGTGTGTATTTAAATCTAAATTACTTAGCATTTGATCATATAATAAAATTCAGTGCTTTTTGTAAAGAGGTAGGTTCTTACCATGTGGAGCCCTGGAATGCTTGGAACTCACTATGCAGATCAGACTGGCCCTGACCTCACAGATATTCTCCTGCCTCTACCTTCCCAGGACTGAGATTATAGGTGTAAGCTACCATACCTAACTAAAATTTAGTGTTTCAGTCTCACTACTCAAATTTTAACTTTCTTTTTTTTTATTTTTTAATAATTTATTTTTTATTTCTTCAAGTTACATCTCAATCACAATCCCCTCCCTACTCCCCCCTCCAGTCCCACCCTTCCCCCCTCCTCCCCCCTCAACCCCCCATCCTCTTCCCCTTTTTTTTTTTAGTTTAAGGTATTTCTTTTTTCCCCCCAACAGCTCTCCCTTTCAGTCCAAAAAATGGTTCTTTTTCTTATAACTATAAATACAATACAAAACAACAGAAATAGAGTCACACAAAGCTATTGGCCACTGTACCAATGAAGGAAAAACACAGAGCACTTCTACCCCTGTACCCCAGAGTTTGCTGGACAGCATAGTTATAATGAATCACTAACAAATTTATACTAAAAATAAATTCTTTTTTTTTTTTTTTGGTTTTTTAGACAGGGTTTCTCTGTGTAGCCCTGGCTGTGCTGGACTCACTTTGTAGAACAGGCTGGCCTTGAATTTACAGAGATCCGCCTGCTTCTACCTCCCGAGTACTGGGATTAAAGGCATGCGCCACCACGCCTGGCTAAAAATAAATTCTTTAATGCAATTTTTTTCCTTAAAGGAAGAGCACCTCTCAGTACATTAAGCATACACAGGAACCCATTCTTTCAGTATCATTACTCATGATGAACACTAGTATCTTTTGGACAAGAGAATACCCAAGAAGATTTCTCTGATAAAGAAAATAACCAATATACAGGTGTAGTAAGATGTGTCTAAAATCATCTACAGAAATACACCTTTGAAAAGCATAAAACAGACTGTCTTCACACTCTTGAACTTTTTCAGCATTATGCTTAACAATACCAATTACCATTCCCAGAGCAGCAGCCACACCATTCCTCTCCATAAACCCAATGAAAAATCAACAGTCTTGTCAGACATATTCTGTGCCCAGTAGCATAAAGAAACCATGAGATTCAGGACATATGCAAAAATGTGGTGTTTTCCCTCATCACAATCTCAAAACCCAAATTATCAATTAGATCGAAGTGAAACAAATAGTATAAAAATAATGAGTTTTAGATTTCAATAAGTGGGTGACTATCAAAGAAATAACATGAATTTACCCTCAAATGAACCTTACGAGTATTTTACATAACTATTGAATGTTATCAACACACAAAGACACCAACAGAAACACAACTTTTTCTAAAAGTTATTAATAAAATCCTTTATACCAAATCCAGATCTGTATCGATCTCTTCAGCCTGAAATGGAGTAAACCACATAGATTTCAACTGATCATCCATGACATCAGCAAGCACATATGCAGTCCTAGAATATGAAAAAAGCATTGATCAAAAGCAGAATCTAAATTATTATACATATATACATATATATATTCTGGTTTATCTAAGTAAAATAATTAAATTTATTATCCTCCAGAGTGTTAATAAGATTAGTCCTTAATCCTTCAAAAAGCTATTCAAAAAGCAGGTGTCATTAAAAACCCACTTCAAAATAAAGTTTCAAAAATAAACCCCCTGGCTGGGTGGTGGTGGCGCATGCCTTTAATCCCAGCACTTGGGAGGCAGAGGCAGGCAGATCTCTGTGAGTTCGAGGCCAGCCTGGTCTACAAAGCGAGTCTAGGACAGCCAGAGATATACAGAGAAACCCTGTCTCGAAAAACCAAAAAAAAAAAAAAAAACCAAAACCCTGGGGGTGGGGAGAGAGACCAATGAAATGATTCCTAGTGATGTTCTACTACACTCACAGGTCAGACTAGTTCAGCTGTCATCAGAGAGGGACCATCAGATGGCAGCGGGTACAGAGACCCACAGCCAAACATTAGGTGGAAAGAGAGCCCAGGTTGGATGTCTCCATGGGGTCCCTCCCCTTAGGAGCTTGGGGAACCCTGTTGAAGAGTAAACAGGGCTCATGGGGCTCACAGAAACGGAAGCAGTAATTGCAGAAGAGTCTGCACGGGTCTGTGCTACCTCCTCTGCATATGTGCTATGGTTGCCGGTTTGGTGTTTGGGGGACTCCTGACTATGGAAGCAGGGGCTGTCTCTGACTCTTTTGACTGCTCTTGGGATCCTTTTCCTCTTACTGGGTTGCCTCACCCAGCCTTGATGTGAGGGTGTGTGCTTGGTCTTGCTGTATCTTGTAGTGCCGTATTCAGTTGATGACCCTGGGAGGCCTGCTCTTTTCTGAGGGGAAGGAGAGGTTGCTGTGAATATGGGGGAGAGGAAAGCTTAAGGGGGAACTGGGAAGAGTGGAGGGAGAGGAAGCTGCAGTCAGGATATATTGTATGAGAGAATAAATAAAAAATAAAAAATAAAGAAAATCTACTATAACTGGCTTGGTGCTTTCATTAAATCAGAGTCTGGCTTTATTTCCAAAAGGGGTTGATAGCATTATATCGATTTCAACAGAAAGTACTATTTAAAATTTCTAAATATAGAGACAAATTATGTCACATTAGATGGCCAATAAGTCTACAAAAGTTAAGAGAGAGATACCCTCAGCCCAGTATAGTGGTTCACACCTACTATTCTAGTAGTGAGAAGGCTAAGGCAAGAGAATCTAAGCTACATGAGATTCTATTTTCAAAGGAACAACCACCGAAACGAAGGTATATATTCCCTAGGCTGGGGATCAGCCAACCCTGTTTGTTCTGCTAGCCTTTTTATACAGTCTATGCCAGGTATAGCATGTGTATTTTAAAAGTTTTTCTTAAAAAGCAAAACAAACAAGCAAACCTGTAAAATATGCAAAAGGCTGTACACAGCCTGTAAAAATTCTACTATCTCACTCTTTATGGGGGGGGGAACAAAAACCTTTGTGGGCCCAATCTACACTTTGGCAGGCCATTATTTAAACTCTACATAAACTCACATCCCTGATTACTTTACCTGTTGTTGAATAGATTCTGGAGAGACTCTGGAGCGGACAGGACCGGCTCTACATCCTGGTCACTGAGGGGCAAAGGGTCGCCGGAGGACTCCAGCATCTGCTTCAGTCCCACTACATTATCCAGCAAAGCATCCAGACTGTCATCATCTTTTGAATGTTCCTAGACACAAACATGCAATGAGAAGGTGCTGGCAAACACAGCCTGAGCACTTCAGCTCTAACCTACTGACTGTACCAAAAGAGGTAGAACTGCATCACACTAAACATTTGCAACAGCATCCAGAACTCATTAAGTTAACATTAAGCATATTAAGATAACACAAACATCAAAAACACTTGCTATTTTATTTCTAAACAATGGCAGTAGAGGCATCCAGCATTCAAAAATAAACAATTCAAACAATGCTTCCTTTGTTTATTCATTAGATTCATAACATGATGGAGAAGTGCAATCCAAATTATTATCCTAAGAACTACCTGGTAGGTATAAATACCCAGCTCAGTGTTCTATTATTTACAAAGGTCATACGGAAAGCTTGCACTATTCACACTGAGAATGAGTGCTGATTTTATTACTATTTTTTCTAGTTTTCTTTTTACCAAAACAAGCTTCTCTAGTTCAAGGAACAAACTCTCTGGACTCTCTTCTTTGCTCTGTAGAAGCTGTTTTAACTCTGCAGCATTAATACTCATCGTCCGGGGTGGGTGAGCTCCCTCTACCTCCATGAGCCCACTATCGTCTCCACAACAGCCCTGTAAATATCACACACAAGTTAAATTTGAGAACAGATCAATCTACAAAGATGCTTCTAAATTTATTCATCTACTTCAGCAATTTGCTAAGATGTTCCCCTCAATGTTATAACTTTTACAACTCAACAAATGACTAGTTTTGAAAAAAATTTAGCTTACTGAAAATAGAAATGTTCTGAGTAGATTAATAAAATAAGTAGCTAAACACATATTTAAATTACTGATACATATTCCTCAAAAAATATTTAATAGCAAATGCTGGCACTTGGTAGGACAGAAAACTGACATATGTTTCAATAGGCAGGAAGATACCGACAAGAACAGAGAACTGGAGGAATCTGAATTACAGCTCTGAAGATAAGACAAGCAATAAGAACAGCAACCATCATACATAACACCTGCCAGACTGAAAAACAAGTATTTTCTACTTCAAAATCATACATATTACCACACAGGGGGAAGATGCATGTTAGGTAGTATGTGCATGTCAAACAGTTAGTGGTAAGTCTAACATCCTTTGGTTTAAATAACTCAAAATGAATTATGCTCTACCAGGAGTAAAGTCCCAAAATACAAGTGTCTCCACCAATCTTGATACAAGATTTAATGCTTTGTGTGTGAGTTTTCCTAAGTTTATGTACATCATGTTTGTGCAGGAACCCATGAGGACCAGAAGAGGGGGGTCAGGTCCCCTAATATGGGAGGCACAGGCAGTTGTGAGCTGCCTGATGTGGGTGCTGGGAACAAGGTCCTCTGCAAGGGTAGTGTGGATTCTTGACTACTGAGCCATCTCTCCAACACTAAAGATTTAGCATTTTTAATCGGCATAAACATTTAAACTTTCATTTGGAGTTCATAACATTTGTCTTAGAAATGCTCAAAAGTCAAAAGCTAAATGCACATTCTTTTTTCAAATAAGGGCTCATGTAGACCAGGCTGTCCTCAAACTCACTATGTAGCCACTAATGGCTTCAAACTGGTCCTTCTGTCTCCATTTCCCAGTTGCTGGGGTTACAAGCATGTGCCATCAAACTGGGCTACGGAATGAAAACGTATTCTCAACAAAACCACTCTGGACCCAACAAGGAGCTTGGTGGAGCACGAGAACACAAGATGGAGGAAGTGGCTTACACTGTGATGGAAAAGCACACCGGCCTTAAAGAGAAACCACTGGATCTACAGTCCTACTGCTCTGCTGGGAAACGGTGAATTACCTAATCCATGCCTTATTAGGGAAAAGGATAAATAAGTTTGAACACTGTACTGAGGGAACAGTTTATAAACTAAACAATTGTATACATCAGTCTCTAAGAGCCCCACCCAACCAAATCAGCTTGCTTATTTGTTGCTTTATTTGTGGTGGGGATCAAACCCAGGGCTGTGCACATACTAGGCAGTGCTCCACCACTGAGCTACATTCTCAGTCCCTAGAAAGTTTTTAAAAACACAACATTTAAATTTTAACCCAGTTTAACCTACTTCTAATTAAAAGTAGTCTTAGCAAATGAAGGATCAATAACTTGGCTATGATAACACACACCTTTAACCTCAGCACTCTTCGGGAGGTGAAGTAGAGGCCAGAATGGCCTACAAAATGACTTCCAGGACAGCCAGGGCTGTTCCAGAGAGAAACTGTCTCAAAAATCCAAAACCAAAACAAACCTTCATAAATGTCCAAAACCTAAGAATGAGACCTCTCTACCTTACTTAATGAAGCAAAGACCAGCACCACAAAAGACAGTTACAGAGCAAGATCCCTTATGAATACATACACAAAAATCCTCACTAAATAAACTGGCAACAACACACATAAAAAGGATCAAATTGAACTAACCCCAGGAAAACTATGCTGGTTCAACAATAAAAAATCCAATCCACTTAAGACAATATGGAGAAAACCTATGTGTTTATTAAAATAGAATCATAAAAAGAATTTGGCAAAATTCAACAACCTTTTATGAAAAAACTAACTCATAATTATGTAGCTCTGGCAAAATTCAACAACCTTTTGTGACATAAACTAACACATAATTTTCTCACATTATGAGAAAAAAACTCACTATGTAGACAGACTAGGCTAGCCTTGAACTTATGTAATTCCTCCTTTCTCTGAGTACCAGAGGAGAAGCACATACTACCAAGAACAGCAAAAACTTGCCAACAAAATTAGAGGACAATGTCTACAGAGGTAACAGTCGGACAAGAAGGGTTACCAAAGTTTTATAAATTATTTGTATACGAGAAACACACAAGTATATTTACATTTTTTTCTCATAAAATCTTTTATTTTGTAACCATGCAGTAAAAAGATCCTTTACAACTTTCTCTAAACATTAATCTTAAGTGTGAGCTGAATTTCTTTTTTTTTTAATGATTATTTTTTATGTGCATTGATGTTCTGCCTCCGTGTATGTCTGAGTGAAGGTATCAGATCCCCTAGAGCTGGAGTTACAGATAATGTTGAGCTGCCAGGTGGGTGCTAGGAACTGACCCAGGTCCTCTGGAACAGCACCCAGGGCCCTAAACCAGTGAGCCATCGCTCCAGCTCTTGTGAGCTGAAATTCTTAAATTAGTGTTGAAAAGTATGTACTGACCCATAAGATACGTCCATGTACACACACACATGCATCCACATAAACACACTTCCTAATCAATCTCTCTCTCTCTCTGGTTTTTCAAGACAGGGTCTCTCCGTGTGGCTCTTGCTTTGTAGACCAGGCTGGCATTGAACTCAAGAGATCTACCTATCTCTGCCTTCCAACTCCTGGGATTAAAGACGTGCAGCACCTACCACACCATGTCCCCACATACTCCTTAAAGCAGGCTTACTAATGGCTTCTGGAATATGGACAACAATATCCTGTGACTTAGGAAGCCACTAAAGAAGGGTCTTAATTAAATTTAAACAAGCATGAGCAAATGTTAGACATCTTTTAGACAGCATTTAACTTTACAGTGAGATGAAAAAGGTACACTTTAGGTTCCAAGATATTTTTTTAATTGAAGTAATTTTTTTAGCCTATGACATTTGTAACATTTAAAAAAATCAAATATAAATAATAAATGCACACTTACCATTGCATCTGAGTTGAGGATCTGTCTCATGAATTCCAGAGATACGGATGCAAGCTCGCCTGTGTCCTTACTAAACGTGCTGACCACGCGCTTCAGCAAAGTATGCAGAGCACTACTGTTTTTCCTTAAAGAACTGAAATTAAAGACAGCAGCAGACACATTAAGAACTGTAGAGGAAGTCAGACATGGCAGCAATCACCTGTACTCCTGGTTCTTGGAGGGTAGAAATGAGAAACACTCTGGGCCAGTGGTTCCCAACCTTCCTAACCCTGCTATCCTCTAATACAGTTCCTCATGTTATGGTGACCCCCAACCACTAAATTATTTTGTTGCTACTTTGTAACTGTAATTTTGCTACTGTTATGAATTGTAATATAAATATCTGATATGCAGAATATCTGATCTGTGACCCTTGTGAAAGGGCTGTTTGACCCTCAAGGAGGTTGTGACTCATAGGTTGAGAACCACTGCTCTAGGCCAACCACGCTTCAAAATTAGAGACTGTCTCAAAAGGAACCAAGATGAAACAAAAAAAAGATAATGTATCAAAATGTTAAGTATATCAGATTAGTGTGAGAAATAACTAAGTTCAGAATACAATTTATTTCACCATTTAAAAAAACAAAGACATACTTAGGTATCTCTGTTCACAAATTTAACAAAAAATCAGCTCATTCTAATCTTCAATTAAATCTTTTTTTTTCCTTTTTCTTTTCTTTTTGGAATGGGTGGCAAGCTCTCACTATACAGGGCAGACTAACCTCAAACTCACAATCCTCCTGCCTCAGTTTTCTAGGTGCTATAATTACAGGTATGTATCCTCATGTTCTGGCATTTACTAAATTATTTCCCTCAAATAATAAACTTTTAAAACCTATCACAAGCCACTTGCTGGTTCCTAATTTCCTTTTTTTTTTTCATGACGTGAGGGTTTCCTTAACATAAGAGGGTTAGCACTATCTCAGAGACCAACCTGGGAAAGCTAACTTAGGAGGCTCAAGGACTCACAAAGGAAGTCACAGGTCTAGAGCACAAGCCCATGAACGTCTGCTTAAGAAGCAGATGGTAGATAAACATTTAGCTTTGCGGGCTACTCACAGGTCAAGCGTTACTACTGCAAACTGCTGGCCGGCGGGAAGTGGGGACAAACAATGCACACATGATGCCTATGCTCCAGCAACACCTTATCTGAGCTACTCCAGAAAAGTGGGCTCAGCCTACAGTCCTATTTGCCAACCCCAACACAAAGACTTTTGCATAACCACCCCCCATGGGGTTTTTCTAAAATGCTGATCTTAATTAAGTAGTCTATGCATTTACATGGTTTTTAGTTTCAACAGAATTTCAAGGGCAAACGATTTCAATATTCGATTGTCTTTTAAGCTACATCATAAGCAGGCAAATAGAAATAAGTATGATATACACAGTAAACAACAGTAAACAAGCCGTGCTCCCATTTACAAATGGGTCAGGCTGTGAGGTGCCACCGTATGAGGCACACATGCATGGCAAGCAACATAAGGGGAAGATCAGCCTCCTGCTCTTTTTAACACGGTCAGAGAGAAAGGCATGACAAGTAGGAATGAAATACAACCTAAAGAAAGAGATAATAATGGAAAAACAAGAGGCTCAAAACGAGACCATCCCAATTACTAGGGACTACATAAAACCTTAAGCAAATGAGTTATATTTGTGCATGCCCTATCAAAACTAGGGTCTGGAGTAAGCATTTGGTTCCTGGCTATAATTCTAGCATTCCAGAGGCTAAGAATCACATGTTCCAGGCCACCCTGGGCTACAGAACCAGGCACTGTGTCAAACAAACCTGAAACATCAAATAACAAAAAAATCTATAGCCAATATATCTATTAGAATGGCTTTTAGGAAAACAAAAAACTGACAAAGCCAGGGCATGGTGGCATATGTCTCTAACTACTCTGGAGGCTGAGACTGGAGGACTGAAACCCAAGAAACTGAGTCAACCTGAGCAACACAGAAAGGTTCCATGTCAACAAAACAAAGCAACCTTGATGACACGAAGTTCTGGGGAGGCTAAGGAGTCACTGGAACTCTATAATGCCTGCTGACAAAAAGCAAATGGGAGACACACTTTGGAAAACAGCTTGGCAGCTCTGATTAGGTTAACAGTAACCTATCACATGACCCAGTAATTCCACTCTGAGACACCTAGCCAGGAGAAATAAGTTTTTAGGTACATACAGAAACCCTCATGCAGATTTTTTTTTTTTTTTTTGGTTTTTTGAGACAGGGTTTCTCTGTGTAACAGCCCTGCCTGTCCTGGACTCGCTTTGTAGACTAGGCTGGTCTTGAACTCACAGAGATCTGCCTGCCTCTGCCTCCCGAGTGCTGGGATTAAAAGCTTACCCCACCATACTCGGCTCCCTTATGCAGATTTATAGCAGCACTATTCATAAGTTTCAGAAAGTAGAAACGACGCAGTTAGAAAAGACTTTAAAATCCATTACTAACTGCCAAAGAAACTCTACCACACACCAAACTCTTCCTATGGAAGAACTCATACTTTCAACCTCCCATAAGAAGTACGGATTAACTAGGTTGGGGGTGGGGCCCAGCATCCTAAATTGTGCAAGGCCTACCTTTTTAAGTGAAACAGTCCGTAATCATGCTCTGTAAGAAACGTCGCTGTGCGGACACAGGTCAGCAGGCAGCTGTGACTGCTCTCGGGGTTGGTTAGAGCCGCCAGCAGGCAGTCACAGATCGCAGCCATCAAGTCTTTGCTCGGCAGGGAGTTGGACAACTGCTCAAACTCAGAGGCAGGGCCATCAGAAGGGCCTGGCAAGAGGAGTGCGATGTCCTAGGGGTGGTGGGGAGAGACATTTCCAGCTGATTATCACCATCACTCTCCGCGGTTACTTCTCAACACACACCAATTAACACATAGTAACAATTCCATTAAAATACTGTTGTTGGAGGCTGTAGTGATGGCTGAATGCTTAAGAGCACTGGTTGCTCTTCCAAAGGACCAGGGGCCTATTACCAGCACCCACGTGGTGGGTTACAGCTGTGAGAAACCCCAGTCCCAGGGGATCTGATGCTCTCCTCTGACCTCTGCAGGCAGCAGGCATGCATGTAGACAAACCAACCACACAAGTAAATAAAATTTTTTGAAATTATTGTCCCATCCCAAACATAGATTCAAATAGATAAAGAACAAATGCTCTCATAAAAGTTATTGTAAGAATGTATATCTAAGGAAATAGACACAGTATTTTCCCTCACATTATTTTTACCTTTAAAAATACTTTTAAATTTTACCTTCCATTTGCATGAAAAGAGTTTAGCATTGCCTTTGACAAGGATGGAAGAGTCACATGGGCCTGACAATACACATACATACAAGGCATTACCAGCTACTTTCTGGCATCTAACTAGTTTTTTAATCTCAGATTCAGAAAGACAAATGCCACTACTGTGTGAGTGGTGTAGACCGTGAAGCTAGAACGGGGCTGTGTTAGGGGCAAAGAGACGTCAAGGATGAGGACTGAGGAGCACACTGCCACAAGAGATGTGAAGATGGAAGGGAGACTAATGCCAGCGAAGGAAACAAATATAGGTGGGACTGTGATGGCAGAGGACGAGGGCCGACCAAAACCAAATGTGTAGGAAAGTGCCATTGCCTCCCGGGAGACCGGTTCTCTTCAGGGATGTGGCACCTGATAGGCTGCCATGGGTGTGGTAGATGGCACCGCACTCATGCATATGCTGGGGACACTAAGAGGACTCAGTGAGTCAGAAAAGAAAAGGAGGAACACATAAAATTGGGAGATAACAGGGTTGAGGAGACAGGGTTAGAACTGGGGTAAACTGGAGGGGAAGGAATGAAGGTGGGGGTAGACTTGATCAAAGCACATTATATGTGTTTATGACATTCTCAGACATATCTATACTTTACTATAAGAGAGAGAATGGTCTTTATAAGGAACTGAGCTTGGCACAGTTCCAATTTTAAAATGGAAAAAAAAGCTTTGGCCATAAAATACCTTAAGTCTATTATTCACTAACTTATATTCCTTTGAGATTATAGAGGCTTCTAAAAATAAATTTAGTTTGTCTGAAATTTTAGTAAACTTATCAATATTGGAATTAAAAGTTTCATAAAAAGGGGTGGAGAGAGCAAACAAAATTTAGGTACAATCTTCAATTAAATGTCTCCCTCTACTTTTTATACTTTTAAAATTCAAGATTTCCTTAAAAAACTGTAATTCAAAAAAATTCAAGCTTTCCAATATTAAACAGGTAGAGCTAACTACACCTAAAGAAACATCCAGTACTCTTTTATGGAAGTCAACTGGCTTTCAGGGGCATGCAAACACAGGTTTGCATAAGGGGGAAACTGAGTGAAATGTGATCGAAAAGGGCATCTCTGAATGACGTCTGAATAGAAAGGGCAGCAAGGGGTCAGCAGTCATGGGACTCAACATGAACACTTAATAAATACCAACCACAGAGGTCTTAAACTTTTCAACTCTGTCCACAATTATAGTCTACCACTTCTGCAAACAAGCCACATGCAAAAAAGTTCAAATCTTCAATGTAACCAAATTTCACTTTCATCATGCAACACAGGCAGGCTTTTACTGAAAACATTCTGTCTGAAAAAAAAAAAATCACGTCTGATGACTAGCTGGCCCGAGCTTTCTGACTAGCACTACAGTGTAGAAATGGTCTTTAAAGATCCCAAACAATGGAAATAGAATCCCTGTCTCATGAAACGACAAACAAGTCAAGAACAGAGACAGCAGGGGCAAGTGCTGCTGTTGGGGAGGGAGCACTGTAAGCATCAGTCGGAATACAGTGAACTGCAGTGACTGCGGCTGCTTCAGGTGTCCAAGTAGGCATGGGGCACACACACTGTAACTCTAGCAATTGGGAGATGGAAGGAGGGAAATCAGGAACTCAAGGTCAGCCTTGGCTACACACACACACACATATACACACATACGGCAACTTTGAGGCCAGTTGGGGCTACAAAAGACAGTCTCAAAAAATAACCATACAAAAAATTATCCTAACAAGAGACCAACATATTAACACAACCAAAATCAAATTTATAAAATTAAATAATGCTTTGGGGCATGTTAATATAATTAGGAAGGAAAGTGTTACAGTAAATAATAATTAGCCATAAAATGTGTTAAAAACTTATCACAAAAGCAATTACCCAGGTTGGCAATACTGATACAAAAGGGAAACAATCTCCTCAGAGACCCAAAAGCTAAGCCAAAGAAAACTACAATGCCCCAAAATCAGCTTGTTCTTCCTCCACTTACCAAACTTCCCAATAACCCAGAAATAATACAACATGGGCAAGCTGTATTACTTACTCTTACTATTACCAGCCAAGACTTACATCAAAACAAGAACTTAAGCACACATCAACACACACACTGACAATAAAAAACTATGAATACCTGGTCACAGAGAGACTGCAAAATGGATGTGACATATTCCACACACTGTTGGCGAATAACACTGTCCCCAGGAGACCGTACCAAAGCTAAAAGATCCTGGAATATCTCTGCATATCTTTCATCGCCTTTAATAGTTCCATTAATTAGATGCAAAATAGCTAATTTACAAGCTTTGTGTGAGGCCAGAGCATCGAGAAGAGCAAGCAACCTGGTGGTTTGGCTAGTATACTGTTTTTCTTTATCTTCTGAAGTGCTGAAATAAAATCAATATATTCAGTAAACAAAGTTCCTGATTTTAAAGGTATTGTTTAATATTTTCTATGTATTGATTCAAACAAATTTTGTATAAAATATACACCGCATTCCTTTTATATAATGAAAATTTTTCTGGAAGTTTATAGTCACTGTAAAATGTTATAAATTCAGGTTTTCAATAATAGACATCAAGCCAGAGGAGTTTCTTATACTTCACCTTTTAAAAATGTAAAACTGGGGCAGGACGGTGACTCAGCAAGTAAAGGCACAAATAGAACAACCCTGATGACCTGAGTTCAAACCCCCAGAACCCATGTAAAGGAGGAAAGAGAAAAGCAACTACATAAAGTCCTGACCGCACACACGGGCACACACACAGGCACGCACACACACACACACACACACACACACACACACACACAAATTACACAATAATAAGTGAAAGAAAAGCCCCAAATCAAGAGACTTATATATGAAGTGAGATAAAGCCTTCTAAAGAAAATAATTTACATATATTAATTTATGCATACTTGTGTGTGCATGCGCACGTGTGTGTGTGTGTGTGTGTATGTGTGTGTGTGTATTTATACATCCATATGTTTTCAAACTATGTAAAAGAGGGTTTCTGTGTCAAGAGCAACTTGAGGTTGAATGAAAATACCTTTGCAAGTCTTCTACAATCAAATCCAAAACAGTTCTCATGATCAGAAGAGCAGTTGGAGAGGCAAGGTCACACAATTGAACACAAATACGCCGTAACATATGTTGAATGGGCTGGCAGGTTGTGCCAGAGAAAGAACGAACTATTTCTTGGAGCAACTTTGCTTGAACATGAAGGTGCATGCTCCACAATTTTCGGGTGTTCAGTGCCACTGATATATCATGTGGCTCAATAACCTGTTAAAAAAGTATAATGTGTGTGTACATACATTTTTAATATTTATTAGTCGCAAAACTGTTCAGGAAGAACTGTTATAAAAAGAACGTCTTTACTGCATGCTTAAAACATAATGCACTATTACACAATTCAACAATTGTTTGAATCCAACAGGTCTAAAAAAAAAAAACTTATTGTTCTCAGGTTGGCAGTCAGTTGCAGAGTCCATTGGAGAAGCAATCTAATTGGCAAATTCTAAAACACGATAAAGGGGAGAAAAAAGACTTGAAGTAACAGGAAAATGTAAGTACAAACACACATAACGACATAATGGAACTCACTTCCACAAAGGTATTTAAAATGTTACCCCACACTTCCAACTGGCTTCAGTTTCATCTCCCCCTCAACTCAGTTACGCTGTCTCTGGGGAGGAGGATGAAGGCTTGCTTGGATTTGATCAGCGTCCCTGGCTTTATCTAAGGAGCTACTGCAGTCATTACAAGATGCATGTGAGATGGAAGTGATACCTGCGTGGTCTGCATGGGCAAGGGCAGAGGCAGCAGCTCTGAAAGGAGTATGAGTCCAGAGAAGAAGCCTTCTGGAACCTTCAAGATGGAAGAGAGAACTTCCTTTAACATTAAAGACCAAGTATTATTGGCCAGGGTCTCTTCAGAGATCGTGAGCTTTTCATTAACTCCTTGTGTAAAAGTCAGTAAGATATCAATGATATCATTCTGAATTTTCTGCTCATCACTATCCAAACGACCTGAGAGAGGGATAGAGCACAGGAGCATGTGTAAAGTGACAAGTGTTGAAGGAACACGCATGTCCTTAAACTCAAAGGATCCACCTCTCAGGAGCTCTGTCAGCATAGTTTTAAGAAGAGTGAGCGTGCAGCGAGCCATTGAAATAGTAGTAACTCTGTGAAGGGTAGTCCCCATGTTCACATGGAGCCTCCAAGGCTGCGTCAAAATACTGTTCAATTTTTGCAGAACCCGAATAAAGGTGTCCATTCCTTCAGCAGAAAAAAGCTGAATAACAGCAAGGTTCCATTTCAGGTCTTTCTGTTGACCTTTATATAGGATAAGGAAAGAACAACAAAAAAACTAATTACTTGCATGCTAATAACCAATCAAGAATACTTTTAATATTTAATAAATGACATTTACACTAGGCTTAAAACATGGCAGTTTCAAAGCATATTAATCATGTTTACCTTCAACGGGCGGTGGTGGGCAGGCCACATTACAGAGAACACGTAAGGCAGTGGTTAGGCCAACTCCTTCTGCAGTCATCAAGTTATCGAGATTCTTTAATAAATAAAAGCAAACCAGTTTAAGTTAGTCAAAAATATAAGCTTCTAGAGGTAGAGTATGTAATTGCATGTGCAAGGCCTTAGGTTTAATCCTCAGCATGAGGCTTTAAGGACACACCGTTTACACTTCAGCATGTTTTAAGCATGAGAAAGCTGAGTGTGGCGGCACACACCTGCAATGCCGGGACACAGGAGGCTGAAGCAAGGCAGACAGTGGTGAGTTTGAGGCCATCCTTGGGTTACATAGTGAATTCTAAGGCAGCCAGGACTAGACACAATGCCCTGTCCTGTCTTCAAAAACACAAACAAAATAAACAGAAGACTGCATATAAGAAAAACCCTAATACTAAAAAATTGTACATAAATTGTTTCACTTTAGGTACATTTCACTTTTTCTTATAAAATTTTCTTTTAAACATTTTGTAATGATTTATTTTTATTTTTACATGTACTTGTGTTTTGCCTGCATGTACATGTGTATGAAGAATGTCAGATCCTCTGGAATTACTGTCACAGTGAGCTGCAATGTGGGTACTGGGAACTGAACTTGGGTCCTCTGCAAGTTTTCTTAACCACTGACTCATCTCTCCAATCCCATCATAGGTAGATTTTGTACTGTATAATATTATGTAGAGAAAATAAAATGTAACTAACATATTTGTATATTTTAAGTACTAAAACAAAGCAGTAAATAGAAACCTATGACTCTTGGTATTAAGAATTTAAAATAACTTTTTCTATATACTCATTTTATATTATCTTTATTATCTTCTCTCAAAAATGAAGCAATGATTGTACTGACAACCGAGCTCTTGTCTTCTGGTGTCTTCATTGCAGTTGTTTTGTTTCTGTTTTGAGCCCAGGTCTCACTAAGATGCCCAGATTAGCCTTGAACTTTAATTTTAATTCTGTTCCCTCTGCCTCAAGCTGCTAGAATTACAGATAAGCAGCACTGTGCCTGACTGTATTTAAAAAGCCAGGTTACTAAACCTCTTTCAAGGCTAAGCGGGAATCTTGAAACATTTACAGACCAAATAACATCTATTTTTAAAATCCAGACACCAAGAAGTGAAAGTACAAGAAATGTAACTGTTTTTGTATTTAATAGATATGTTTTGTTTCCAAATGCCAAATAGTTGATTGCATTTTATAGCTTTCGCAGACTAATATTATAAATAAATTTATACCTTGGAAAAATTACATTAATGATTTAAAGTATTCCAACTTCTAAGTCTCAAGGTATAAGCTTTAAAAACAAAACAAACAAAAAAAACCTCACTCTCCCTCACATGATTCTATTTTCCACTGTCCTTTCCCCTTAACTTTTTTCTTAGTTCTACAAGTTACTGAGACAACAAAAAATCATCAGGTTTCAATATTGAGTCAGTTGTGTAAATCTTAGGATGCTATGGTGCGTGATGAATTTTAGCACTCAGGAGGTAGAGACCAGCATAAGCTCTAGAACCAGATCTCACCTCAAAATAAGAAACACAACAGAGGTAAATAAAAGGACTATGGAAAAATCAAAATTTTGCTTTTGTTGTTCTGGTTTTTTGATAGGGTCTTGTGTAGCCCAGACTGGCCTCAAACTCACTATGCAGCTGAGGGTGACTCTGCACTAGTGACCATTGGGGGCGTAGACCGCCACACTGTATCACATGGTTCTGGGAATGGAAGTCAGGGCTCTGCACACTCTAAGTCCCAATCACAAACATTCACCTGCTTCGGCCTCTCAAGTGCTGGAATTAAAGGCATGTGCCGCCACCACCTGGCACAAAAATAGTCTTAAGAGACCAGACCAAAAAGAAGGGAAATCACTAAAACAGAAAAATCTGAAGCACAGAGCCCTAACAATACTTTGCCATTACTTCTAAATAGCAACAAACTGGTCAATCTATATAAATTACTTTAATAATGTACTACAACTGCAAAACTAAGGTGGCTTCCCCTCTCACATACAAAAACACACAGCACTTATCTGCTAACCATAAAAGTGGGAGATAGTTCAGTCTATACTGATGAAGTTTACAATGATCACATGTGAACCTTCAGCCCATCTTGCTATATTATACACTGGATTAAGTAAGAAGAGAAAGGGAGGGGGGGAACCCACTTCCAATATTAATGATGAATGGATTTTTTTCAATATGAAATATACATGAACTTTTCAATATTATGAACCATAGACTTCACAGATTTCAACTTTTAATTTCAACTATAGTTGTCACTATCCAAAATTAACAAAGAGAACTGGTCCACACTGGAATTATCTGGAATTGGTTATATCAATTTTCCACCTAAATATTCTGAGTTAAATTTTTTCATTAGTTAAAAATTAGACAACAATTAGCATTTAAATTTCAAGGTTTTTGTAAGGCCTACGAGATAGTTCAGCAGGTAAAAGTACTTTCCAAAAAAGCTTGAAGCCTTGAATTCCAACTCTGAACTCTACATGGTAGAAGAGAAAACCAACTCCACAGTTTACCTGACCTCCACACATGGAGTAGCAGGAAATTTAAACAGAACATCATATGCATGTGTGTTCTCGTGTATGATTATCTACATCTTCATATCAAGTATTAGACTACAAAGGTAAGCAGATCAATCAAGGCCATGGTTTCCACATTATCTAGAAAGTAACTTCAGTATTATCACTATGTGTCATTACAGTTTCACAACAATCAGAGCCTTTTACCTTTTACTTACCTGTTTAACATATTCAATTAGATTTGGGATGCAGTTAATTTCAAATCTGAGGTTTTTCAGAGGTTCAAGCCACTTGCCAAGTTCTTAGAAACAAAAAGAATAATCTATAATATTTTAAAATGGAAGTCTTCATAATAAATCCTTTTCCCCAAAGGAAAACATCACATCTGCAATCCTGTCGATCATAGATTTTACAAAAGGATAAACTGTCTAATTCTTTGTTTTGTAAGCTAGGTCTCATACTACATCCCAAACTGGCCTCAAACTCATAATTCTGTCTCAACCTCCCAACTGGTAGGTTACAGCCATGTGCCACCATAGCTACTTTATGTACCTAATTCTTTATAGGTACTTTAAATTGAAAATGGAGCCTTACTCTGTTGTTTCAAAACTTAGTGATGACTATTACCTGAGTTTCATTAATGTAAATGCTTATCCAGTCTGCCTAATTAAAATGAATTTATTGCAATAGTCAATGAAAGCACTAGAACAAAATTTATAAATGATTATAAATTAAGATAATACAGCATTTGTTTACCTATCTTTATTGCTACCTCCAACCTCCCCACAATATCTGTAACAGAATCAAGCTATGAAGAGATATTTTGTTGAGTAACCTTTCTTTCTTTACCAAGAAATTTTTCAGTGTGTATGTGTGTGTATGTATATGTGTATGTGTGTGTGTCTGTGTGTGTGTATGTGTGTGTGTCTGTATATGTGTATGTGTCTGTGTGTGTGTGTATGTGTCTGTGTGTGTATGTGTGTGTGTATATATGTGTGTGTATGTGTCTGTGTGTGTATGTCTGTGTATATGTGTGTGTGTGTGTGTGTGTGTGTGTGTGTGTGTGTGAGTGTGTGTTATTCTGGGTTAAGTAAAACCTGGTTTGTCATGAATGCTAGAGAAGTACCTGAACACTGAGCAATATTACTAGCCCGATTTTGTCAATTTTAGAATTTTAAAATTAAGTACTTTTAAAAGTAGTACAATGTGCCAATCAACAGTAGTGTTATAAGTTAACTCACAACAGTGCACACATCTAAGTGTAGTAAAACACACAGAACAAAACTAGACCAAAAGGTAAACTTGCAGTTTCTCCTGTCCATGTTCACTGCTTGTCTATCATGGTTAGTTAGATGGCTATTTTTCAGGACTTTTCAGAAAAAAGAAGGCACTTTCAAACTGTTTCATAGTGCCAGGCATGGTGGAGCATGCCTTTAATCTGAGCACTCGGGAGGGAGAAGCAGGCAGATCTCTGCGAGTTCGAGGCCAGCCAAGTCTACAAAGGGAGTTCAGGACAGCCAGGGTTCTGTTACAAAGAGAAACTGTCTCAAAAAAAACCAAAACCACAAAAAATTCAAACCTTTTCATTTATATGGTAAAACACTTTATGAAATGTTAAGTTTTATAAACTCCTTCCTAAAAGGCAACTCAAGAAACTAAAAACAGAGATTGGAGAGATGGCTCAGAGGGTAAGGTGCCTGCTGTGCAAAAAGCACGAGGATCCGAGTACAGATCTCTGACACTCATGCAAAAGCCACGATGTAAACAGATGGCACACACCTGCAACACCAGCACTGGTGTAGCCGACAGATGTTATCTCAGGGGCTTGCTAGCCAGCCAGTCTAGTTAAAATGGCAAACTCCAGGTTCAATTAGAGACCTTGCCTCAAAAAAATAAAGTGAACAGTAGTTGAGAAAGGCAACAGATGCCATCTTCTAGCCTCAAGACCTACACCCCCCCATGAACATACACACAAATATGATAAGGCAGTAACTACAACAACTCAGCCCTTTCTCCTCATGTATCACAGATGTTAAAAAACAACTCCAGATACTATACCTTGCAATTTAGCATTATTTTCATCTGCTTTACAAAGCTTCAAGAGAGATGCTGCATGTTGTTCTAGCATCTGGACATCACTGGAAGACTGAACCACCACCAAAATAAGTATGCATGCATAATTATAAGCCACTGACTTCTTAGACTTGGAATCACTGAAATAAAATAAGGTTTTAAAATATGGGGTATGAAAATACTTTTTCAGGAATAATTATAAACATTTTTGTTTTATTGTTTTAAAGAGAACAAGGAAATTTATAATCCAGTATTATCATCATCACCTAACATCTTGAAAATAAAGAATCCGATTTTACATTTCACTTTCGATTTACCTGAAAAGAATATTAATAACAGCTGTCCTTCAGTATATATGGAATACTGGCTTCAGGACCCCTATAGACACCAAAATCCATGGAGCCACCAATCCCTTATATAAAATGGCACGGTATCACATAATATGTGCACATCTTCCCATCTACTTTAAATCTACTACAGACTACTTGGGATACTTAACACAATGTAAATACTATGTGAATAGCTGTTGCATTGCTTAAAAATAAAGACAAGAAAAAACCTTGTACATGTTCAGTGCAGACAGTCTCACTATATGATCCAGGTTAGCCTGAAAGTCACTGTGTAGCAAAGGATTTAAGGACTGCTTCAAATTCACAGTCCTCCTGCCTCAGCCTTCCAAGTACTGGGATTACAGGCATGCACCACCATGCAGGCTCAGTTGCATTTCTCCCATGCCTTTTTTTTTCCTTGAGATAGGGTCTTGTTCTGTTGACCAAACTGCCCTTAAATTTACAGGTATGCTCCACCATGCTCATGCAATCTAAGTATTTTTGATTCATTGTTAGTTGAATCTAGAGAAAAAGAACCCATAGGTAAGGGAGACAACTGGATATAAAAGCAAACTCATAAACATTATAGTGGAAAGCAGAATTAATAAAAACAAACAAACAATGAAATATTAGGAAGTATAAGTATACTTCACTGATCTCCTTTAAAAATCTTCAAAAATTTGAAACCTTGAAAAATAGGAGCAAATGTGATCTACCACTCTCACTCAGTCTTCCATTACAGAATTACAAAGATATAATACAGTGAGGGAGAAAAGTCACTGTAGTTTGCCTTTCATAATTACAAGGGGTCACACCAAGTCCCTACATAAAGACAACTAGTTTCCTATATGCTACTCTTTTGCATGATACTATAACCATGCCACCCTGAACATGCCCAATCTTGTCTGGTTTTTGCATGACATAAGCAAGGAAGAGAGCAAGTCTCTCTTCTCATATGCTAAAACCCTCTGCCCTACTGGCAAGCTCTTCAATATCATCTTCCTCAATTCCCTCCCACAGAATCAAAGCAATTACAAAACAAGAACACCAGGAATGGTTTAGAAAGCAAACAATAAAAGTGTGGGCACTACATTTAAGGTATATTATTTCTGGGCTTTCAGATTCCCTTCTGCCGGGCGTGGTGGCGCACACCTTTAATCCCAGCACTCGGGAGGCAGTGGCAGGCAGATCTCTGTGAGTTCCAGCCTGGTCTACAAAGTGATCCAGGACAGCCATGGATACACAAAAGAAACCCTGTCTCAAAAAACCAAAATAAAAAACAAAGGATTCCCTTCTATACAAGGTAGAGGGATACTGTAGTTGTAACCTTTCTCAACACTAGGAGGTAACTGAATGCTGGAAAAAGTCTACCACATTGTTTACCAGCCACATCACAGAGATTCCTGTTGTTCTAATTCTTAATTACCAAGTTATATGTTACAAGAAAAGATATTTAGATATATGTGTATAGAGATATATACATATATGGATATATGTATATATTTAGATGTATGTATGTATATATAGAGATCTATGGTGTGTGTGTATATATTTAGATGTGTCTATATAGAGATATATACATATATGGATATATGTATATGTGTGTACATATATTTAGATATGTGTATATCTCTTAAAATACACATACATACATTTATACATATACACCAAAGAGACTTCTTTCATAAAGAAACTAGCCCATTAGTGATCTAGTTTTCTAATGTAATTGAGAATTTTAAGAAGTAGAAAATTACCCTAGGGCTTCTTTGGAATAGTACTCCATTAGAGTAATGAGACTTTGAAGGTTTTTGTCAAGGCTGAAAACATGGCCAACAGCCGATCTTCCCACAGGATTAAAAGTAATCAAATAAAGATTGTGAAGGGTGCCCAGGAGATCCGAATGGTCAGTTTCTTCACTGGCTGTACAACGCTGGAAATGGGTGAACAGCTCTGTGATGCACTGCAGAGTCTGAGTTGAGTCCTGCAGCCACAAAGCAAATGCATCATCAGCTCCATCAGACTGAAGCCCTTCCTCTTCATCTTGATCATAAAGGTGGCACAGGGCTCGGATCAACAAGTTTGTTGCTTCATATTCTGACATAAAGAAGAGAAGTCCCTTCTGTGACTGTGCGAGAAACTTTAAAACGTCCTTTGTGGCCTGCAGCACCCCGGGGTGGGCGCTGGTTACTGGGACCGACAGAAGCAAGGTGACGAGCTCCAGGAAGTGGTGACTGTGAAGGTACCTGTGGGGCCAAGTGACACAGTCAGTGAGGCGCGGAGTGTTCTTCCCCTGCTCAGAACCACAAGACTGGACAAGCAAACATAAGAATAGCTTCAATTACAGAAGCACAGTTTTCCCAGAAATGCAAACAGTCATTGCACTGTGAGTACCAACTCTTCTCTGTGGGGTCAAATGAAAGTTCTGAATAAAGCAGGCCCTCAAGAAATGACTGATGACAAGCCTCTCTTGTTTACTTAGTCATGGCTAATCCTCATTCTTGTTTCTAGGCCACCTACCAAATGGTCCTTTTTCACTATGGTCTCACTATGCTTCTAGAATACCAGTCTGTGTGAGTTAGTGTATCCAGGGAATACACTGTCTATATAGCATAGAAACATCTCGTGGACTTAGAATTACTATATGATATGAGTCAGTATCATCAAAGGAAAAAATTACAGATTATAAAGTGCAGCATGTAAGTAAATAGCTACCATTAAGACATAGACTTTAGTTTTTGGCTTTTGTCCCTCAATATCAAATCTAAGAACTATTCCATTTTTATTTTCAGTGAGGGTCTCAGGTTGGCCTCAAACTAACTCAGACTCACCTCAAATTCATGGTAAAAGTGCCTCAGTATCACCAAGTGATGGAATTAATGGGGTAAGTCACCAGGCTCTGGCTTCAGAACTATTTCTTTTTAAATATCCCGTGCGTGCGTGCGCGCGCGCAAGCACATGTACAGATCAGAGGACACCCTCAGGTTGGTTCTCCCCTTCCATCATGTGGATTCTGGAGCCAACTGACGTCCCCAGGCTTGGTGGCAAGTGCCTTTACTTACTGAGTCATCCTACCATCTCACCAACTATTCTTAGTATACGTAACACTTTTAAAGGATTTATTTTTATTAAATGTGTGTGTGCATGTATGTCTGTGCTTAAGTAAATACATGTGGGTGCTGATGTATGAGGTGCCCTGAAGTGGCCGGAGCCACCAGATCCCCTGAGAGATGGAGTTACTCGCCTCTGAGCCACTCTATAAATGTGGGTGCTGGGAATCAAACTAGCTCTCTACAAGGGCAGCCAGCTCTCCAGTGCCTCGTATAGTTTTAAGAGAGCAGTTAAAATGTACTCCATACTACAAAATACACATAAATGTCACTGACATCTTTTACTGTGGTTTTTGTGTTTTGAATCAGGGTAAGGCACTGTAAATCCAGGCTGGCCTGACACTATGAAGGCAAGATTGGTCTCAAACATGTGGCAATTCCTCCTGCCTCTACTTCATGAATGCTGAAATTATAATGTGCCACCATGCCTACCTAAACTTTTCTAAAATCAGTCTTTTAAAAATGATGCTTAAAGAGTTTCAAGGAAAAAAAAATAGCTTTTCCAGAAAAATTTGAAATGGGGAGGAATTTCACAAAGATTAACTTAATGCACATTTGTTAGAAAAAATATTTTACTTTCTTTTTTTTTTTTTTTAGGAGGGGGACAGAGTTTCTCTGTGTATCCATGACTGTCCTGGACTCACTTTGTAGACCAGGCTGGCCTTGAACTCACAGAGATCCGCCTGCCTCTGCCTCCTGAGTGCTGGGATTGAAGGCGTGCGCCACCACGCCCAGCTATTTTACTTTGTTAAATTTGAAAGTCTGACATTTTGTACATATAGTCACTACACATGCAAAAACTAAAATTGACTTTAAATTTTAAAGATCAATTTTTACTTTCTGTGCAAGGGTATTCTGCCTGCATGAATGTCTGCACACCATGTGTGTACAGTGCCCACAGAGACCCGAAGAGGACATTAGACCTATGGAACTGGAGTTACTGATGGTTGTAAACCACCATGTGAGTGCTGGAAACCTCTAGAAGAGGACAAGTACTATTAACCACTGAGCCATCCCTCCAGGTCCTAAACACAAATTCTTTAATCCTTCCACTGCTTGAACTGGTGCTTCCGGAATACTCTTCTCATAATATTCATAACATTATTCACAAATATCACAGTATTCATAATAAATCCCCTCAGTGACTGCTTTCTATAAATCCAAAGATAATTCAAAATAACAAAATTACTACAAGTATATTCTTAACTTTCTTACAGACTGTCTGGAAAGTAGTTATTAATACAGCAAGCATTACATGGCTACCTTGACAAAGAACCACTTGTAAAGTGGGTGCCAACTAGGAGGAGATATTCTTTCCACATTACACAGATGTATCAAAACAGCATCTTAATTTTTTAAAGGCACACTGTCAAGCTTCTAATGGGCAGTTAACATTTCACACACATTGACATGGCCTGTCCCTGGGGGAGTCAAGCAGGTTCCACACAAGTCACTAAGGCTCTGAAGATGGTGACCAGTCTCCCCAGACTCTGGCTATGGTAACTTACTCCTCTGTAAGTACTTGGGCCCTTGCTCAGTACAAAAGCATGCTGAGCGAGCCCTAGGAGTCCGACTGGAAAATACTAGGGTTGATTTTTGTGGACCCTCAAATATACTGTTAGAGCCTTTCTGTCACTTCAAAGTAATCCTTCCAAAATGCAATGATACTCTTTCCAAGATTCTCCGACTGGTAATTTACAAGTTCCTGTTAATAAAACCAGTTTCAATTCTTGCCTTGACTAGAAAGCTCCAAATGCTCTTAGTTCTTTCTCACAGTCTCTTACCTATGAGTCCCAAAGCTAGAAATCACCCCTCATAGACTCTCCATAGTAGCACAGTATTTGGTCTTCCCTTCTTGGTACAAACCCCTATAATAAGCCAAATATTTAACATCCAGTACCTAGACTCTTCAGACTTGCTCATTCACCTACTGATTTCAGTCACTCTTCTATCATAAGACTCTTGCAGCATAAAATTTTAGAATACTACCTCAAGCAGATCTGCTACTCCAAAATAGTCAGTATCTTCCTAATTCTGAAAACAATGCCCAAATTCCTCAGCATAGCATCCAAGCCCTCAATTTCCTCTGCTATACCTATCTCCTTCTCTATATATGGAGTAGGGAGGAAAGCATTTAATAAGCAGTTAATTACTACCTTCTCCTCAGTAACTGTTTGAAAGCAGCTGTTTCTTTCCTTACAGTCAGTACTTTCAGCCACTGTCAGGACATGACTATACCTCCCGCTTTATTTAAAATGAAGTTACCAGTTTCAAGTGCCTCAATTCCTTTAGTATCTATCTCCAATATTACAAAAGTAACTATATTCACATACTCACATGGTTTCTACTCTCCTCCCACAGTCTCCCTTTTAAAAACTGTTTTTTTAGACAGGGTCTCACAAAGTAGCACTGGCTAACCTGGAACTTGATACGTAGACCAGGCTAGCCTTGAACTCACAGAGATCCAACTGCCTCTGTCTCTCAGGTGCTGAGATTAAAGGCACATACTACCACCCGTGGAACACTTCTCTAAACCTCATCTCCTAGCAAACCTGTTCCAGCAGTTGAGCTCTTCCTCCCACATCATACACATCTCCTTCCTTACTGAGTTTTAAATTCTGTTATTCTTTCCAATTTACAAATGTGCTTTCCCATTCCAGAAAAATAAAATAAAAATCTTCCTTTTTGTCTACAATATACCTTTCTGGCTGTTGCCTTATTTCCTCTTTTTTTTTTTTTTTTAACTTTAAGAGACAAGTTTTACAACTCACTACACAGCCAAGTATGAAGGATGACATAATACTTGTGATCTTCCTGCCTGCACCTCCCCTATATCCTAAGGATGGAACCCAGGGCTTCTGCAAGCTATGCAAACACCTACGAACTAAGATGCTCTTCAGGCTCTGCACCCTAATCTGTTACTTGCCTTTGTAATCAGGTCTTTGAGAAAAGCAACCAACACTACTTTCACATCCTCCTTCTGAGTTCATCTATACTTCATCTCCTGCTGCTACAAGTAAAAACTACTCTCCACATTCTAACCGCAATCTGCACTCCAAAACTCACTACGTGACTTCCAATTTTATTTTCGCAACCTCTTGTGCACACTAGGCTAAAGAAACCATGCACTGCTTCCTGATCCTATCTTCTTCTCTGGTTTCTGGGCTAACTATCAGTCGTCCGTGTCCCCCCCCCCTCCCCGGTGCTACATCACAGACCTCTCACAATTCCATCTTGAGGGTTGGCAGTATCTGGCCTTACATGTTTGCGTAGTCCTGTTACCTTTCTCAGAGCTTTCTTGAAAGCCATGAGACTGCTCAGACCACAAGAAGAGAAGCTCAGAAGCACAAAGGAGTTAAGGTACCTAGTGACCAATCTTCAATTAAGAGCAAAAAAGCGGGTGAACCAAGGTCCCATCTGAGTTTTTCAGTGGGATATGGGTCATGTTTTAGTCAGTTCCTCAGAGAATCCACAGTGGAATGAGCCCCATTTATCCACAATAAAAAGTCTCCTAACACTTCCTTTATTAGCTTTCTTCCTTTCCATATCTTACTATCCACAAGAATTTCTGCTTCACAAGATAAGCTTTCAAACTAGAACCTACACATACTTGTTTTAAGGAAAGTAAGACAGGTCTGGACAACTTCTGCTAAAACCAGGAATGGCCAGGTACAGATTCTAGAGCACACAAGTACCACACTTACTACCAAAGCAAGACAAAAACCAGTCACAAAAATAATATAAGGTCTGCCTTCCCATTTCTTGTTAGTTCAAAAATTAGAAGCAAAATGCCAGAAGACATTTCAAAAGTTAAAACAAAAGTAAAAATCTACTGCAGATTAGTAAAAACCTATGTGGTTGGACCATTGTTTGAGGTACTAACAATGGTGAAATTACATTATCAATTAATTAGAAAGATTGATGACAGAAACAAATAATAAACATCAAAGATACATTGTCAGGAGCACAAAATTCCATCGCCAACACCTAATTGTACCTTACAATGTAAGGAGTAATAAAGAAAAAGTTTTACAGAGAAGTTTCTTCTTCCTATGCCTTCCTTGTCTACTGTGCCCCAGGAAATGGGCTAGTTTCCATTTATTTTACTTATACACGTGCTTAAACAAGCACTGTTATTATTTTCTATCATCTATGTTCCTACTTTGGCTTTAAATACAAACACAATGCAGGCTCATTCAAACAATAATGTATCCAAGTTGCTACTTAACACACATTTTGAAATATCAAATATCCTTAGTTATATACTGCATAAGAACAGGGAAAAAAAAATCACCACTTAAAATTACCTCCAGTGATTTGTGAAATATCTTTCCCAAAACCAAGTATATCTTACCTAAAGAGAACAGGGTATGGATCATCCCTCTCTGGAGGTCCAGTAATTCGTGCTATTGTTGGGAAAGACTTAACAGGTGGTTGGATCATTGTATGAGGTGCAGTTTCCATTAAATGAAAAACCTCCTCTAAGAGATTAATAAGCTTTTCTATTTCACATTCACTTATATTTGAGGATTCCAAAAGATCCATGTCCATAGATGCTTCTACCTCACTCTCATAATCCGGGTTTGCTCTTTCCAGTCCAGGTTCTGTGTCATGATCAGGTTCACTGTGGTTAGGGACAGATGAAGTCTTCTCTGCTATATGGTCACCAAGTCTTTTAATCTCTGACAAGATTTCATAGAAATGGCATTTTTGAAGAATAGCTGAGCCAGCAGTGACAACCCTCACAGTCTGATCTAGAAGTATGAGTTCCAGAAGTTTCTGATAGCCACTTTTCTCACTCTGGGTGCCTCTTAAAAAAGCCTCCATTCCTTCTGTCATGCTAATGACACTGTCCAAAGCTTTAAAAGCATTTAACTTAAGGGAAGATGAGACATGATCAGCAAATAGGAGATCAAACAATACACTGATCACTCCTGCTTGTAGCAGTTCTGTGACTCCTGGAGCCCCACACTCTGCTAATGAGGACACTAGCTTGGTCCCTGCTTTGAGCTGCCGGACATTTAAGGCTATGGGCTGTCGAAAGGCTACTTGTAAATTTAAAGCTTGCATTGTCCAGTCGACCAACTGGCCAAGGGAGTCTTGTTTTGTATTTTTCAACTGCAAATAGCTTAATCCTTTTATAATTAAACTTGGAATCTCTTCCAGAGCCGTGACCCATTTTGCCCCCCTGTCTTCGCGATACAGATCTAGCAGTTCCATTAACTTCACTGACGCTTCTATTGCCCCTGAATTTTCTTTATCTGGACCCTGATCTTTCATTCTACTGATTTCAATTTCAAAAGTAGTTTTGTACGGGCAGCTGAAATACAAAAGCGGCACTAGCTCTCTGTCATATGGGTCATATGTCATAGGAGGGACAGATGCCAGGTCTTCTGGAGTGTACTCAACATCAAAGTTTGGATACTTAAAAGTTTCACGTTCCAAGTCAGCAATTCCATCTTCATCACTAGAGATCTGCTCGTAACCATCATCCCCTGAAAATAAATTTAAATAGTAAGTATTTAAACACTACATCACAGTTATTTACTGCTTGAACACTGACTGATCAATATGGCCTTGTTTCACGGTAAATTACAGATTCTAAATGACAGATTTTCACAAATAAATAAATAAATAAATAAATAAAGAATTGACAATACTTAAAATCTATAATAGGAGCTGGGCGTGGTGGCCCACACCTTTAATCCTAGCACTCAGGAGGCAGAGGCAGGCAGATCTCTGTGAGTTCAAAGCTGGCCTGGTCTACAGAGTGAATCCAGGACAGTCAAGGATACACAGAGAAACCCTGTTTCAAAAAGCCTAAAAAAAGAAAAGAAGAAAATGTGTAATAGGATAATTATGGATGAGCTTATTAACCAGTTTTTCCATTATGCTTGCTGAGCTTTACAATTAATTCTATGATGACATCTTATCCTGACAGAAATTAGAAATTCAAAATAACAAAAATACCTCTCTTAGAAGGGAAGAAATTAAGCTTAACCTTCTGAGACATTTACATTTTTAATTATTTTAATTTTGCTTACACCTGTGTGTGGGTACGTGTGCATGAGTGCACGAAGAGGCCACAGGTGTCAGGTGCCCTGGGCAGATGGCTCCGGCAAGTCCCAGGTGCCCATGCGGACTCTGGGAGCTGAACTTGGATCCCTGCAAGAGCAGTTCATGCTCCTAACCATTGGGCCATCTCTCCAGCGTCTTCAGAGATTTTTTTAAAAATACATGTATTTATTCATTTACTCATTGGGGTTGGGGACATATGTCACAGCACATATGTGCAGGTCAGAGGACAATTAGCCCAAGCAGTTCTCTCCTTCTACCACGTGGGTCTTGGGGAATGGAACTCAGTTTGTCAGGTTCAGCGGCAACTGCCTTTACTTGATGAGCCATTGTGCAAGCCCAAGAGTTAATTTAATTTTGCTTAACAATTTCTCTCTATTTACTTATTCATTTGAGACAAAGTCTCATTATGTAGACCAGGCTCACCTGGAATTCACAGAGATCTGTCTTCTGGGTGTTGGGATTAAAGGTATTTGATACCACACCCAGCCTGGGGTTATTTAAAAGAAAAAAAGTTAGTGGTAAAGACAAGTAAGAATGTTACAATCCAGGCATGGTACTCAGTGATTGTAACCTCAGGACTCAAAAGGCAAGAGAAGTGTTGTGAGAGCCAGGCCAGCCTGGCTACACATCAACAATGTCTCAGGGCTGGAGATATGTCTCAAAGGTTATGAGGATTTGCTGCTCTTCCAGAGGGTGGAAGTCCCATTTCCTACACCCACATGGTGGCTTACAACCATCTATTTCCAAGGGATCTGATGCTCCGTTCTGCCCTCTGTGGACACTATATCACATGGTACACAGGCATGCCTGCATGTAAAACACCTATATACACAAAATAAAAATGAATATTAAAAAAAAGACTGTCTCGGGGGGGGGGGGGGGGAAGGAGATGGCTCAGTTGGTGGAGTCTGGTGCTGAAGCCTAAGAATCTGGGTTCTGATACCCAGAACCCATGAAAACAACCCAAGAGTAGAGGATGAGGAGATGGTTCAGTGGAGGTTTTATTAAAACGAGCATCAGTCTGGGTAGCCAGAATCCATGTAAATATCAGGGTGACGTGACATGCATCTGTAACCCCAACACTGAGGTTAAGGGGAGCAGAGACAGGTGGATCCCAGAGGTAGCTAGCCAGCCTAGGCAGACAGTGAGCCGCAGGCTCACTCAGAGACCATGTCTAAAAATAAGGTGAGAAATGACAGAGGACAACATCCAAGCAGGTTAACTTCTGGCTACCACATGAGCCCAGGTGCGCGCGTGTACACACACACACACACACACCCACACACCCACACACCCACACACCACACACACACACACACACACACACACACACCCACACACCCACACACCCACACACCACACACACACACACACACACACACACACACCCACACACCCACACACCCACACACCACACACACACACACACACACACACACACACCCACACACCCACACACCCACACACCACACACACACACACACACACACACACACACCCACACACCCACACACCCACACACCACACACACACACACACACACACACACACACCCACACACCCACACACCCACACACCACACACACACACACACACACACACACACACCCACACACCCACACACCCACACACCACACACACACACACACACACACACACACACACGCGCAGAGAGACAGAGAGAGACAGAGAGAGAGAGAGAGAGAGACAGACAGACAGACAGACAGACAGGAGGGCTAGAGAAGATGGGTCAGTGAGTAAAGCACTTCCATTGAGTTCAGAATAAACCCCAGAACTCACCTAAGGCTGGACCTCAGCGCTCCTTCACCAAGATGGGAAGTGGACACAAGAGCATGCCTGAAGCTTGAGGGCCAGTTGGCCTGGAATATACAGCTGTGCACAAGAGCCCCCGTCTCAAGGTAGAAGACAGAGACTGACACTTAAGCTTGTCCTATAACAAGCAAACATGTGCCTATTCTCAAACCCACAGCATACATATATGCAAACATAAAAAAGGAAAGGGAACACTGCAATTACAAGATGAAGTATTTTCAGGAAACAATACTGCAGGGAGGCTGAAGAGATGCTCATACATCTTTTCCGGAGACCAAAGTTCAGTTCCCAGCACCTAATGGGGTACTCACAACTACCCATAACACCAGTTCCAGGGGAGCCACTGCCCTCTTCTGGCCTCTTTGAGAACCTGCACTCACATGATCTAACCCATATACAGACACACAGACATACACAGAATTAAAAATAAAATACATATTTATCTGGACATGGTGACATATCCCTTTAACCCCAACACTCAGGATGTAGAGACAGGTTGATCTCTGTTTATTGTAGGCCACTCTGGTCTACATAGTGAGTTCTAGGACAGCTAAGGGTACACAGAGGAACCCTGTCTTGAAAAACCAAAAAAAAAAAAAAAGTCTCTTTTGTTAATCACGACATAAGCACAACTTTTTTTCCTCTGTATCAAAACAGAACTAAAGACAAAGACATTGGTAGGTCTTATTTATTAACAATACTACCGCCTACCTATAAAAAAGGAAAATGTTTCCAGAAAACTACTCCAGCCCTGTGTTGACATTCCTCTGCCTACCCTCAGCAACACACTTAGGAGAAGATGAGTCCCGGGAATCTGACTCTCAGACAAGCCTGACACATTGTAAGTCAAGTTAACCTGCCCATTCTTGCCTTCTCTGCCAAGCTGTCCTGCCTAAGAAAACTCCTGGATGAAATGTAACCATCCACCAACCATACACAAGAAATCTAAAAGTGATTACTTGGCAATCTGGGAATAGAGGAAGGTAAATAAAAAGTATCACTTAGATTTAATTGTGTGTCTCTTATAAAAATAGTGAGGGTGAAGGTTGTTTTAGAATTACAGGTTACCTGTGAACTCACAAATGATTGTAATAATCTAGCTCATAAATGCCACTGTAATTCCAAAATAATCTTAACTATTTTTTAAAAGTCAAGGCAAATTGTCACTTTCCATAAATGTTTAGTACTGCATGTCATTTTTTTGGCAAATTAAGAATTTTTTAAAGATATTTGAGTTAACTGATCAACTAATGCAAATATCTCACTTTTAAAGAAAAACTAAAACCTAATCAAAGAATCACACCATTCAGCTACATGCACTTCTTCTAACTGAGCTACCCAGACAGACAAGTTTCTGAAACTGTAACAGCATTTCCTTTAAGTAGCTGTGTAGCATCTATCTTTAAAAAGTTGGCCAGGCTTATGCTACATCAACACTTACTCTAAAAATAGCCTATTTTTAGATCCTGCTTCCCTGGCTAATGCTGATGGTACTATGTAGCACCTTATACATAAGTCAAATAAAACATCTCCCCAGGAAAATGACAGAGTCAGGCCCTTTGAGCTAGTTAGTTAAAAAGAGGAGTTTAGCACTGTAGCATAAATAAGTTAGCTGACAGAGAAAAACACACAAAAGAGACAGAAACTTCATTGTTAATCCACATGACCCTTAGAGCTCTTCCAACCCATTTACTGCTGCGATAAACTTTGTGGTGCTCAAAGAACACATAGTTAGTGTCTAATGCTTAAAAATCATAACGTCCCAGCTAACGTTCCCCACTTTCACCTTCTTCATCCTCTTCAACTTCTTCCTCTTCATCCTCCTCATCATCATCAGGGATACTGTCTACTGTATGGCAGTCATCCTCATCTTCATCCTCTTCTTCCTCTACATCCACATCATCTTCATCATCTTCTCCCTCTTCTTGCTGTTCCTCTTCTACTTCCCCTTCATCAGAATATTGACCTTCCTGGGGGACAGAATTCCGATCAGGAGAAATGGGCTCAAAGTAATCTTCCCTATGAGGAACATCCTCTTCTTTGTCACCAGACACTGAAAAAAATGAGATTTTAAGCAGATTATTCAATGGTTTAAATATCACAAGACAGCAGGACTGGAGCCTATTGGATGTTTGTGCTGGAGCATGTGGAGGATTGTGCTCACAAGTGCCATTTTCTTAAAATGGTAGATTAATAACTGGAGACTGTTATGCTGACATCTGCTTCTAATCCTAGCACTTAGGAAGTAGAAGCAGGAAGATCAGGAGTAAGCCAGTCTCAGCTCCATAGTAAATCTGAGGCCAGCCTAGATTATGTGAAACTCTGACTCAAAATAAAAAGAAGTCCCATTCAAAGTATTTATTATATAACTCTATGCACTAATAATTAGTAAAGTACACCATTTTATAGTATTTTATGCTCTGTAGTATATGCAAAATTCTTTTCTTTTTAGTTTTAAATTATTAAACTAATTTTTTAACAATATATAACTTATTTTTAACTGCTATATACTATTGTATTGCATCAACACTGTTTTCAAAGCACTGTTGGTATATCTTCAAATTAACTAACATTTTTTAAAACAAATTGCTTTGCCAATAGGACAAACACAAAGAATACCTAACAGGATGAGGAAGCTTGGGGAGAGGTGGCAATCATCAAGACTTGCTCACCTTAAGTTGTTTTCAAAATTAATAAGCACCACATGAGCTATGTGTGGTGGTACACCCCTTTAATCCCAGCAGTTGGGAGGCAGAAGTAAGTGAATCTGAGTTTGAGGCCAGCCTGGTCTACAAAGCAAGTTCCAGGACTCACAGAAAAACCCTATCTCGAAAAAACAAAACAAAACAGAAGCACCATGTATCATTAGAGAATGGGAGGGGACCCCAGCACAGAATTTACACCTGGCAAAGACATAGGATCATCCTCATCATCATCGGGTGGAGGAGGCCCTGGAGGAGTTCTTGGTCCCCGTGGCTGGGGTCTTGGAGGACTTCCATTGAATTGATCTTCTTTCTCACTATCAGCTATAGATGGGAAACAACATGTTCAAATTATTAAAGGATACTGTAACCGAACTTTTAAATTATTATTTAACACTTATTTATTTATTACTAAATTTACTTATAACAAACACCAACAATTTCTTAACTATTAATCCTATAAATTCCTACAACCCCTTTAACCTATCCACTAAACCTATTGATAATTATAACAACTACTTTTATAACCTTTTAGAATGATACAGTCTCTGGGGCAGGTCCTCAGTCGTCAGGAACACAGTCTTTGTTGTAGATTCTTTAACGCACTTAGCAGTCCTTTTTCTGGATCTCTCAGATGCAGGTTCGTCAGGGTCGTTGGTTATTGCAGTCTCACCTTAAATAAGGCTTCATGTTTTCTTCTCTGTGGGAGACCCCAGCCGTCTGCAGGCCAACTTACTTCTTTTGAATCAGGAACTCAGCTGCTCTGCCTCAGTCCTTAAAGCCAGGCACAGTTTCCCCTAGGCCACTGATCGGACAGATCAAACCCCTCCAGGCAAAAGCTGAGCCACAGGGTCCAGTCCTTGGCCTTTTGGTGTCTTGCTCAGGCTTTCTTTGCTCACCGGCTTCTTTCTGCTTCAGGGAGAAAGCTGGCCATCAATGGCCAGCCCTTTTTTCAGCAGGACTCTTGGAGCTCTCTAGCATCAGGTGCCTCTTCTCCTCTGGGCTCCACGCACTGTCCTCAAATAGGAGGAACTCTGTTTTAGCTTAATTTGGGCTCCGCCCACTTAGCAGCTGAAAACAATGTCAGGCCAGATACTTTGTTTCTTCAAGTCTTGAGTCTTTCCTGTTTTTCCTGACTTCAAACTTGTTTTTCAGTCTATTGAGTCTTTTCTGTTTTTGTTGACTTCAAACTTGTTTTTCAGTCTATTGAGTCTTTCCTGTTTTTGTTGACTTCATGCTGATAATGCTCTTCAGGCCCCGAATTAAGAGACAGTATCAGAAACTCCTATATATTTCCTAAATCTAATTTATCTAACTCCTACAGGATACTGAAATGAATTCATTATCATCTGAACTTCAGAACTGAATGATAATATAAACTTTTCCTGTGTGGAGACATAATAAAAAATTTACTGATTAATCTAGAAATATGAATTTCTAACTATACACACACCAAAATATGATATAGTATAGGACAATAACCTAGAAACATGAAGACTTATTTTCAGACAGAAAGTATAGATAAAGGTTCTACTTCATTTTAACAGCCAAAAATTAGAACACTCAAATTTCTTTCAGTGGATGAAAGGGCCAGTAAGCTGTGGTATGCACTGAAATGCAGAGGTGACAAAGGGCACGCTC